>CM060667.1:16279223-16439223 GCA_030686955.1 Odontamblyopus rebecca
ATTGCAAACCTTGTTTTTAAAAGTGCTTTAGAAATAAAGATTTATTATTATTGTTATTCAATTCAATTCAGTTTATTTTTGTAGCACCCAAAATCACAACAACAGTTGCCTCTAAGGGCGTTCCAAGATTTGGATGAGTAAAACATACACACAGACATATCAAAACAGGAATAAACAACATTCATGTAAAGCGGCAAATGAAACATTGTCCAGTCATCCCCTGTCCTTAGACCCTCCTTCTCAGCAAGGAAAAACTCCAAAAAACCCAGGAACCTGGGAAAAAGAAGAAACCTCGGGAAGAACTACAGTGAAGGAGAGATCCACTCCCATGGACGGACAGGCTATAGATGTCCAGGCCCGTGGGCCAGTTTGGTATGACCACATCTACCCAGGTGGGGAAGGAGCCGGGGAGGAGCCAGGCGAGGAGGAGGAGGCTGGGCGAGAAGGAGGAAGCCAGGCGAAGAGGAGGAGCCAGGTGAGGAGGAGGAGGACGAGGCAAGGAGGAGGGCCAGGCAGTGGGTGGAGGAGGGCCAGGCGGGGAGGAAGGGGGCCAGGCGAGGAGGAGGAGAGTCAGGCGAGGAAGAGGAGAGGGGTCCAGCTGTCATCAGGCATCTGAAAGAGTTACACTCCACAGGGGGAGTGGGACAGGGGACAACATGTGAATAGCAATGAACGAGCTACAGATGAGAACATAGTAAGTGATGCTGATGAGAAAATAGGAGGAAACAGAGGACAGTGCTCAGGTTGCCACACTTCCCCCAGCTTGTTATCTCCTGCGGCAGCTTATCTTAGTGACATCAACTAAGTAACCTGGTCATAAGCTATTCCGAAGAGGAAGGTTTTAAGCCTGGTCTTAAATAAAGAGACTGTGGAGCCTGTTTAACATCAACAGGGAGTTGATTCCATAACACAGGAGCTTGGTAACTGAAGGCTCTCCCCCACTGTACTTTTAGACACTCTAGGAACCACTAATAATCCTGCATTCTGAGAGCGAAGTGCTCTATTTGGCTGGTACGGGACAATGGCATCCTGAAGATATGATGGGGCCATATTGTTTAAGGCTTTGTATGTCAGGAGGATAACTTTGAATTTAATTCTAAACTCGACAGGAAGCCAGTGCAGTGATTTTAACACAGGACTGATGTGGTCTCTTCTTTTAGTTCCTGTTAGGACTCTGGCCGTTGCATTTTGGACCAACTGGAAGCTTCTTAAAGTACCTTTAGTGCAGGTGGCGAGCAGAGAATTACAGTAATCTAGTCTGGATGTAACAAATGCATGGATAAGTTTTTCAGCATCATTTTTAGGCAAAAATATTTCTGATTTTAGTTATATTTCGCAGGTGAAAATATGCAGTTTTACAAGCTTGGTTTATATGAGCTGTGAATGAGAGATTTCAGTCAAATACGACTCCAAGGTTTTTTACAGTAGAGCTAGAGGCTATACTCACATTGTCAAGTGAGATTATCTGGTCGGATAGAGAATCTCTCTGACCTTTAGGACCGACGACAATGACCTCTGTTTTTTTCAGGATTTAAGAGCAGGTAATTCAGGGTCATCCAGGTTTTGATGTCCTTCACACAGGCACTGAGCTTATCGATTTGATCGGTCTGATTAGGTTTCATTGATAAGTACAGCTGAGTGTCATCAGCATAGCAGTGGAAATTAATGCCATGTTTTCTGATAATGTTACCTAATGGCAACATATACAGAGTAAACAGGATTGGACCAAGCACAGATCCTTGTGGAACACCGCAAGCTACTTTAGAGCAGGGAGAGGTGCACTGGTTTACACTAACTAACTGGTACCTATCTGATAGATAGGATTTAAACCATTTGAGGGCGGTCCCTCTGACACCTATGTCACATTCTAACCTCTGCAGTAGAATGTTGTGATCAATGGTGTCAAACGCTGCACTGAGGTCCAGTAGGACCAGGACTGAAGCCAGCCTGTTATCAGCAGCTAGTAGCAAATCATTTGTCACTTTAAGCAGAGCAGTTTCTGTGCTGTGGTGAGCTCTGAAACCAGACTGAAATTTTTCATATAAATTATTGCCCTGCAGATGGTGACAAAGCTGTTTCACCACAACTCGTTCCAGAATCTTTGAGAGAAATGGAAGATTCGAGATAGGTCTGTAGTTGGCTAGTTCATCAGGATTTAACCTAGGTTTTTTCAAAAGCGGTTTAATTACAGCATATTTAAAGGACTGATGAACATATATTTATTATGTTATGGATGGAATCCATTATTAGGTGGGGAGCTTCTTTGAGGCGTTTGACTGGAATAGGGTCAAGCAAACAAATTGATGGTTTGGATGACATGATGACTGAGGTAATCTCCACCTCATCGACAGGATTAAATTTGTCTAATGCTGTTAGAGGATTTATGTGGGATATTGGTGTTATGGACTGGATTTGCTGAATTTGCTCGGGGCTGATTTTTGGAGTGGCTTCCTTGATCTTGTCTCTTATGGTTGTAATTTTGGAATTGAAGAATTCAAGAAAGTCATCACAGCTGAACTTTGAAGGGAGAAGAGACTCAGGGGCAGTGTGTGAGTTTGTCAGCCTGGCTACAGTGCTGAACAGAAATCTGGGGGTGCATTTGTTTACTTCTATTAGGTTCTATCTGGTTTGCGCTTTTCGCAGAGCGGCCTTATAAGAGAGCAGGCAGAGCTTACATGCCTTCAGAGACTGCTCGGAGCGAGAGCGGCACCAGAGCTTCTCTGTGCGTCTTAATTGTTGTTTGAGTGATCGCAGTTCTGGAGTAAACCAAGGAGCCGGAGGTCTTGGTTTAATGCTTTTCTGTTTTAGCGGAGCTGCAACATCGAGAGCAGATTTTAAGGTGAGCTTTGTTCTATCAACAAACTGATCAATGATAATTGGATTAAAGTTGTTCTCATTGTCATGTGGCATATAATTTGATACTGGCTCAATTATTTCTTTGAACTCGGCAACCGATTTTTCAGATATTGTTCTTTTCATTATAGTTTTCTCCTGCAGAGCTGGATAGTCTTTTAGTATGAATTGAAAGGTAATTAAAAATGGTCAGAGAGTATAGGGTTTTGAGGAAGAACAATTAAATCATTAATCTCAATACCATAAATTAGGACGAGATCAAGAGTGTGATTGTGACAGTGAGTCGGCTTGTTCACACTCTGGGTAAAACCGATCCCATCCAGGAGAGCACCAAAAGCACTGCTGAGGCACTCACTGCTGTTATCAACATGAATGTTGAAATCTCCAACTATAACAATCCTTTCCCATTCCAAAACTAAACTTGAAATAAAGTCAGAAAACTCTGTCAGAAACTCGGCATATGGACCAGGAGGTCGGTAGATTGTTATGAATATAACAGCTTTTTGTTTTTTCCAGTTGGCGCACGTAATAGATAGTGCGAGGCTTTCAAAGGAGCGGAATGTATAATTAGATTTGAGGCTGAGAATTAGGCTGGAGTGAGAAATGACGGCCACACCGCCACCTCCACCTGTGCTCCTGGCACTTTGAAAGTTCACGTGACTTGGAGGAGTAGATTTGTTTAGTCTAACATAATCATTTTCCTGAAGCCATGTTTCAGTTAGAGCGAGAAGATCAATATTAAAGTCGCCAATTAATTCATTTATTAAAAGAGATTTAGAGGAGAGGGACCTGATGTTTAGCAGTCCACATTTTACACACTTATCATTTGGTTTATTTGCAACACAATTATTTATTTTTATTAAGTTATGAGATCTGACGCCTTTCTTGTCAGAGTTTAGTTGAGTTTTATTTGTGCTTTTTACACACTTATTTAGTTTATTTGCGACACATTTATTTATTTTTATTAAGTTATGAGATCTGACGCCTTTCCTATCAGAGTTTAGTTGTGTTTTATTTGTGCTTTTTACATGCTTAATTTGTTTATTTGTGACACATATTTATTTTTATTAAGTTATGAAATCTGACACCTTTCTTGTCAGAGTTTAGCTGTGTTTTATTTGTGCTTTTTGTGCGTGGGACATACACAGCCTCAACCAGTCTGGGAGAATTGTTCATGCAGGGTGGCTCATAGGAGGCCCCTGTACGTGGGGCACACACAGTCTCAGCCTATTTGGAGCTGTTCTCACTGACAGAGCAGTGCCTCACTAGTCTACTCTGCTTCCTAGCATTACTGAGACTCCCTGAGCTATTCTGTGTGCTAGTCTTACCTGATGGTCATCTAAGGCTAGCAATCATATTCTGAGCTAAAAGGGAGGAACCAGCCTGTGTGGGATGGATGCCGTCACTACGTATAAGCCTGGGTTTCCCCTCAAATGCCCTCCAATTATCTATGAAAATGGCACCATTCTGCGGGCACCAATTGGTCAACCACTGGTTGACAGCTGAAAAGCGGCTGAACATTTCACAATTGGTATAATTTGGAAAGGGGCCAGAGAAGTACACAGACTCTGACATCGACTTAGCCAATTCACAGACTGCCGCTATCTGCAACTTAACCACCTCTGACTGACCGCGCCGAGTATCGTTACCCCCCACGTGTATAACGATCCGGCGGTACCTGTTCTTACTTCTCTTTAAAAGCCTCAGATTCCCCTCGATGTCACCCAGTCTGGCTCCAGGGTAACACCGTGTGGAAGCTGCAGGCAGTTCCACGTCCCTGACTGTGGAGCTCCCTATGACTAGACTGTCCCGCGTCCAGCTCAGGGGGGCGAACCTGTTCTGGACGGGAAGCTCCCTACTCTCAGCCCTATGTCCTTGGTCTCCTGCAGTCCTACACTCAGCTATGTGTCCCTGATCTGCAGTCCTAGTCTTAGCCCTGCGCCTGCTTCTAACTGTCACAAACCTGTCCTGGTCTGGTCCCGGCTGCACGGGATGCGCCGGGGGGCTGCTCTTGCTAGCTGTGCTAATGCTAACGCGGTCCGCGGTCCCTGCTACTGCCTGACTATAACTCGGCTTCAGCGCCTCCAATGAGTTTCTAACTCTGTAACCCTGGCCTCGAGGACTGCCACTACACTGCACTTAGCGCAACTATCCCTATCATCATCAAATAAGCCAGGGTTCTCACTCCACATGTGGCAACTAGGGCAGGAAAGAGTGAGAGGTTCAGCCATGATGCTAGTCGGCTAGATCAGGCTAAAACTACAGGCTGAAACTACAGACAAATTACGGAGCACTAGCTGCTGAATAAACTTCGGTGGTTTGACGAAGTATTCAGGCACTAGTTTAGATGTTGGATTCGTGGATTAACAGATTCAGGAGCGAGATGCTAGCTATATCGCTCGCAAAACAGAATTCACTCACCGGAAATGACGTTGATCACTAAATCTTTGTTATAGGTACATTTACAACTTTCTGATCATAAACATATACAATTCTCCCCTTTAGTCCTCCAGGTACTTCCCAGATTAGCAGCTCAATTTGAAATGTGGTTATGGACGGAATTTAGGTGTTTAGTTGCACTTTAACATATTCACTGCTTGCCTAACCTTAACAAAAACCCTAAGCTTGTAGTAGTAGTAATACTAGTAGTAGTAGTAGCAGTAGTTGTAGTAGCAGTAGTTTATTTGGTCATTTTGCAGCACTACAAAACCAAACAAAACAAAACATAGACAATAACTTCATGGATCATGACCGAAAAGGTTTAGGCTGAAGTAAAAGTACTTCTAACGCCAAACCCTGTTAAACAATAACAAAATTTAAAAAAAGAAAAGCAGCGTATGAACAGCAAGTTTGCATTTACAATTTAATTTGCGACTTACTGTTTATTTGAGACAAAATATAATTTAAAACAAAATTGAATGCATAATTAATTCATTCCAGAGCTCTGTAACATATAAAACTCTTTTTTAAAGACTTCTACAGTTAAACTATTTAAAATCATCACTCTGTATCTGCACTGTTCCATATACCCTCTAACAGTAAGACTTTTTTTTCCCTTAGGTCTTCTTCCATTTTTGGTCATACAACTAATAAAGTCAACAAAGGCAAAAAAGTTTACAGTTTATGATCACACAAAAACCACAATGAGAATTTTAAAAAATTAAGGATTTCTTTTTTCACCTGTTAGCCACATTCAGGGACACTGCCTGTGCAATATTGTCCACAAAAAAAAAAAAAAACATGGTGGGGAAATCAACAAAAACTAAAAACTCAGCAGCTCCTGGAAAAAAAACAAACAAACAAAAAAAAAACTGCATTGTGAGGTTTATATGCACATTTTATGAATGACCAATGTATTTATGTGCAATAATGTCTCTATCTTCATGTGGCATTAAAATTTGACACAGTGATCACAGCAGACGAGAGCATCAGTCAATGTTACGTCGTCGTTTGAGGGGACTATGTTATTGATTTTACGACATGTTGTGAGGTAAATTTAGGAATATTTTGATGAGTTTACAGTTGTAAATCTCTGGACGGTTCTGCTGCTGGAGAGGAACCTATTGCCTGCCTCCATTTCGTACCTTGCAGTTTTTGCAGTTTTTGCACCTCCACTTTTTTTTGTAGTGATTGAAAACCAGAAAAATGAAAACCATGGACCATACTTTCTCACCTTTGTCTGTGTTTTTAACCTCGCTCACTGAACCCCAACCCGCCCACATTCAACCTGCCACATTTGGCATTTTTATGACTTGAAATAAACACTTGATTACATTTAAGATTTTAATGTTTTTAAATTTTTTAACCAATGGTGTCTATTTGTGTCATACAGTAAGATTGACCCATATTTTTTTGGCAAAAACTACTTCCTGTATAAAAACAAAGTTTAGTTATTATACTAGTTATATCTTACTTGTTCCAAATAGCAAGAAAAAAAAGTACACCAGACAAAAGCTCGGGTCTCAAGAGCTTAAGCACTTTGGCCCTCCACAATATTTTCTGTTTCTCATGTGGCCCCATGGAAAAAAGAATTGCCCACCTCTGATCTAAATTTTAAGCCTCACCTATTGTAATCCTGATCTGAACTTTAAACTAATAATAAAGCATTTACACCATCAGAGCCTGATCTTTGTCCCCATAATGTGAGAGTGTGTACAGATGTTGGCCCCCAAACTGTCATAAAGCCCGTCCACACACAGGGACCAGAGGAGTGTCCTAAATGAGTTTAACATTACGTCGTACCTCAGATTTTATATCTCTATTGATGAAGCCCTTTGATTCACAACGCCGCACATAAAAGTTACCCAGCAGCCCCTGTGGTCCTCGCCGACTTAATGAATGGGGTCACATGTGTAATAGCTTAAATCTATAGGTTGATAAGAGTCGGGTTTGTGAGTATTTCTGTCGCCGTGGTGACGTGTGGAGGAGCTGAGCGAGCAGAAGGTAAGCTAACACGCCATAAAAACCTGTTTTTACTACACTCCGGGGACACTGTGATATAAGGCACCATCAAGCTAATTATAGGGCAGGAAATAGAGGGAGAGCTGGTTATCTCTCTTTCTTCCCTCTTTCTCCTCTATTTATCCCCCTCTCTCCCCCTTTCCCCTATGGTATAAGGTCAGATGAAGCTACACAGCAAAAACTGGAGGGGGTAAAATATTGTTTGTTTTTAACACAAAAAGTGTTATTTTAACCATTTGAGTGTTAAATGTTGGTTTGAGTTGGCTTTATTTTCTAGAGTCACTATGTTATCTATAGTTAATTACTTATAGTTAATTAAACTTCCACTAGTGTTAATTCAACATCCACTAGTGTTAATTAAACTTCCACTAGTGTTAATTCAATATCCACTACTGTTAATTAAACTTCCACAAGTGTTAATTCAGCTTCCCCTAATGTTAATACAACTTCCCCTAATGTTAATACAACTTCCCCTAATGTTAATTCAACTTCCACTAGTGTTGATTAAACTTCAATTAGTTTTAATTCACCTTCCCCTAGAGTTAATTCAACTTCCAGTAGTGTTAATTCAATGAACTGTAGTGTTAATTCAACTTCCACTCGTGTTAATTCAACTTCCCCAAGTGTTCACTCAACTTCCACTAGTGTTTGGCACCTGCCACCACTTCAATCTCCCGCCAGAGAAGACCGGTTTGAACCAGTTTAGTGCAGAATTTCATCTTAAATTAACTCAAATAAAGTGTAAAAATTAGTGCTGTCAAATGATTAATTCGATTAAATTCAGTTCAATTCAATTTTATTTATATAGCCCAGAATCACAACAAGAGTTGCCCCAATGGGCTTCACAGTGAAAAACATGGAAACATAATCTAACATAGACATTAGCAAACACATTGTCTCATCCTCAGTCTCTCAATGAACACATGATCCTTGGTGCCAGAGAGCAAAAAACCCACTAACGGGTGCAGTATGGGAGAATTCTCTCCAGACACTGTTGCCAACCGGCTGTCACCATGCGATTAACTTTTAAAATCAGGTTAATCACACTTTAGAAATTTGATTAATCACGATTAATCACAGTTAATTATTCTTCAAAAAAGACCAACATATTTTGACAAAAATGCAATTTATCAAAAAGTTATATACTTGACATTTTTCTCTGGCTGGTAGTTTTGTTGACATCATTGCCATGGGTTCACTCTGCCAACGTCGTGCTCGGCTTGTTTTTGGTACAAGTAGCGTCGTTGGTGCCGCTGACTCAAACCCGTGTTTTGTTTTGAGATGGTATTTTAAACTTGTGCTTCTGTGGAAAGACAGTTCATCGCTGCAATATTTGCAAACTACCTTAGTTTGATCTAAAGTTCCATATGGACAGACCTGATCACTGACCTAATAACCTGCGCCGCCTTTGCACTCACCCTTTCCATAGAGGAGCATGTGCGTTCAAAATAAACTGTGTGATTAATCTGCGTTAAAAAAAATAAAAAATAAAAATAGTGCCATGTTTTTTTGTGATTGTTTGCATGTGTTAACGCATTAACGTTGACAGCCCTAGTAAAAATAAAACTCCTCTGTGTTCTTTAGTTAAATCAGGATAAGTGTTTACTCTCAAAACATGAATATAACTCTTGATTTCGGGTTAAACAGGAACTTTGGTCCAGTGTTACTTCATTAACATTTCCAAAAAAATGTTAAATTCACTCTTGAACAGGTTGGACTCATATAACCCCTGAGAAAATATTAAAATTTATTCTGTGACAGTTAAATTTAACCCTCCACTTTTTCCTGTGTATGGAGGATTTTCCCCCTCTTTCTATCCTCTTCTTCGTCCTCTCTCTTTCCACCTTTCTTTCTCTCTTCTCTGTCCTCTGTCCATCCCTGTCTCTGTCTTCCCTCTGTTACTCTCTCTTTGTCTTTCTTCATCTTTCTCTCCCCCTGTCCCGGTCTTCATTTTTTCCCCTCTCTTCCTTTCTCTCCTTCTCTGTCGTCTCTCTTTCACCCTCTTTCCTATTCTCACCCCACACTTTCTTCCCTCTTTCCTCCCTCTCTCTGTCTTCTCTCCCACTTTTTCCACTCTATATATTTTTGGCCATGCCCTCTCCATCCCTCTCTCCCTCCTCTCTCCTCCTCTCAATCACACTCACTCTATTGATCCTCTCCTCTCTCCTTCTTTCTCTGTCTTCTCTTCCTATCTCACCCACTTTGCTCTCTCTTCTCTTTCCATCCTCTCTCCTTCCTCCCCCATTTCTGTCTCCTTTTCTTTCCCTTTCTGTTCTTTCTCCCTCTTTCATCTCTGTCCTCTCTTCTCCTCCTTGCCCCTCTTTCCCTCCTGTCTCCTCTTCTCTATCTTCTCCACCCCTTCTCTATCTCTCCTCCTTTCCTTTTCCCCCTGTCCATTCTCCGTCTATCTATCCTCCTCTTTTCTCCTTCCTCCTCTCGTCCTCTCTCTATCACCTTCTCTTCCATTCTTCGTCCTCTCCCTCTCTGTCTTCTCTCCATCTACCTTGTTTCCCCTCTCCACCTCTCCATTCTCATTCCTCCTCTGTCCACTCTTCATCCTCTCCTCTCTCTCCCTCCTCTCTGCTTCTCCATCCTCACTGCCCTCTCTCCATTCTCTTTCCCCCTCTCTCCCTTCTCCTCTTTCTCTCCCCCTCCTCTCTCCCTTCTCCCCTCTCTCCACTCTCCCCCTCCTCTCTCTCCTCTTTCTCCCCCCTCTGTCTCTCTATCCTCTCTTTCTCCTCTCTCTCCTCCTCTCATTCTTCTCCTCTCTCTCTCCTCTTTCCCCTCCTCTCTTTCCTCCTCTCCCCTTCTCTTTCTCTCCTCTCTCTCACCTCCTCCCCCCTTCTCCTCTCTCTCCTCCTCTGTCCCATGTCCTCTCTTTCCTCTCCTGTCTCCTCTTTCCCCTCCTCTCTTTCCTCCTCTTTCTCTCCTCTCCCCCTCTTCCTCTCTCTGTGTATTCTTCAGCGTGTCCTCTGTGGACGGTGCCCTCGGCGGGGACCGCAAATCCACTCACTCCATTCAGTTTCATCTGTTTTTATTTAAGTTTTATCATCATTAAACATTCAAACAAATGCACTGTTAGAAAACAATAGAAGTATGACCAGAACACAGTAACCATGACAACAACGGGGCACAAACACAAAACTTACATCATCATACATCAGGAAAACAAAAGACCGTGAGATATTCTTACTCCTGATTGGTTAGTACATTTTGAAGATACATTCTGGCACACTGGTGTTTTCATTTGAGTTATTTTATTTCAACTTTTAGGTTAGTGGATTTAGTATTCTGTGTAGGTAATGCTGTGGAATTTTGCATCCCCTGCATTGTCCTATCAAGTATCATCATGCGACTATTACAAGATTTGTCCTTTTAACATGATCAGTTTCCTTGGTTACCTTGTCTCGCAGAAGCGGTGTGGAAGTAGAATTCGACTTGAACAGACAATACTAAGGCGCAGTGTTGAGTATTCAAGTTGAATTAGGTCCCGTACTGATGGTATTTTTTTTTTCTTATTTATTTATTTTTATCTAACCTTTATTTAACCAGGAAAGTTTCACTGAGATGAATAATCTCTTTTTCAAAGGAGTTCTGGCCAAGACAGTGGCGCAACAAAACAATTCAGAATATTCCAGGACACATTTCAGGCAACAGTTTCATAAGATTATTTATAACATTTACAAACCATGGATTTCATTTCCAAACCTTTGAGCAATAGTTTAACCTGTCCTATTGGAACCAGTTCTTTTCATTTCCAGTCTTTTTGTAAATTGTTCAGTTCGTTGTGCAACTCCAGGACTCATTAGGACAACACTTCTTTTCCCTAACAGATAATAAACAGATTGATAATGTGTTTTGTATTCTATCCTCCTGAGACCCGAAGAAAAAAAAAGTGTTTTGCAATATATATATATTTGGTGATTTTCTATCTATTTGGAGGTAAACGAACACCTCAACATTTGGATTGCGTTTGTTTTATTTTTATTTCTCATTTTGTAGCATCCTCTCTAATGGAGGACATTTTGGTGTTAATTTCATGTGAAGATAACAGCCTAACAAAAACAACTTTTTAATGATCAACATCTCTGACAAACTTCTACAGTCATCTCAAAAAGTTTTAGAGTTTTAGACTATTTTTTTTTAATTGCTTATTTTTTTATTTTATCCTTGGCATGATAGTGCCCTGTATTCCCCCAGCCCTATTTAGGCAGAGGAACCTAAAGTCTATTTCAAAACACTTAGAAAATAGACTGGTTAATAATAACAATAATAATAATAATAATAATAATAATAATAATAATAATAATAATAATAGTTTTATATAGCGCTTTTTCTGGACACTCAAAGACACTTTACAGAGCATTATTCATTCACTCCGGACCTGGTGGTGGTAAGATAGTATTGTAGCCACAGCTGCCCTGGGGCAGACTGACGGAAGCGAGGCTGCCAATCTGTGCCATCGGCCCCTCCGACCACCACCAACACTCATGCACACACCACTTTCATACTAGGCAATGTGGGTGATGTGCTTTGCCTAAGGACAGAACAACAGTTTTTGCGACTGGTCCCACTGTGGCACCTGGAATTCTCAGTGGTCTCCCATCCAAGTACTAACCAGGCCCAACCCTGCTTAGCTTCTGAGATCTGACGGGACCAGGCTTTGACAAACCGGTATGGCTAACGGTTAACTCCATGTCCATTATAAAGGGCACACATTAATGGGCCGAGTCTCAGGAGGATATGATTAACTCCTTTAATATAATGATGATATCACAGAAAATAATGTTTAATAATGTTTCAAATTCATACCAGAAGAATCACGTGTATACATAAAAAGATATTTTCATAAAAATAAGTCACAGAAAGTGCAATAGATCTACTGTATGTCCTTGTAAAATCTCTTCAGAAAACTTCTCCAGAGACAGACTGTGAGTATTTTTACACGAGACACTCACACTTTAAGGTTGTGTTTGTGTCATTGTTTGGAGCTGGTTTGAGCTGAGCTAAAATGTCTCTCTGATATTAACGGTCACAACTAAATCCCAGCACCTCCAGTCATGACTCAATGCTAGTGCAGCCTCTGTAGCTCAGTTAGGGAATTCTGGAGGTTCTGAGCTTCACATGAGGCCTGTGCATATACTGAGAATGAGACGAACTTGGATGTGTCTCTATCTGCAGGTGAAGGATCTAGAGACTTTTTATACAAAAGGTTATACCCTACATTTATTTAGTCCAGGTTTAGTCCTGTTTTTTCTAGCCACCTTTCTGATGACATTTTGGTTTCACATATGCTCAGTTCTATATTTTACTCAGAATTTAGAAGGTGTGCAGCAACTCTCAGGTGTTCATTTATTGTGGAATTAATATTTTCAGAGTTGTTCCTTAAAACACGTAAAAAGTGTAAAATGTCCAAATCATTGGTTACAACAGGCTGTTTACTGAAACAGAACTGGACAAGGCTTCTTTTTGACATGTTCAAAGGATTTGCTGACTGATTGTGACTTATAGTATGAAACTAGACCCACCTCCCATTTGGATAAGTGCATTGCTCAAGGACACAGTGACAGCATGCACTGGTCAGGGTTAAGATCAAACCAGCAACCATTCCAGAGAGACAAGAGAAGCCACTTGCATAACTTGTCATTCTGATCATATTTCATTATTATATTCAGTTTACAGGGACAAAGAATATCATAATCACTACATGTCATTTATAGATAAGTGTCTTGCTCAAGGACACATCAGTATGCACTGTTGGGGTTGGGATCAAACCATCGTAGTGACCATTCTGCCACCTCAGCCACTGGTTTAACTTTGGATGTAACTTTTCAGTGTTAATAAGAATGTATGAACAATAAAATACTTCAAACACCAATGTGTATAAGGAACTTTTGTCTTTATTATTTTAAAGGTTGTGGATTTTGTTGTGTTTTAAATCGTCAATGAAAGTTCAAAATATCATTATAGAGATGCAACAGCCTTGTAATGAAAAATAAAAAGAATGAAAATCCATGAACTGTGATAAACATTAGATAATGTGGCTACCTCCTTATTTATGTGCTGTAAGGTTGTAAGTGGTGGACATGAATCCACAACCAGTGATCCACAAAAGAAAGTCTGTTTTGAGGTCGCTGAAAGAAGAAGAGAAGAAGGGAAAAGGAGCGAAGCCAAACGAAGGTGATTCTTGGAGTTTCCTTCCAACGCGACTGAATCAGACAAAGGGTCTAAAGCAGAGGTGGATAATTCTTTTTTTCCATGGGGCCACATGAGAAACAGAAAATATTGTGCAGGGACAAGAGGCTGAACTAAATTCTGTATAATGTTAATTGTATTTCTTTATAAAAAGCAGTAAAACACCAAACCTTAGTTAGAAACTGGTTTAGTCCTACTTTAGTCCTAGTTTAGTCCTGGTTTAGTCCTGGTTGTGTTCTGGTTTAATCCTGGATTAGTCCTGGTTTATACCTGGTTTAGACCTGATTTAGTCCTGATTTAGACCTGATTTAGAACTGGTTTAGTCCTGATTTAGACCTGGTTTAGTCCTGGTTTAGACCTGGTTTAGTCCTGATTTAGTCCTGGTTTAGACCTGGTTTAGTCCTGGTTTAGTCCTGTTTTAGACCTGGATTAGACCTGATTTAGTCCTGATTTAGACCTGGTTTAGACCTGGTTTAGACCTGGATTAGACCTGATTTAGTCCTGATTTAGTCCTGGTTTAGTCCTGGTTTAGACCTGGTTTAGACCTGGTTTAGTCCTGGTTTAGACCTGGTTTAGTCCTTATTTAGTCCTTGTTTATTCCTGATTTAGACCAGTTTAGTCCTGGTTTAGGTTTGGTTTAGTCCTGATTTAGACCTGATTTAGTCCTACTTTAGGCCTGGCTTATTCTTGGTTTAGTCCTGGTTTAGTCCTGGTTTAGACCTGGTTTAGACCTGGTTTAGTTCTGATTTAGACCTGGTTCATTCCTGGTTTACTCCTGGTAATGTCCTCGTTTAGTCCAGATTTAGACCTGATTTAGTCCTGGTTTAGACCTGGTTTAGACCTGGTTTAGTCCTGATTTAGTCCTGATTTAGTCCTGGTTTAGTCCTGGTTTAGACCTGGTTTAGTCCTGGTTTAGTCCTGGTTTAGACCTGGTTTAGACCTGGTTTAGTCCTGGTTTAGACCTGGTTGAGACCTGGTTTAGTCCTGATTTAGTCCTGGTTTAGTTCTGGTTTAGACCTGGTTTAGTCCTGATGTAGACCAGGTTTAGTCCTGGTTTAGTCCTGATTTAGACATGGTTTAGTCCTAATTTAGGCCTGGTTTAGTCCTGATTTAGACCTGGTTTAGACCTGGTTTAGACCTGGTTTAGACCTGGTTTAGTTCTGATTTAGACCTGGTTTATTCCTGGTTTACTCCTGGTAATGTCCTCGTTTAGTCCAGATTTAGACCTGATTTAGTCCTGGTTTAGACCTGGTTTAGACCTGGTTTAGACCTGGTTTAGTCCTGATTTAGTCCTGGTTTAGACCTGGTTTAGACCTGGTTTAGTCCTGGTTTAGACCTGGATTAGACCTGATTTAGTCCTGATGTAGACCCGGTTTAATCCTGGTTTAGTCCTGGTTTAGTCCTGATGTAGACCCGGTTTAGTCCTGGTTTAGTCCTGGTTTACACCTGATTTAGTCCTGATTTAGTCCTGGTTTAGACCTGGTTTAGACCTTGTTTAGTCCTGGTTTAGTCCTGGTTTAGTCCTTATTTAGTCCTTGTTTATTCCTGATTTAGACCAGTTTAGTCCTGGTTTAGTCCTGGTTTAGGTTTGGTTTAGTCCTGATTTAGACCTGATTTAGTCCTACTTTAGGCCTGGCTTATTCTTGGTTTAGTCCTGGTTTAGTCCTGGTTTAGACCTGGTTTAGACCTGGTTTAGTTCTGATTTAGACCTGGTTTATTCCTGG
Organism: Odontamblyopus rebecca; assembly: GCA_030686955.1. Classification (NCBI taxonomy): domain Eukaryota; kingdom Metazoa; phylum Chordata; class Actinopteri; order Gobiiformes; family Gobiidae; genus Odontamblyopus; species Odontamblyopus rebecca. The sequence goes on from CM060667.1 coordinate 16,294,457, forward strand.
TTTACTCCTGGTAATGTCCTCGTTTAGTCCAGATTTAGACCTGATTTAGTCCTGGTTTAGACCTGGTTTAGACCTGGTTTAGTCCTGATTTAGTCCTGATTTAGTCCTGGTTTAGTCCTGGTTTAGACCTGGTTTAGTCCTGACTTAGTCCTGATTTAGTCCTGGTTTAGACCTGGTTTAGTCCTGGTTTAGACCTGGATTAGACCTGATTTAGTCCTGATGTAGACCCGGTTTAATCCTGGTTTAGTCCTGGTTTAGTCCTGGTTTAGACCTGGTTTAGACCTGGTTTAGTCCTGATTTAGTCCTGGTTTAGACCTGGTTGAGACCTGGTTTAGTTTTAGTGGTTTTAGTGGTTTATACCTGGTTTAGACCTGGTTTAGTTCTGATTTAGACTTGGTTTAGTTCTGGTTTACTCCTGGTAATGTCCTGGTTTAGTCCTGATTTAGACCTGATTTAGTCCTGGTTTAGACCTGGTTGTGACCTGGTTTAGTACTGATTTAGTCCTGGTTTAATCCTGGTTTAGACCTGGTTTTGTCCTGATGTAGACCCGGTTTAGTCCTGGTTTAGTCCTGATTTAGACCTGGTTTAGTCCTACTTTAGGCCTGGCTTATTCTTGGTTTAGTCCTGGTTTAGACCTGATTTAGACCTGGTTTAGTCCTGATTTAGTCCTGGTTTAGACCTGGTTTAGACCTGGTTTAGTTTTAGTAGTTTCAGTGGTTCATACCTGGTTTAGACCTGGTTTAGTTCTGATTTAGACCTGGTTTAGACTTGGTTAAATCCAGATTTAGTCCTGATTTAGTCCTGGTTTAGACCTGGTTTAGACCTTGTTTTGTCCTGGTTTTGTCCTGATTTAGACCTGGTTGAGACCTGGTGTAGTCCTTATTTAGTCCTGGTTTATTCCTGGTTTAGACCCGGTTTAGGCCTGATTGAGACCTGGTTTAGTCCTACTTTAGGCCTGGCTTATTCTTGGTTTATTCCTGGTTTAGACCTGGTTTAGTCCTGATTTAGTCCTGGTTTAGTCCTGGTTTAGACCTGGTTTAGTCCTGATTTAGTCCTGGTTTAGTCCTGATTTAGTCCTGGTTTAGTCCTGGTTTAGACCTGGTTTAGTCCTGGTTTAGTCCTGGTTTAGTCCTGGTTTAGTCCTGGTTTAGACCTGGATTAGACCTGGTTTAGTCCTGGTTTAGTCCTGGTTTAGACCTGGATTAGACCTGGTTTAGACCTGGTTTAGTCCTGGTTTATACCTCATTTAGACCTGGTTTAGTCCTGATTTAGTCCTGGTTTAGACCTGGATTAGACTTGATTTAGTCTTGGTTTAGTCGTGGTTTAGACTTAGTTTAGAACTTATTTAGACCTGGTTTAGACCTCATTTAGACCTGGTTTAGTCCTGATTTACTCCTGGTTTAGACCTGGATTAGACCTGATTTAGTCATGGTTTAGTCGTGGTTTAGAACTGGTTTAGACCTGGTTTAGTCCTGATTTAGTCCTGGTTTAGACCTGGATTAGACTTGATTTAGTCTTGGTTTAGTCGTGGTTTAGACTTAGTTTAGAACTTATTTAGACCTGGTTTAGTCCTACTTTAGGCCTGGCTTATTCTTGATTTAGTCCTGGTTTAGTCCTGGTTTAGTCCTGGTTTAGACCTGGTTTAGACCTGGTTTAGTCCTGATTTAGTTCTGGTTTAGTCCTGGTTTAGACCTGGTTTAGTCCTGATTTAGTTCTGGTTTAGTCCTGGTTTAGTCCTGATTTAGTCCTGGTTAAGACCTGGTTTAGACCTGGTTTAGTCCTGGTTTAGTCCTGGTTTAGACCTGGTTAAGACCTCGTTCAGTCCTGATTCAGGCCTGGTTTAGTCCTGATTTAGACCTGGTTTAGTCCTACATTAGGCCTGGCTTATTCTTGATTTAGTCCTGGTTTAGTCCTGGTTTAGACCTGGTTTAGACCTGGTTTAGAATTTGTTTAGACCTGATTTAGACCTGGTTTAGTCCTGATTTACTCCTGGTTTAGTCCCGGTTTAGACTGGTTTAGACCTGATTTAGTCCTGATTTAGTCCTGGTTTAGTCCTGGTTTAGTCCTGGTTTAGACCTGGTTTAGACCTGGTTTAGTCCTGATTTAGTTCTGGTTTAGTCCTGGTTTAGTCCTGATTTAGTCCTGGTTAAGACCTGGTTTAGACCTGGTTTAGTCCTGGTTTAGTCCTGATTTAGACCTGGTTTAGTCCTACATTAGGCCTGGCTTATTCTTGATTTAGTCCTGGTTTAGTCCTGGTTTAGACCTGGTTTAGACTTTGTTTAGTCCTGATTTAGTCCTGGTTTAGTCCTGGTTTAGACCTGGTTTAGAATTTGTTTAGACCTGATTTAGACCTGGTTTAGTCCTGATTTACTCCTGGTTTAGTCCCGGTTTAGACTGGTTTAGACCTGATTTAGTCCTGATTTAGTCCTGGTTTAGTCCTGATTTAGTCCTGGTTTAGACCTGGTTTAGTCCTGGTTTAGTCCTGGTTTAGATCTTGTTAAGAGCTCGTTCAGTCCTGATTTAGGCCTGGTTTAGTCCTGGTTTAGACCTGGTTTAGTCCTGATTTAGACCCGGTTTAGTCCTGGTTTAGACTTGGTTTAGTCCTGATTTAGTCCTGGTTTAGTCCTGGTTTAGTCCTGGTTTAGACTTGGTTTAGTCCTGATTTAGACCTGGTTTAGTCCTACTTTAGGCCTGGCTTATTCTTGGTTTAGTCCTGGTTTAGACCTGATTTAGACCTGGTTTAGTTTTAGTAGTTTCAGTGGTTCATACCTGATTTAGACCTGGTTTAGTCCTGATTTAGTCCTGGTTTAGACCTGGTTTAGACCTGGTTTAGTTTTAGTAGTTTTAGTGGTTCATACCTGATTTAGACCTGGTTTAGACTTGGTTAAGTCCAGATTTAGTCCTGATTTATTCCTGGTTTATTCCTAGTTTAGACCTGGTTTAGTCCTGATTTAGTCCTGGTTTAGACCTGGTTTAGTCCTGATTTAGTCCTGGTTTAGACCTGGTTTAGACCTGGTTTAGTTTTAGTAGTTTCAGTGGTTCATACCTGGTTTAGACCTGGTTTAGTTCTGATTTAGACCTGGTTTAGACTTGGTTAAATCCAGATTTAGTCCTGATTTATTCCTGGTTTAGTCCTGGTTCAGACCTGGTTTAGTCCTGATTTAGTCCTGGTTTAGACCTGGTTTAGACCTTGTTTAGTCCTGGTTTAGTCCTGGTTTAGACCTGGTTTAGTCCTGGTTTAGTCCTGGTTTAGTCCTGGTTTAGTCCTGGTTTAGACCTGGATTAGACCTTATTTAGTCTTAGTTTAGTCGTGGTTTAGTCCTGGTTTAGACTTGGTTTAGACCTGGTTTTGTCCTGGTTTAGACCTCATTTAGACCTGGTTTAGTCCTGATTTAGTCCTGGTTTAGACCTGGATTAGACCTGATTTAGTCTTGGTTTAGTCATGGTTTAGACCTGGTTGAGACCTGGTTTAGTCCTGATCTAGTCCTGGTTTAGACCTGGTTTAGTCCTGATTTAGACCCGGTTTAGTCCTGGTTTAGACTTAGTTTAGTCCTTATTTAGACCTGGTTTAGTCCTACTTTAGGCCTGGCTTATTCTTGATTTAGTACTGGTTTAGTCCTGGTTTAGACCTGGTTTAGATCTGGTTTAGTCCTGATTTAGTCCTGGTTTAGTCCTGGTTTAGACCTGGTTTAGTCCTGATTTAGTTCTGGTTTAGTCCCGGTTTAGACTGGTTTAGACCCGATTTAGTCCTGATTTAGACCTGGTTTAGTCCTGGTTTAGACCTGATGTAGACCCGGTTTAGTCCTGGTTTAGTCCTGGTTTACACCTGATGTAGACCCGGTTTAGTCCTGGTTTAGTCCTGGTTTACACCTGATTTAGTCCTGATTTAGTCCTGGTTTAGACCTGGTTTAGACCTGGTTTAGTCCTACATTAGGCCTGGCTTATTCTTGAATTAGTCCTGGTTTAGTCCTGGTTTAGACCTGGTTTAGTCCTGATTTAGTCCTGGTTTAGTCCTGATTTAGTCCTGGTTTAGTCCTGGTTTAGTCCTGGTTTAGACCTGGTTTAGTCCTGATTTAGTCCTGGTTTAGTCCTGGTTTAGACCTGGTTTAGACCTGGTTTAGTCCTGGTTTAGATCTGGTTGAGACCTGGTATAGTTCTGATTTAGTCCTGGTTTAGTCCTGGTTTAGACCTGGTTTTGTCCTGATGTAGACCCGGTTTAGTCCTGGTTTAGTCCTGGTTTACACCTGATTTAGTCCTGATTTAGTCCTGGTTTAGTCCTACTTTAGGCCTGGCTTATTCTTGGTTTAGTCCTGGTTTAGACCTGATTTAGACCCTGTTTAATTTTAGTAGTTTTAGTGGTTCATACCTGGTTTAGGCCTGGTTTAGTTCTGATTTAGACCTGGTTTAGACCTGGTTTAGACCTGGTTTAGTTTTAGTAGTTTTAGTGGTTCATACCTGGTTTAGTCCTGATTTAGTCCTGGTTTAATCCTGGTTTAGACCTGGTTAAGTCCAGATTTAGTCCTGATTTATTCCTGGTTTAGTCCTGTTTTAGACCTGGTTTAGTCCTGATTTAGTCCTGGTTTAGACCTGGTTTAGACCTTGTTTAGTCCTGGTTTAGTCCTGATTTAGACCTGGTTTAGTCCTGGTTTAGACCTGGTTTAGTCCTGGTTTAGTCCTGGTTTAGACCTGGATTAGACCTGGTTTAGTCCTGATTTAGTCCTGGTTTAGACCTGGATTAGACCTGGTTTAGACCTGGTTTAGTCCTGGTTTAGACCTCATTTAGACCTGGTTTAGTCCTGATTTAGTCCTGGTTTAGACCTGGATTAGACCTGATTTAGTCTTGGTTTAGTCATGGTTTAGACCTGGTTGAGACCTGGTTTAGTCCTGATCTAGTCCTGGTTTAGACCTGGTTTAGTCCTGATTTAGACCCGGTTTAGTCCTGGTTTAGACTTAGTTTAGTCCTTATTTAGACCTGGTTTAGTCCTACTTTAGGCCTGGCTTATTCTTGATTTAGTCCTGGTTTAATCCTGGTTTAGACCTGGTTTAGACCTGGTTTAGTCCTGATTTCGTCCTGGTTTAGACCTGGTTTAGACTTGGTTTAGTCCTGATTTAGTTCTGGTTTAGTCCCGGTTTAGACTGGTTTAGACCCGATTTAGTCCTGATTTAGTCCTGGTTTAGTCCTGATTTAGTCCTGGTTAAGACCTGGTTTAGACCTGGTTTAGTCCTGGTTTAGTCCTGGTTTAGACCTGGTTAAGACCTCGTTCAGTCCTGATTCAGGCCTGGTTTAGTCCTGATTTAGACCTGGTTTAGTCCTACATTAGGCCTGGCTTATTCTTGATTTAGTCCTGGTTTAGTCCTGGTTTAGTCCTGATTTAGACCTGGTTTAGTCCTGATTTAGGCCTGGTTTAGTCCTGGTTGAGACCTGGTTTAGTCCTGATTTAGTCCTGATTTAGTCCTGGTTTAGTCCTGGTTTAGATCTTGTTAAGAGCTCGTTCAGTCCTGATTCAGTCCTGGTTTAGTCCTGGTTTAGACCTGGGTTAGTCCTGGTTTAGTCCTGGTTTAGTCCTGATTTAGACCCGGTTTAGTCCTGGTTTAGAATTGGTTTAGTCCTGATTTAGACCTGGTTTAGTCCTAATTTAGGCCTGGCTTATTCTTGGTTTAGTCCTGGTTTAGTCCTGGTTTAGTCCTGGTTTAGTCCTGGTTTAGACCTGGTTTAGACCTGGTTTAGTCCTGGTTAAGTCCTGGTTTAGACCTGGTTTAGTCCTGATTTAGTCCTGGTTTAGTCCTGGTTTAGACCTGGATTAGACCTGGTTTAGACCTGGTTTAGTCCTGGTTTAGACCTCATTTAGACCTGGTTTAGTCCTGATTTACTCCTGGTTTAGACCTGGATTAGACCTGATTTAGTCTTGGTTTAGTCGTGGTTTAGAACTGGTTGAGACCTTGTTTAGTCCTGATCTAGTCCTGGTTTAGATCTGGTTTAGTCCTGATTTAGACCCGGTTTAGTCCTGGTTTAGACTTAGTTTAGACCTTATTTAGACCTGGTTTAGTCCTACTTTAGGCCTGGCTTATTCTTGATTTAGTCCTGGTTTAGTCCTGGTTTAGTCCTGGTTTAGACCTCATTTAGACCTGGTTTAGTCCTGATTTAGACCTGGTTTAGTCCTGATTTAGGCCTGGTTTAGTCGTGGTTGAGACCTGGTTTAGTCCTTATTTAGTCCTTGTTTATTCCTGATTTAGACCAGTTTAGTCCTGGTTTAGACCTGGTTTAGACCTGGTTTAGTTCTGATTTAGACCTGGTTTATTCCTGGTTTACTCCTGGTAATGTCCTCGTTTAGTCCAGATTTAGACCTGATTTAGTCCTGGTTTAGACCTGGTTTAGTCCTGATTTAGTCCTGATTTAGTCCTGGTTTAGTCCTGGTTTAGACCTGGTTTAGTCCTGACTTAGTCCTGATTTAGTCCTGGTTTACTCCTGGTAATGTCCTGGTTAAGTGTTGATTTAGACCTGATTTAGTCCTGGTTTAGACCTGGTTTAGACCTGGTTTTGTCCTGGATTAGACCTGATTTAGTCCTGATCTAGTCTTGGTTTAGTCCTGGTTTAGACCTGGTTTAGTCCTGATTTAGTCCTGCTTTAGTCCTGGTTTAGACCAGGTTTAGACCTGGTTTAGTCCTGGTTTAGTCCTGGTTTAGACCAGGTTTAGACCTGGTTTAGTCCCGGTTTAGACCTGGTTTAGACCTGATTTTGTCCTGATTTAGTCCTGGTTTAGTCGTGGTTTAGACCTGATTTAGTCCTGGTTTAGTCCTGGTTTAGACCTGGGTTAGTCCTGGTTTAGTCCTGGTTTAGTCCTGGTTTAGTCCTGGTTTAGTCCTGGTTTAGTCCTGGTTTAGACCTGGATTAGACCTGGTTTAGACCTGGTTTAGTCCTGGTTTATACCTCATTTAGACCTGGTTTAGTCCTGATTTAGTCCTGGTTTAGACCTGGATTAGACCTGGTTTAGACCTGGTTTAGTCCTGGTTTAGACCTGGTTTAGTCCTGATTTACTCCTGGTTTAGTTCTGATTTAGTCCTGGTTTAGTCCTGGTTTAGTCCTGGTTTAGTCCTGGTTTAGACCTGGTTTAGTACTGGTTTAGACCTGGTTTAGTCCTGGTTTAGACCTGGTTTAGTCCTGATTTAAACCCGGTTCAGTCCTGGTTTAGACTTTGTTTAGTCCTGATTTAGACGTGGTTTAGTCCTGGTTTATACCTGGTTTAGTTCTGGTTTTAACACGGTTTAGACTAGGATTACAAGTTTTCTTACAGAAATTGTAATAAAAAAACAAACAAACATTTAAAGTAAAATAATAATTAAAGCATTGCAATTTTAGTCCATGCATGAGGTAAAATTATAAAATGTTTATTTTGTGATTCAAAATGATCTTAAACGGGCCAGTCAGAGTCAACCAAAAGCCGTATGTGGCGTGGGAAGTGTACAATGCCCAGGTCTGGTTTACAGACTGACCTGTTGGTTGATAAATGACTTCTGGACAGGTCCGTTCAAAAGCAAATCTGTTCAGTACTTCTGAACCCACAGCGGCTGTAAACAAGCATGATTTCTAGTGTAAAGAGGAGGTGGGATGAGTTCTTTCTTCTTATGGAGCTGTGGAGGAGGAGGAGGAGGAGGTGTCTGTGATGGAAATTTCTTGTCAAGCTAATGAATGGATTGTTTGGGCTTAGAGAACTAAAGTATTCATGGTCACAGACAGTGGTATGATCTGCTCTGTCTGGGCCTCTTCACGGGAGGGTCATTATGTTCAGCCATTATCTACCAGGGTTAAAACAACAGGTTGTTGTTCTGTTCATCACCATTTAGAATTATTGGAACACGTTAGTTCAGCTAATCAAGGCCCCAGTCTCTTTGCACATACCACTGTCTCCCTCCAAAGGTTGTTTAGACTAATACTATCGTATGTTTTGTCTCATGTTGATATGATGACCTCGGTAAACTGTATAAGAAGCCTGTTATTGTTTTGACAGTCATCAGATTAGGGAGAGACGGACCTCGCGGGAGGGACACATAACTTTCTTTTTCATTTTCTCTGTAATTGTGCACAATTGCTTTAATAAATTCAGACTCTTTGTTTGAAGACAACTTTTCTCCAGTTTTTATTTTTCTCAGATTAAAAAATCCACAACAACTGGCGTCAACGAACAGCTCTTTCAATCAGTTCCTTTTTCTGCGACTGCGATCCAGCGGCTGGTCACCCTGGATGGACGAGCCTCTGGCCTACACTCTGACATTTGAGGACGGGGCTGCATCGCTCTCACTGGAAAATGGCTGGTGCTAAGAGGCCAACCTGCTAATACTACTATGTTGTGGTGAGTTGTCTTTTTCAACCTGTTCTGGCTTTTTGGTTTCATAAAAAAGAGGGGAAACTTGCCAAAACTAAAATGATAAAACTATTCAATTATTCAATTCAATTCAATTTATTTTGTAGTGCCCAAAATCGCAACAACAGTTGCCTCTAAGGGCGTTCCAAGATATGGATGAGCCAAACATACACACAGACATATCAAAACAGGAATAAGCAACATTCATGTAAAGCAGCAAATGAAACATTGTCCAGTCATCCCCTGTCCTTAGACCCTCCTTCTCAGCAAGGAAAAACTCCAAAAACCCAATTATAAACTTATATAGGCTACAAATAATTGAAGTTAATAATGTGCACTATACTGGCATTTCATTTGACAACAGATAAGCAGCACAACGCTGGTGACATCGGGTGACCTCATTCTGGAATTTAGTGACATTTGTTGTACAGCACTTTGGTCGGCTTTGGCTGTTGGAAGGTGCTATAGAAATAAAGTTTGATTGATTGATTGATTTGTGAGCACGCTGGTTGGATTGCAGGGGAAAGGGCCAAGGGTCCTAGCCAGAGCAGGGCTAAATAGTAGATGAAAAAAACGTCTGATAAAAAATTTCTCCTGCGGATGCGTAGCGGTGAACTCAGCGTGCTGACCTAGTTTTGTGTAAGAGTACAGAAATGGGAAACAAGCAATCCAGGAGCGGGGCTCGTCAGGTTCCAGGGTCACCCATCACTGTGGCGAATGAATATGAGTAAAGTTGTCTGGAAATGTTTGCCAGTATGTTTGGATTGATATGGTTTTCCTGAAAGACTTTCACAAATTTCTCAACTTACAAAGCTTAAAGCAAACTTATTAAAGGGAAAAAAAAAAAAAAATTACTAGTAGAAAAAATAAAAATAAATAAATAATAAAAATAACATCTGAATCTATTAAGGTAATGGCTAATCATGAGAAATGGTCGGGTGTGTGAATGACAGAGGTGGAGAGCAGACAGTGGGAAACAATAGCAAAACAGGCTGCTCCATGTGAATCAAGTAACAAGCCTGATGAGAGTGGAGGTGCTGCGGATGTGAAACTCAACAAGTGTGAGTGTCAGAATGTATGGTGGGAGAAACAGCCCCCACATTACTCACATACAAACTCACTCAGACAAACACACGCACCTGCTGACAACACTGGGCCCAGAGCACCTACATTTACATTTGACACTAATGTGAAAGAGCGAGTTACTGCTGTTTCTCGTCTTTACACAGATCTGAGGGATGTTCCGGCGGTCGGAGTGGACCGGGACCTCGACCTGCTGCCTGCTGAGTGAGCCCCTAATCAACCAGAGACTGAGCTGCATTCTGACCCCGAGATTAGATACTGGAGCCAAGACATCCAAGCCCAGGCCGTCCAGGGCAAACAAGCTCCATTTAATGGTACAGAGACTGGACATGGGAAGATGGTGCCTACGGAGAATGTACCGAGGGGACAGGGGTGCGGCTCCGACTGATGGTAGCTGGGGCGAGGGACCGGTCCGGGGGCCACTGCTTGAACATCTGCTCTACTACCAGCGCCACCACTCCTAGTGGACAGTAACATGCACCAGACACCACACTCACATGATGAGAACGCTTCATTTGAGGCACAGGGGACTATTGGCATTTACTCACAATTGTTACAAAGCAATGAAAGTTACTGAGTCCACTTTGATTGTAAATGGTGATCAGAGTCAGTTTCCAGTGGACTCTGGGGCTATGTGTTCCGTAGCAACAAACTCAACTCTTCCCCATGTGCCCAAACTCAGCGGTCTATTTACATATTCTTTAGCAGCGTCTGGAAACACAGCAGGAGAGCAGCACACGTCTCCTCTGATATGTTCTGACTACAACTAATTCATTTCTCTATTGCCCAGTATGTCTGATCAGTTTGCTTGGACGGAATAAGATGTGCAGGTTGAGCCTTTACCACACCTCCACATCAGGGGGTCATCAAGTGGTCTCAGATAGAAAATTGGCAACTCTATCTTGTATGGGGGAACACACTGATATGTTGAGCCCCGCTTATGACTTCCATTTGAAATTGTCCCCAAATCACTTGATTGATCTGAGTGACTTAATGCACGGCAAAGTGCGACTTTGAAAGTACAGAGTTTAAGAACTTTGGAGATGTGCAGTGATGTGCCCGTGAACGCATTTCAAGTAATAGGAAAACTTTTAGCACAGGGTAGTGAGGATGATCTGGTTATGAGGTATTCATGTGACCTGAAGTACCTGTTGATATAATAAATGCTAAAATACAATATCATTAAAAGGTCACAAATAAGTTTGTAAAAGAGACGTGTCATGAAAAATGTAATTAAAATGTGTTGACTCTAGCTCTGACATTCGTATTGGTTAGACCAGTACTGCACGGAAAAGTACAGGATTTTACATTTTCTCATAAGATTTGCTCCTTACATTTCTGTCAAAACCAAGAGATGTGACAAAGGGGAGGAGTGGGGCTGTTTGTGGAGCAGTGCGAGGCTACTGCATGCAGGAGGTCACAAGGCTAGCCTTTCAAAACTGCAGTTTGCTAAAAAGAAGTAGTCTTCTTGGGTCATGTGATCTCAGACAGAGGCAAAAGCATTTTTACAGATAGGGCTGCAGCCAATCAGAATATTCCAAGGCCTCAAACTAAAAACAACTCATGTCTTTTCTTGGAATGTGTTCATACTGTCGTATGTTTATCCTAAATTTTTCTGTCCTAGAAAAACCTCTCAGTGCACTGATTTATGGTAAAGGTCTTAGACCTAGTGATAAATTTAGTTGGACAGAACAAGAAGAGGAATCATTCTGTGACTTGAAGCGGACACTACGGACACCTCCAACATTGGGTATCCCTGACTCCTACACAACCTTTCACACAGACTGTAGATGAAAGGGATGGGTGCATGATTTCTGTTCTGTTGCAGTTGTATGGCAGAGCTTTGCGTCCAGTAGTGTACTTCTCAGCAAAACTGGACCCAGTAACGGCCAGGATGCCACGATGTTTGCGGGCAGTGGCTGCAGCTGAGAAAGCCGTGCTCGCCACCCGTGATGTCGTTGGTTATTCTGATCTAACACTGCTTGCTCCGCATGCTGTCGCACTAATACTACTAGACCAAAAACTATCTGTCCTCCGCTTGCTGGCTCAGGTACAACAAAGGTTTGTTGGAACTTCCTAATGTGACTGTTAAAAGGTGCACCCAGTTGAACCCAGTTACGTTACTACCTATCGAGGAAGAGGGTGAGCCACACTGCTGTGTGTCTGAAATTGACTTAGTGTGCACGACCCGTTCTGACCTGCAGGAAATCCTCCTTGATAACCCAGATCTCATTCTTTATGTAGATGGATCCGCATCGAGAGATGCACGCAGGGGGCCAACAGAGTGGGGTATGCCGTCTGCTCAGATCACGAAACTGTGGCCTCGGGGCCTCTGCTGGCCCACTACTCAGCTCAAACTGCGGAGCTGGTAGCACTGTCCACAGCCTGTAAAATGGCCGCAGGCAAATCAGTAACCATTTTTACAGATTCCAGGTATGCCTTTGGTGTGTGTCACGATCGGGTGGGGCTGTGGAGACACAGAAAGTTTTGAAGTCTGATGGTAAACCATTTTTGAATGCTTCACAGGTAGCGGACCTGTTGGAGGCCATCCTGCTCCCCTCTGCTCTGGCCATTTGCAAATGTCAAGCTCACACGAACCAAAATGACCCAATTTCTGCAGGAAATGGGGGCTGATGCTGCTGCCAGAGCTGCGTCTTATCAGACGCTGAGGAGAGACGCACACATGCTGGTAACCTCAGTGTCTAATAAAACCTTTCTCTCCCCTTATCAGACATGCAGAGTTCTCCACACAGGCTGAAGTGGGACAGTGGATCAAATGTGGAGCTGTGAAAAGAGATGTTGTGTTTTATTGTCAGGTATCCACCATTTGTATGGCGCACAACCCGGGGACAGCCAGGCCCTCAGGGGCCACCTCTGAAGGAGCTCCCATGGCGACGATGCCATGCTAGTGTATGGTAAGGAAATATGGGTGCTTTTTTGGTATTTCTGTGCAGGTGAAGGCCTGCCACTGCTGGAGCTGTTCTCCACGAGATCAAGGTCGGAGATTCAGTCCTGGTGAGGGGAGACGAGACGCAAACATTGGCGTTCAAGACTCTGGGTACGTTGTCCTGCTGATAACCGATACAGCAGGTAATCTGCCACCCTCCTGTGGGGCCCTCACACGACCCGGGTGAAGGGAGCGACACCAGCGCTCCCAACCAACAAGGGGTAGGGGGCAACTTGGCCCCCACCGACGCTGTGACCTGGGCAGGCCGGCAGGTGCCACCTGCCAACTTCGAGGCAGGGGTAGGCCGCCATGCCACCCCCTCCGGGCAGTCTGGAGAGGGTCTTAGTACCGCTCCCACTGTTGGAACCAGAGTGGAGAGTCATACTGCCGCCCCCAACGCTGGAACCGGGCCAAGAACCAAACCAGGTCCTGTGGCAGGCTCCAACGAGAATTAAGCAAGACTTAGCGCTGCGTCCACCGCTGGAACCAAGCCAGGTCCATTGACGGGCTCCAATGCTCCCAAGCGATGAGGGAGACCTCCAAGGGTTCGCAAGGGTGCAAACCGACCTCCACTTCCACCCAGTGACTGGGTGCTACGAACAAGGGACAACAAGAACTGACTCATCTACTGGTAACACTCATTTCCGGTCTAACATGGCATGTGGGCAGAGTAGCACTTCCTCCTTGGACGAGGAGGGAGTCCCGAGAACCAAATGGACTGAAACCACCACCTTTAAAGGGTTAGGGTATGCTTTTGTGGGTACTGTGATACTGTTACCAGTGCCCGACATTGCCGACATCAGGCCTGACACCCTGACGTCATCTAGCCATCCAAAACTACTCTCTCGTGCTGTATGGTCCATGTTGGGCGTCGCACTCCCATTACCCCCTTGCCCTACCGCCACCAGAAACAAACCACAGTTCAAATACAGCAGCACCTCTTTCTGTTCTTTTTTTTTTTAATCTACAGTGTGTTTGTGAGTCGGTCTATTCTATGTCCAAACGACAGCCACGGGTGGGTCACCTGGGTTATGGCTATGTTTTCCCACCCAGAAGGTTGAAGGTAATATGACAGTCTGGTATTGGCCCGGTGGGTTTTTCATAGCCATATAGACATTGATCGTCCACACCATTTAGAATTATTGGAACACGTTAGTTCAGCTAATCAAGGCCCCAGTCTCTTTGCACATACCACTGTCTCCCTCCAAAGGTTGTTTAGACTAATACTATCGTATGTTTTGTCTCATGTTGATATGATGACCTCGGTAAACTGTATAAGAAGTTTGTTATTGTTTTGACAGTCATCAGATTAGGGAGAGACGGACCTCGCGGGAGGGACAGATAAGTTTCTTTTTCATTTTCTCTGTAATTGTGCACAGTTGCTTTAATAAATTCAGACTCTTTGATTGAAGACAACTTTTGTCCAGTTTTTATTTTTCTCAGATTTAAAAATCTACAACAATGTCACACATGAGCAACATTTGAAAAAGGACAAACAGTTTCTCTGTTCTTGGAAAATCCTCTATACTATCTTTAATTAAAGCATTGTCTTAGTCCTTGTGTGTGTGTGTTTTTTGTGTGCTCCTGTTGCCCTATTATGCGTTATGAGTGCTAGGCATCTGGGCCGTGAGCCCTAGACCCGGATGCGCGGAAGAGGACCGCTGGATGGGGCTGCGATGCTGCTGCTACCGCTACCGGATTGGCCGGACGCCCTACCACGCCCACACTGAGACACTTCGTTATTTTAGTACACCATTAGTTAAATTCTTTGTGTTGGGTGTACTTAGTTAGAGTTCTTGGTTTAGTAATTCCTTTTTATTTAAATCCCTTTGTTTGTTTGCTTTTCCATTACCCTTACTTGTTATTTTTTGGGGTCAATTGTTTCTTTCCTCACTGTAAATAAATTGCACTTTTCTTAGTTAAACCTTACAACATCTTGGTTTTTTTGTGCATTCCCTTTTCCCTAGCAAGGGAAACGTAACAAGCATACAGCATGATCATTACACACTGATAAACACAAGGCAACTTTAAAGGCCCTGTACCTGATTTTCCCACAGGTATTTGAGCAAAACGTGTCCTGCCGCAGTACAGACAGATTGTATAAGCAGCTCTTGAGGTCAAAATGAGTCTCCTGTGTTCTGCCTGCATTTTATTGTCTGATAATCTATGTTAGATATTATGTATTTTCACTATGCACTGGTGGTTTAGGACTATTTTATGCTTGTTTATTGCTTAAAAGGTGTTAGTCACATGAGGTGTCTATAAAGTCAGAGAAACGAAATGAAACTAGATGACTTAAAGGTCAAAATGATGCTACTTCTTGTGTGAAATGTTTTCTCCAGTGTGCCTGCAGAAGTGTCTGGGCGAGAGGTGAAGAGGCGACATTCTACACTGAGGAACTGTGTTGGACCAATGGGAGAAGAGAACAATTCACTGCAACCAATAAGACGAGATCATCTGATGTTTAGACCACGAGAATGCAACAGTAAATAAAAAGGGATTCAGGGAGAGAAAGGGTATGCGAGGAGTAGAGCGCCCGGTCTTAGATCCCAGGTTTGGTATTAGATCAGGGACAGAACGTTGAACCCTCTTCTTTGTATATTCAAGAGTATTAGTAAATTGAATTCTTCTTGTTTGTAAGTTCTTCTCCATCAGCAAGCACTGGGAGGAAAGAGCTGGAGGTAATAACTGACATTTAAAGTGGAACTCCGGCATGTTTGAACCTAAAGTCCTTTGCTAGGGGTGGTTGAATTCTGTCAGAAGCCAAAAAAAAAACGGCACAGATCAGTGTTGCCTCAGTGGAGATCTCGCTGTGGCAGTGAGTCTGTCAAGGCAACAAACTAGTGTAGTGATGGGAGCAAGTTCTTCACTTCCACGTAAAATGCCAAGTTGCTTCACACTGAAGAAGCTTAACACCACTTTAACCCATCTTACAACAGCCACGAGTCTAATAAACAACATGCTCAGCCTGGCTCACTCATTAGTGTCTGGAAACATTAGAAAACAACTTTATAAGCAGCCTTAGCATTACCTCTGTTTCCCACTGTGCATGTGGAAGCCCAAAGGACTATTTCCAAAGTTGTTTCTAATCCCATTTATTTACCAATGAATTATATTTGATGAAAAACACTTAAAAAATACATTCTGAAAACATTTTCTTACAACATCTTTCAGTTTCTCTTCTTCTTCAGTAGGCAATCCTCACTTGTTGCTTCTGGTGCCTCGAGCCTCTCACTGCCGCTAGAGTCGACAATCAAATCTTTTGGGCTTTGGCCTGTGCAGTGGGAAATCAACAGAGGGAAGTGTAAGGCTGCTTATAAAGTTGTTTCCTAACGTTTCCAGACACTAATGAGTGAACCAGGCAGAGCGTTTTGTTTGTTAGACTCATGACTGTTGTCAGATGGGTTAAAGTGGTGTTAAGCTTCTTCAGTGTGAAACAAATTGGCGTTTTATGTGGAAGTTAAGAACTTGCCCCCATCACTACACTAGTTTGTTGCCTCGACAGACTCAATGCCACAGCAAGATCTCCGCCGAGGCAACACTGATCTGTGCCGTTTTTTGGCTTCTGTCTGAATTCGACCACCTCTAGCAACGACTTTAGCTTCAAACGTGCCGGAGTTCAGATTTAAGTTCTGCTTTAGGAAAAGTGGAATATTAGTCCTGCTCTTAAAGAAACTTGGCATAAAATTAGTACTGTCCTAATGAGAGCTGAAAAATCAATGTCAGTTTATAGGAGTCAGATAAGGAATTGAAAGTCCCATTTTCCTTCCAAACTCAGGAAGTGCACTATTAGAATGCTAGTTGTTCTTGTTACCGTTATAGTCATTGTCATCAAGTCAGGAGACAACCAGGGTCGTCAAAACACATACAACACAGAGCAAGATACAAGAACCAACTACGCAAGAGGAAAAAACACAAATACACTTAAACAAAATCAAATCATGGGAAATAATCCTGTCACATTATAGATAGTCCCTGTAGATAGTTTGTGTTTTAATAGCTTTTTTAAAAAAAAAATCTTTTTTAACTCTCTGGAAATATTGGTGTAATTCGTTATTATAATGGTGAACATTTGTCTTATTTTGAGTTAATTTTGTATCGTGTAGATGATATTTCGCCGTGTTGGTTGTTGTTAGCATGCTAGTTGTTGTTTGCATGACTGTGACAGCAAAACTCTGGAAGGTTGTGAAAAGCGTTCTGGAAAGTTGTGAAAAGAGCTTATAAACTCATCGTGGTGAATAATTAGGATGCTCTGAATTCAAAAGGTAAGTGAGGAAGAACTTTGGACCTCTGCAAACTGTTTAAAACAAGCTACCATAAAACACCAAATAGTTGCCAGGGCGTTTATTTGATTCAGTCACAGACCAGGCATTAATTTTAGACCAGGCGGCAATTTGGGGTGATTAATTCCTTCCTCATAAAAATATTCCTCAGCAAAACTTGGAAAATCTGGAACTCAAATTCTTTTAACCAGTATGACTATAATTTAGGCAACTTTCTATACAGATGTAGGCGAGTTCATTTAAAATGTTACAACAGAATATCTACAGAGCGGAGTGTTTCCCACATTTGAAAGCGACTCCTGAATTACAGAAACCCTCCCACGACGCGCAGACATTTCTTTAGCAAAACAAACAACAGATGCAGAGTGTGGAGCCGCAGAGTGAGAAGTTCATCCACCGCATCAGGAGGACCCAGCTGTTTTTTTCAGCACTTACAGTTTATGCAAATGAGCCGTTTGGTTTTAAGTTTGGTTTGTGTAGAGACGACGCAACATCAGTCCTGTGTCCTGTTTTTGCAACTCGACTTCTGTCTAGACTCAGGGTTTATTTGGAACTGGCGTTTTTTATTAAAATATACAAATATATACAAATATGCACCCGGGGTATAAAGGAGACCCAGCTTTTATTTGGGATTTTACGGTAGTTCTGTTATTCATGTTTTAGACAGTAAAAATCAAGTACTGCACCTTTGAAATGTACCTGAAGAAGATACAAAGATCCAGGTTATCCAGAAGGTATTCCTGGTGTGCAGGTAGTAGTATCCAGAAAGTATTCCTGGTGTGCATGTAGTAGTATCCAGAAAGTATTCCTGGTATGCATGTAGTAGTATCCAGAAAGTATTCCTGGTGTGCATGTAGTAGTATCCAGAAAGTATTCCTGGTATGCATGTAGTAGTATCCAGAAAGTATTCCTGGTGTGCATGTAGTAGTATCCAGAAAGTATTCCTGGTGTGCATGTAGTAGTATCCAGAAAGTATTCCTGGTGTGCATGTAGTAGTGTCCAGTACAAACATTTAAATCTATCCAAAAGTGACTTAAAAGTAGTAAAATTCTCTGGCTGCATGGACAGATCATTTAACTTGACAAGTTCTCTTATAATAAACTCCCTCTAGACGAGAATGAAGCAGCCTCACAACTAGTAAGTAGATAATAAATCTGAAAACAAGATTAAGAACCTGATAGAAGTTTGAAAATCTTGGCCAGATTGACTCTCCTCCTCCTCGCCTGGCCCCCTTCCTCCCCGCCTGGCCCTCCTCCACCCACTGCCCGGCCCTCCTTCCTGCCTGGCTCTCCTCTTCCTCGCCCGGCTCCTCCTCCTCGCCCGGCTTTCTCCTTCTCGCCCAGCCTCCTCCTCCTCGCCTGGCTCCTCCCCAGCTCCTTCCCCTCCTGGGTAGATGTGGCCATACCGAACTGGCCCACGGGCCTGGACATCTATAGCCTGTCCGTCCATGGGAGTGGATCTCTCCTTCACTGTAGTTCTCCCCGAGGTTTCTTCTTTTTCCCAGGACCCTGGGTTTTTTGGAGTTTTTCCTTGCTGAGAAGGAGGGTCTAAGGACAGGGGATGACTGGACCATGTTTCATTTTAGGCAAAATTTACATGAATGTTGTTTATTCCTGTTTTGTTATGTCTGTGTGTATGTTTTACTCATCAAAATCTTGGAACGCCCTTAGAGGCAACTGTTGTTGTGATTTTGGGTGCTACAAAAATAAATTGAATTGAATTGAACTGAATCAGAGACATTTACAGTGAAAACACCAGATTTTGTGACTTATTATTGTTTTGTCCTTCACAGTACATTCACTTCAGTTATAAATACATGTTTCCAAAGACTTTTTTACTCTGATTTGTGTTATTTCTGATTTGTGTTATTTCTGATTTGTGTTATTTCTGATTTGTGTTATTTCTGATTTGTGTTATTTCTGATTTGTGTTATTTCTTGGACCACTACTTTGTAAATCTATTTGAGTCATATTGTTTTGAAGTAACACTGTTTCCTGAGTAACTTACACCACTGCTTGCTTTGTAAAAGACAAATTAATAGAAATAGAATTAAATCTTGTTCTAAAAGAGGGGAGATTTTACGTCTAGGTCACCATGTTATCTTTTGTAGTTTTGAAAATGTTATATTCTCTGAAAACACCATATGAATATATTTAAGTTTCTGCGCTAAGTTGCTCCCCCTTTAGAGCTCTATCACAACACCATTAGTGCCCGTCCCAGTGAAACTCCAGGGCTCTTCTGTGCAGAGCTTGTGGAGCAGACAAACCTCTAATCGAATATGGAAACAAAACCTCCATCATACTGGGAGGGACAAGATGTTCCCGGAAGTATTTCTCCTAATGTTTGGACACATACATGCATTACACCTCAGCTATCAATCAGTCAATCAAACTTTTTATAGAGAGCTTTTCATACTAAAAATGCAACACAAGAGCTTATCCTAAACATCTGAACACTTTTGTGTTGGAGCACAAAGTACTTCTGGGACTCTATGAGAAGTTCTTCCTCAGACAGCAGACTTTAAAAAACATATTTGACAGTGTAAATTTAATGCTTCTACTACACCTGTCAACTTTATTTACCTCTTGAATGGCAAAAATGTTAAAACTGTTTTGAAGAATGTGGGGGAAGTGTTTGTGCCTCTTTGCAGTTTGTGAATTTGTATTCTGTTAGAAATGAATAAAAACATTTGAAATTTAACATGTTTTTCACTGTTTATTAAACATGGTATTGGTAAATGCATATTTGTTTGAACATTTTATTTATTTAAGTGAAATAAAAAAACAAAACAGGTAAATGGTTGCCTAACTTTTTTTTAAAGTTTAGAATCCTACTTTTTTAATTACTGTAAATTTAAAAATATGTGCAAGTATCACCTAAAATCTTTTCTTCAATTTGAAAAAAAAAAAATAAAAAAAAATCATAAAATATTTTAAGGAATGTGAAATTATTATTTTAATTTAAATAGTAAATGCAATGACATATTTTGTGTCATACTCTTAAAAAAAAAAAAAAAAAAAATTAAAAACAATAAAACAATAAAAACAATAAAACTACAAAACTTAAAAAAAAAGTTAGGCAACGTTTTGCCTCAAATTTTTAAATTACTTTTTTTATTATTAACCTTTATTTAACCAGGTAAACCAGTTGAGAACCAATTCTCATTTACAATGGCGAACTGGCCAAGAGGCAGCATTAACAAGCAGCACATTAAATACATTCATACAAAGCAAACAGTGCAACATGGACAATAACAACAGTGATAATAAAAGGCGACAACTAGAAAAACAAACAAAAACTAAAAACAGGTGCAGTGATCTTGGACAGTAACATGCAGTGAGTTCTTAAATGTGCTGATTGGAATAAACGAGGTGAGTTTAAGAGAGCGCTGCAAACTGTTCCAGTCGCTTGCAGCGGGAAACTGGAATGACAGGCGACCAAAGGAAGTGCAGGCTTTAGGGAGGACCAGATTAATCAGACTACTGAAGCATAATGTACGGATTGAAATGAGAAGTGAGCGAAGATATTGTGGAGTTTTGCCAATGAGAGTTTTGTAAATGAAAAGATACCAATGGATCTGACTGCAGTGCATATAGTGTACAGTGGTGAGTGTGAAAGGGAGCTCCAGTAACAAAACGGATGGCGGTGTGGTAGATGATGTCCAGTTTGTGAAGAAGGGATTTTGAGGCGGACCTGTAAATGACGTCACCGTAATCTAAAATGGGGAGTACTGTCATTTTGACCAGGAGGTGTTTGGCAGAGTGAGTGAGGGAGGATTTATTGCGAAACAGAAAACCTATGCGAGATTTAACTTTAGTGAGTGCAGTGTTGATATGGATGTCAAATGAGAGTGAGTTGTCTAACCAGATGCTGAGGTATTTGTATGAATTGACAAAGTCGATAACGGAGCCATCAACAGCGGTGATGGTTAACTGACAGTTACTGTGTGGGAGAGATCTGTTGAAGAGCATTTTGTCTTTTTGTGTTTAGTTGTAAATGAAGATTGGAGAAGGCATATTGAAGACTGCTGAAGCTTGTTTGGAGTGAGGACACGGCAGTGGTTAGACAGGAACTGGAAGTGTAAAGAATGGTGTCACTGGCGTACAAGTGGATGTCCGCACTTTCTGCAGCATGAGAAATATTGTTAATGTAAATACTGAACAATGTTGGGCCCAATATAGAGCCTTGGGCTACACCTTTAAAAATCACTGCTTAATTGTTCATTGTTTACAGTGTTTACATCGCATCAGGTTTATCAAGTTACTGTGGACAGTTTTATGTCATATTTTGTGTATTTATGGAGCATTGTCGTGTGGGAGCCTGAGTGATGTAGGCTTGTGGGCGGAGCCTTGTACAGGAGGGTTCAAACAGGATCTGGAAGAGATCGCTCAAATACTCAGACATGTTTTTGATGAGAGGACGATGTTGGAACAGAAAGCTCCAAAAGTCAATGTAGCGAAAATAGTCAGACTAACCGTAAGGAGGGTTTGAACAGGGCCCGGGAGAGATGACTAGATTAGTCCAACATGCATGCGCGACTCTCAAACCTCTTCATGCATGTTTTTGATAAGGGAACAACGTTATAACTTGGTAGAAAGCTCCAAAAATCCTATTTGCCCGCTCCTGTCCTACAGGAGGTGTTTGTCTAACCTGTCTCCATGGAGACAGGCCTCCACACGTGCTCTGCAACAGAAGCATCACTCACTGCGGCGTGCTCGAGCTCTTACTCAAATATATGAGTGTATCAAGCAGACGTTTCTCATCCTCAGAGGGAACAGCCGAGCAGGGAGGAGCAGAGGAGCTATTTTAAAGACCGAGTTAAAGCTACTGTGACTTTTGGAGCATTCCACCATGTTCCAACATCGTCCTCTTATCATAAGCATGTCAGAATATTTTAGTGATCTCTTCCTGTACAAGGCTCCACCCACAAACCTACGCCCCCCATGTACCCACACAAAAATTCTCCATAAATATACAAAAATATGATACAAAACTGTGCACTGCAATGTAACAAACCTGATGGGATGTGCAGGAGTTTAAACTATAAAGACTATAGAAAAGAAAAAAAGAAAAACAGATCCGCACTGCTGTTCTTTAAAGCTCGTAAATTTATACATTTTAATACCACCAAAATGTGACATCTCAGGGTCAAGCTCTTGTTCAAACCGTGCTAAAAAAAATGGAAGATCCAAAGAATTGCAGCATGAATCTGTTTTTTTTAGGGTTAGATTTTTTTCTTTTCTTTTTCTTTTCTATGATTTTAGCCTTTGGAGCCAGCACACAGACACAACTTATAGATATCTTATATAGATATACCAAAATGTGCAACTTGTACAACTCCAGTCTACATCTGCAAACCAAATCCAATCCAAATGTTCTGTTCCACCTTGTGATGTCATGAAGTGGTAGTTTTCATGTGAACAGCTCATTTCACCTTTAGTTCATTAGAGATCAGCAATTCCAGAACTGAATTTATCAAAATGATTCTAGTGAAGGTGTGTGGACTTTAAAAACAGTGGAGCACTTCCTATATTACCACATGATGACATCACAAGATGGAGTGTTTTCAGTTTGAGAGAAAAACTCAGCCTGTAAACCTGCAGTTTTTGTGTGTTAAACATGTGTTAATGAAACAAAACACAATTCCAGGTCTGTTTGTGATGAGGAAACAACATTAGAACCGAGATCAGAAAATAACTTCATATGAGCTCTTTAAATGTATTGCACTCATTTTGTTGGCCTGTTTACATTTAATGACGTCATATCCTTTGTAAAGTGATTCAACATATTAAAATTATTATACACACATTATAATATTCAGGAAGTTAAGACGTTTTGGGTCTTTGTCCGGTTGCAAACATTGGGCAAAGTAAAATATCAACTTTTGACCTAATGACGTATATATGGGAAACTCACAGTCATAATATCTGTCCAGACATTAGGGGTGTAACGATATCAAAGTCTCACGATACAGTATCGTCAGTATGAACCTCTCGGTAAGATATTTATTGCGATATCGTGGGAAAGCTCACAGTTATGTTTTTGAACGGTAGACCCAGATGAGTGCACCGTAATTCCTATTGCGATGTGTCTGTTTTGTTGTCACTGTGTGTCGAAGGAGCTCTGTGTGCGTGAAAATGAATTTCCCCTCTGGGACGATAAAGTCTAAAGTCTAAATATGGTGGGGAGGATCACAATATTACAATATTATACAGCTCTGGAAAAACATAAGAGACCAAAATGATCAGTTGCTCTGATTTTACTACTTACAGGTTTGTGTTTGAATGAAATGAACATTTTAGTTTCATTCTATAAACTACTGACAACATTTCTCCCAAATTCCAAATAAAAATATTGTCCTTTAGCATTTATTTGCAGAAAATGACAAATGGTCAAAATAACAAAATAGATTAAATGTTTTCAGACCTCAAATAATGTGAAGAAAACAAGATCATATTCATTTTAAAACAACACAATATGAATGTTTTAACTTAAGAAGAGTTCAGAAATCAACATTTGGACATTTTGAACACAACAGTGGTTTTTCTCCTTTTCCTCCTTAAATCAGATCTGGTTCAGGTGATCTCTTCATCAGTGCCTCATGAAGCAGAATGAGGTGTGTTTGTGTTGAATTCAACAGACGCTGGAATGGAACAGCCGTCCCACATGTAGAGACACTGATCTCAGAAAAATAAATGCAGTGGCCTCTTATTTTATTCCAGAGCTGTACATAATAATAAGACTGACATTCTGAAATGCTTTGTCCAGTCATTTGGTACAACATTTATTGTCATTAGGGATGGAACGAAATCCAAATCTCTCTGTACCAGATTTTCACCATAAACATCTCACCGTACCAGATTTATTACAATATTTTGACTGTGAATCTGCTCCTTTTTTCTCTCAAAATGCCTTCACAAGACTTAAACCAAAGAATGAAGATGTAAAAGTGCTTAGAACAGTTATTTCATCATGTAGTCTGCACTGAAACGGAGCAAAGGATCATGGTCTATGTAGTTCCCTCTGTGTTTTTTTTTAGCTATTTCTGCATCAGATCTGTTCATTTAAGCAAAGAGACTTGGGATTCGATATGTTGTGATGGTCCACGATATTATTGTGAGACCTTTGACGAAATGATATCACCAGATTTTTTTGTTATTGTTGTTCATGTTTTAAGTTTAAAAATTGCTGGCACTTTTACATGTGGAAACAACGCCAAAATCATCCCTGTATTTTGTTTATTTGCAATCTTCTCCCCCACCCAGAATGATGCTCCCGTTCTGTCTTCACGTCTGAGCTATCGTGGAGAGTATTTCCCTCTCACATACATCTCCAGTGCCGCATAGCCTAATTAGAAGGATCTAAAAGCAGGGCACAGACTCAGGCTTTTGTTTCAGGAATAGACGAGAAGAGCAGGAGAGATTCACACGCCAGGCCGCCCCCTCACACCCTGCTCCCAGACACCGCTCACAGAGAGATATTTTAAACAAGATGATTTACTTATTGAATTAGATGTTGTCAGGACAGTAAAACTGAGATGCCGACAGAGAAGAATTCTGTTTTACTCTTTAGAGTTTAGAGTTCAGAGTTGGTAGAGTAGCCACAAATTGTACTCAAGTTATGCTACTTCAAAATAATAATACTCAAGAAGTGCAAAGTAGAGGTCCAAAGAACGATTCAAGTCAGAGTAAACAAGTGTCTGGAGAAAGTATTACTAAAGGAAAAGGAACTTAAAGAGTAACTGTTGGGAAGTTCCAGTTAATGTATCATCTGAAGGACAAAACAGTAAAAAATAAGTTACAAATCTGTTGTTTTCAAAGGACAGACACAAAAATGAGACAAACTAAATCAGATCTCAAGGAGCAGCAAGAAACATAAATGTTCTGATTGTCACATAAAACTTTTGACACTTTTGGAACCAAATCAAGTAAGAGTTCTGTTACTTCAATAAAGATATGACTAATTTACGAGGTAAATTAGTAATATCTTCATTAGAACTCTGAAAAGGACAGTTCTCAAGTACGCCACAGAAACTAACATTTAGTTAAAATCACTTGAATCAAGAAAATTTTATCATGGTTTGAATAAATTTCACTTGATAAATAAAATAATCTACCAATGGAACAAGACTTTTTGTACTTAAAATATGAACATACACTTACTACACTTAAGATTAGAAAAACAACAACTCTTTACACTGAAAATAAGAAACAACATTGACTGTTGCTTGAATGAAGTAAAACATTCCATTCGCAGATCATTTCACTGGTCAAGTTGAATCTGCTGAAATAAAGTCAACTGTTCATACTGCAAATCTTTAACATATCTAGATATAGTTTTATTGCAGTGTAGCCTAAATGTAGTAAATGTATCAGTGCTACTCAGTACTGTACCTCTGTTTCCTCAGTCTCCATGCACATGTCGTCATGTGGCTGTGAAACAGACGTATGGGCCACTCACAATTCTCCTGTTTTCTCTTTAGGCCACAGTCCTGTCTGGAAGAGTTTTGTTCTTGTACTGTTGCTGTGTTAGTGTATGTATTTATTAATCATTCACTCTATGAAAACAGAAATTTAAAACCATACTCTGTAACATTCTCCATGAGAGAGATAAGTTTTGTGCGACACTGTGGAAGATTACAGCCAGAGAAACATTATCGAAATGCTACTGTCCAAATGTTTGTAGCCTTACAGCTCTACTGATTTTGCTTCATGTTCCTATTCTCCTTCTGTACTTTCACTTTGCGTTGCAGCATTGTAATTTCCTCAAAGTGGGACAGATACAGGTTTATCTGATCTTAGGCCCTCCAAAAAGTCTGAGTTGCAAGCCGCTCACAATCTGGTGTATTTTTCTATGATTTTCAGAGCAATAAACATAACAACAATGAACAAAAGGCTTTTATTTGCATCTATTTGTGGGCTAAACCATCACATCCTCACACATGAAGTCCTCACAACATCAGTCATGTTTTCAAACGGCCTGTGTTTTACTGTGATGTGTGTGATCCTCTTCATGGTGCTGTCCTCACAAAACGTGTGAAGTTTGCTTGTAAACCTCAGCAGACACAGTTCAACTCTGTGACCTCAGATCACAAAAACAGTGCATTTAAAGCTCCTGTTCCTCAGCATCTCCTGTGAGCCATTTAAGTATGAAGGAAATAGAATGTTCCCTCTTCAGAAACAGGCCTTGAGTTGTGTTTGTTTCATTCATATTTGAGTAATTCTTTATTAGTAGTCTGTTTATATCTCCAAAGCTCCAAATGCTCTGTTCTCTGTGATGTCATGAAGAGGTAGTTTTCAAGTGAACAGTTCCTTTTACCTTTTCTTCAGTAAATACTGGCAATTCCAGGGCGGAAATTGTCCAAATAATTCCAGTGAAAGTGTGAAACATGTCAATGAAACAAAACACAACTCCAGATCTGTTACATTAGATCATACAAAACCCCTAATATGGGCCCTTTAACACCTCATGGAGTTTATAAGGACTTTTCACAACTCTCACAGAGCAGCGCGAAGTTTGACCACAACGGTAAAGCTAACAACAACTTGCATGCAAACACAAACTTCCTGCAGCAGACTTATTTTGACCTCAGGAGCTGTTTATATGATATATTTGTATAGGGACAAGACACATTTTCTTCAAATACACAGGGGGAAAAAATCTGTACATCTGAGGAAAAAAAAGAAAAAAGATTAGGACAATTTGAAGTTATCTTAAATATTAATTTTCATCCAGAAAAATATCATATAATAATTTATATCATTCTGTTTTTTGATGTGTACCCAACATTTTCACTATAGGCAAGATCTCGACTAATCCAAGCTATTTTGAGTTTATTTAAAGCAGATGCAATTAAAACGTGTCCTCGAATATATAGAGAGATTTCTTTCTTTCTTTTTTTTTTTTTTTACACACACACTCTTTAAGGCCTCTTCCAGTCACTGGGAAAAAAAACGCGTTTGTTCATAGGTTGCTCCATGCACTTCGTTTCTTAGCCTATATTATCCACACAAAACAAAAAAAACAAAAAAACAAAACAACTCCCCCAGGTCGTATAGCGGTGCTCTGACTTTTTTTTTACGCGTGTCAGAGGCGTCGTGCTGCGGGGCGAAGGCTGCAGCGGGGCGGGGCCTTCCCACACCGAACCACGTCTCCACGGACCGCGGCCGGAAGATTGAAAAACATCCGGAGAATGCAGCCTTGACACCGACGCAGACCGCTCTTTACGCACGGTCCAAGCGTATCCGACTTCACTTCAGCGGGTTAGTGAGCCATCGTTTGGGGTTCAGTTTTGGACACGTGAGGGTTTAATTTGTGAATTGTGCGTTATAGTTTCTCATCAGAAATATTTCATGGAAAGGTGCAAAAAATACAAATGAATTAGCGTACAATGTGACGACATACGCTTTTTTTTTACTCTTTGGATTTTATGTAATTTAACCAAGCAAAGAAAGTAACGAAATCCAAATACTCACGTCACTATACTGTAATTGAGTAAACTTTTTGGTTGGTTAATTGTTCTCGTGTGTTTTGCATTAAAGTTTGATCCAAAATGCTTTTAAAATGTGTTTCAATGTAACGTGCATCTAGTACTTTGGGTCATATTTTTCATGCCTACTTTTTACTTAAGTACGATTTTGGAAACTGTATTTGTAGTTGTATACTTTTTTTTTTTTTTTTTTTTAATAAAAGTGTAAGATAAGATAAGATATCCTTTATTTGTCCCACAATGGGGAAATTTCAGTGTTGCAACGCACAGTAAAGAGAACAGCAAGAAACAGTAGCAGCAATAGAAGTACAGTTAAGTTAAAAATAGACAAACACTATAGGGATCTAAAGACAATATATACACAATATATACAATAAATTGCAATCAAAAAAGCTATATATACAATAAATTACTATCTTACATTATTGCACAGGGTCCCAGTATTGCACAGGCAATACTAAAACGCTAAGGTAGTCTAAAACGCTTCGAAAATTGTGTTTAAAAGTAACTTATAACTAATACCCGGAGCAGTATTTTTTATACATACTTTTTACTTTTACTTTAGTATAATTTTGGCAGCAGTTGTACTTGTATTCTTTTGTTTTGAATTAAACTGTGATCTAAAATGCTTTGAAAATTGTAAGTAACTTAATTAGTACTTGGAACAATATTTTTCATACATACTTTTCACTTTTACTTCAGTGCAATTTTGACAGCAGTACTTGTATTTGTATAATGTTTTTGTTTTGAATAAAAGTGTGGTCTAAAATGCTTAGAAAACTGTGTTTAAATGAAACATGTAGCCTATATAATACTTTGGGTCATATTTTTCATGCATACTTTGTATTTAAGGACAATGTTGTAAACCGTGTTTGTAGTTGTGCACTTTTTTGTTTTGAATAAAAGTGTAGGCTAAAATGCTTCGAAAATGTGTTTGAAATGAACTTAAGTAGTACCCTGAGCAGTATTTTCCTTGCGTACTTTTCACTTTTGTGTTAAAATTTGACTTGCAGTACTCGTAATTGAAAACGTGATATAACTATACTGCACTTTGAGTACACTTTTCCGCTACTACATTTAACTCATTAGAAGTCTGTAACTGTTTAAAAGCAGCAACAACTCAAATCCTGTCACTGGAAAACCGTTTAGGAAAAAATTAACTCGGAAAAACTCGTTAACAATTTTGTGTCTGTCATTTGCATTTTGTGCGTATTTTTTTATTTATTTTATTTTTTTTTTCTAGAGTTCCATTTAAGCCAGTGTAATGAAATTTAAACTGAAAATTAGGTCAACCACTTTCACCAAAGATACTTTAGGTTTACAGGCTTGCAGCAGGAACAGCAGTCATGTTCCTAAGAGTACTGCTACTACTACTACTACAGATATTATCCGTCCCACTGAAGTGAAAGTAAAAAAAAAAAAAGGATTATAAAACTTTCACGTTTTTTTTTTATTTCGTTATGTAGTATACAGTTTATAATATTACACTAATTCCAATAAATATCATGTTAATAATTAAAGCCTAAGCTAAAACAGACTCATTTGCATATATGTAAATGAGGGCTTAAAACTGAATCGCAATCGAATCGTAGTCGCAACTGGAATGGACGCATTTAGCTGTAGTCTTTGAAGCACCACACAAAATCTTTGTCTTATTCTGCATGAAAATGTTTAACCGTGTAGTTTACATCTACAAACGTGTTCTGAAATATGATTTTGTGTTCATTTAGTTCATTTTTCAGTCTTTTTCTTATTCCTTCTTATTTCTTATTCCTTATAAATCCTTATTAAATCATTATTAAAAGACAAATCGCAAATCCAAATCACAAATTAGTCAGGTATTAGGAGTTATTTTCCCCAGACCGCCTTATTCGTCATAAACTTATATTTATTTATATTAGACACTTTCCTTAACACAGTTCTCAGTTCTGCGTATTAATACTGCTTTAGGACATTTGTATACATGGGTAAGCTTTAATTATTAGTAAAATGTGCATTTCTTTGCGGTATTATGTTTTAACAGCGCCCTTATTACCAAAAGAAAATATGTTAAGATCACAATTCATGCACAAAAAATCACACATCACACTTTAAACGCTTTAAAAAGTTCATAAATGAATTGTTCGTGCATGTCTAATTAGTAACATACTCAAGTTACGCAAATACAAAAGAACACAGAAATAGCCACGTATGCAAATAAGCAGCTGGAGTTGAACAAAAATCTCTTAGAAGTTTTTTTTAGCTCCTTGGATTTTAGAATGATGAAAAAACAGACTGTTGCCATAGCAGATAACAGTTTAAAGAAATTATTTGAAGAGAAAGTTGCAAAATAAGATATGAATAAGAAATTGATAAATATGAATTACACAAATATGCAAATGAGCACCTATAGTTAGATACGAAACGCCCTTTTCTGTCATTATACTTCAGTGGATTTCAGAATTATAGAAAATGACGACTATTCCCATAGTGTACCCTAAAATCAAGTGTTAAATCCCGATGGTAGACACACAATAAGCGACTAAACGAGCCAAAGTTTTGTAGATTTCCCATGTATCCATTTTGGTCACTGTACCCAAACGCGCTCGCAGATCAAAGCTCTCCAAAATCACCTCTGCGCTCTGCTCCTTCACAGCACATCCGTGCGTCAGTGCCGTCTGATGGATGACTGGCGCACAGGAAGCCGCGCGCATGAGTTAGATCCCGGACTAAAGCTCCCGTCTGGGCCCGGGGTGCATGGGAAGAGGAGGAGGAGGAGGAATGCGGAGGATTTTCAAGCTCAAACGCCAAAGCATGCGCGTCGAGAGTGTCCAAAACCTCTCCAAAACGCGCGCTCCGGCCTCTTCGCGTCGTGGAGAATTGCACGCTATACTGACACGTCTTTTCGCTATAAATTTAACCGCGTAATACTTTGATTGTCGTAAATTACGCTTTTACGCACAATACACAGATTTAAACTGCGAGAAAGATAGACTTGAACCATTACGCACCGACATACAGCTTAGGTTCCCAGTGATAACGAATGCAATCTCCCGTGGTTAAGTCTCAAGTTCTCAAGTAGTCATCCAAAACTTTGTACAATCCGAGTATACCCAGGCAACACGTCTCCAAAACGGTTCCAAAATAGTTCCATGGTTCCTTGACGCGTCCTCTCCGCAGAGTGAGCACCCAAAGCCGGACCAGGGGGCTATAGCGATCCTTTTTCCCCTCGCGTTTAGCACCGGTCATATATCAGACCTATAAAAGTGCAGCAGCCGGCCCGCGTGTACGATTTTTATTACGGTATTAAAACTCCAGCCAAAAGTAGCGCAAGTAGTTGTTGTAAAAATAAGAAGGGCTCGTTAACCAAAAATGACTGTTAATCTGACAATAAAAACGGAGTGAACGCAGCGCAGGCGAAGGCGAGGATAAATAATTCACACCTATAGCTGGTTTTATGCATCTATCTTGCCTATCTGGCCTGTGCGTAAAAGTGCATGGCTCAAGTCGGAGCTAATGGCGTTTATAACATGGATTGATGTGGATAACAATTCAGCTCAAGTGGCTTTTGACGGCTCTAAATCCAAAACGCGCGCACATGTTCTGATCACTATAAATATACTTTACGCACAGCACAAACCCAATGATTATTTGTCAGCCGCTCTCCGCCTGCGCGTATTACGCACTGTGCCAAGACCGATTCCGATATCATCCACTACAACTCAATATTTTTCAGTGTATTATTTCATGTATTATTATATTAAGCACGAACTTTTACTTTAAAGCTACAATCTTATGACACGTATTTGGTGATTTTCAAAAATGTGAAAGATTTACAATCACTTTAATGCATTGAAGAATTACAAAAGAAGACATGTTAATCCTGAAACGCGTGACGTGCTGAATTCTCTATGATTTTATGCTGTAAATGAGAGTAACACCGATAGAAATATATATTAAAAAGTCTAGTTATAGTTACCATTTTGATTTGAAGTCATTCCGCGACATTTTTTCACCCTTTCTTCAAATAATCTGAAATGATTGTGTTTTATGGCTCTTAAAGGGACAGAATTACGCGCGGGGAAATGTATGGCACAATAATATACTGCGCCATACAGACGTACAATGGTCATGTACATAAATTTGGGCTCGGGCTCATTTTGCATATTGCATATAAACAAGATCATTTATTTAGAGGGCAATCTATTAGAGACGGAGCGGAGAGGGGGAGGCCGCTGCGTGCCTGATTTACGCACCATTGACGCTTTATCAGGCAACAAGGAAAAAGTCCGGCCAATCAGTTCTCGCCTCACGCACACGCAGGCAGTCCTTCCCCCGCGCGCGCATGCAGGGGCTGTAGCGAGTAGCACTTTGTTTCTGGAGAGAGTTTCGGTGGACGCGAAGGGAGGGGGAGGACCCGGGAGTGTGTGCTGTAGAGCCGCTCTACTCGACCTGTGCGTCCCAGAGAATGTCCGATGATGGCCGTGTCTGGCGCTCTCAGCAACTACTACGTGGACTCCATCATCAGTCACGAGAGCGATGAACTGTCGGGGCCGACCGCGCGCTTCCCCGTGCCGTACTCCTCCTCCGCGAGCCCCGCTTCCACCAGCAGCGCAAGGCAACCAGGGGTCAGCGTGCACGCGGATCACCCGGACCCGTACCCGTCCTGCAGCTTCCAGCCCAAACCCCCCGTGTTCTCGTCGTCCTGGAGCCCGTTCAGCCCGCACCACGGCGTCTACCACCCGTACCTCCCCGCGCAGCACGTGCCCGCCGCGGACTCTCGCTACCTGCGCTCGTGGCTGGACTGTGCCCCGCGCGCCTCGGACCCGGGGCAGGGGCAGGTCAAGCTCGAGCCGCAGCTGGGGCATCTGAATGCGGAGCTCCCGGGCAAGCTCGGAGCGCAGCATCCGCTCGACAGCGCCTACATTCTGGAGCCTTCCCCCGTGGAGCCCCGGGAGCTGAGCCACCATCCCGTGTCCATCCCCGGAGGGAGCTTCGACGACAGTAAGGACGTTTGTGACGGGCCCGAGGACAAAGACGCGCTGGATCAAAGTAAGTCCTTTTCTCAGGCGGAAATAGCGGCGGAGAGTGAGGGATTGTAAAAGCATTTTATGCCGCCATAAAACACGAACAAAGAGCCGGGAGCCGACCCCCGCCTCCAGCTCCGAGTTCACTGGGAGTTGGCTCCTGTCATCTGCAGCCTTATGAGCCACGCTGACCCCGGCCACGACCCGCGCTGCGCCGGTCACTGCCTTTTAGACACTTGTTTTACACATTCGTAATATGGAGATGTACTAACTTACTGAAAATGCACTTTAGTTTAGGGGGATATGTCGACTTTTAGACAACTTCAACTTGTCCAACTTAGACAATGCCACGAGTTGTGTTAAAACAAAAATAAAACATAGTCTTTAAATAAGAAATTAAAGGAGACATTTTCTTCAATCTGGAGAAACTTTCACTTAACAACATCCAAAAGTACAATTTAGCATTAGTTTTCACTTAGTATATTTGACCCATTCAGGTCAGAGTTATTTCAGAAAGTAAAATTTCATTGAACATTTTTTTTCTGAAAGTGTTCCCTTTGAGCAGCGTTGTAGTTTCTTTATATGCGTCTTGTAGAAACCACGACAGACGTGCTTCTAACTTTTGTCAGTAGTCGAAAATAATAAGATATCAAATATTTACTTTTACGCATGCGTCTGTTACTATGCCACTTAACCCGACTGTGCACACTTTAGTTACAGGACCTTATATAAAACATAGACCTTAGCTTCATAAATGTACATTTGAGTTACAGCGATACTCTGTTTTACAAATGTTTTGCTGTCTTGTTTAGTAATCTAAACAGTTGTAATCCGGCTTTACCCAATCACCGCGTGTCATTGTGCGTAATTAAAAGCGCAGTCCTTTACACACAGTAGTCTCTTTGTCTCATTCGCTTGTAAAATAACAGAAGTCTATAACACGAGCGGGATAACGACCTCTCCGGGGAAGTTTTCCTATTGGACAGTAAAAGTAAAATATTTCTTCTGCTCGTTGTGGGTTCCCGTGCGTTAATTGCCGGGACATGCGCACTCCTGACTTGTTTAAACAGAACGGAGCGGTTGAAGCGGTAGATTTGTCATTTTTACGGCAGGTACATTGTAGCTCGTAGCTCTTGCTTTCTCTGGCTGTCGCCGTTCCGTGCTCCCCATCTCTGGCTGCATGTTTTACGCGGCTCGAGGCGGTGTAGACTGGGGTTATACTCAGTGGTATTTTGCGTAGGATGTAAGTTGGCACAGAAGCGGGAACAGCAGCTGTATCGGAGGATCTGGGTCAGTTTAGATGGAAACATTGGCGCGTGGCCACAGAGGATGACCGAGGTCCGAGTGTGAATTTCCTGTATATCTGAGAAATGATGTTGAGTTTGTATTAAGAGCTCATGTTTGAAATGGAACAGGATTTTGAGCGTGTTGTTATAGTATGATGGGCACGTATGCGGTGGCGCGTTATAGAAGAATCAGTTTAAACATTTGTGCCACGTTATAAGCACTAAATCTGAACACGTGAGGTTTACCATAATGTTGGGGAAAAGGTGTATATGTTTGAAATCCATAAATGCAAGTTTGAATATAAGTTAGTGTGGTAGTTACATGAAGTATAACTCTATAACTCGTAAGTGATTTTATGATGTGGATTAGGTTCATATATCCGTCTATAAACCCTGTGCGTAAAGACGCACAGTGATATAATGGTCCATGTAAGATCCAAACGCCACACAAAGTGCGCACACAGCCTGTGCTGAACTGAAGCGCAACCTTATGTGCATGAACCATATACAAAAGCCACATGTTTGGTCTATCTATTGTTAAAAGGTGAGGATAAAGTCAGACTATTTCTGAGCTTCTCTCTGCCCCGTTCGACTCTTTTTTAGACTGTCTAGAGTCAGACATATGTTCAGAATGGTTCATCATCCTCTTTGTGTAATAGTGTTGTATTATACCTTATATGATGTCCTTTTGAGTTTGTATAAGAGTCTGATGTCTGTCACAAATACAGCTCAAATACATTTTGATGCAGTCAGGTATATCTTATAGTCGCCTTTAGTATCCGCATTAAGTCCACGTATCTGTCCATAAAGCCGCGCGTAAACAGAGGCGGAGTGATATATCTGCTCGGGTTGCGGCTCCAAACCTTGTCCATCAGCTGAAAATAATCCGCGGAGTGTCAGCCGCGCGCCGTCTCACCAAATCATAAAAGCGGAGCGGCCGTCCATCACGGGGCCGGGCTGGAGCCGCGCCGCCAGATGAGCTCTGAGCACTCCAAAGGCCCTATAACTCATGCCTCAGAGAGAGCGGAGGCACCAGAGCGCGCACGGCTCCTGCTCTGAAGGCGCTGAGAGGAGAGGAAACCGGAGAAGACAAACATGCCGCGGGCTAAGAACCTACTTTTCAAAGCACGTCTGCGAAATAGTTACAACTACTTACGCTCTTTGTCACGGGAAATATATATGAGCTCAGGTATGACCTGGTTTTATCAAGAGCTCCAACACTCTCCTACATATGTTTGTTACATTTCCACAAGGACAGAAGACGTTTCACAGTTTTAAAAACAAGACGTTTTGACTCCCATCCAGAAGTCTTCGTTATTTGGTGGACAAAGAAATCACACATTTTCATTCTATATAAAATACATATGATACATAATATAAACCGTTGTATCCATAATACCTCCCAGATGAGACAAAGAAAGGCCTGATTTAAGTCTTATGATTTAACACACCGTTTGACAAAAGTAACTATTGTTCTCACACAACAGAAATATCTATGTATTGTATCTTAAATTTAAAAGTAGGAGATAAAATAGATTAAAATGTAACAATCTGACATATATATATATATTTTTTTACAAAAAAGCTTCACACGGTTATGAAACATTCCTTTACGCATATCTAAAGACAGAGGCAACAACATTACTGATTATTTAGTTAACGCTATAATCTATTTCAGATTCCTCACAAACACAGAGCCATAGAATAAAAATGATCAATATTTCCCAACCCACACCCTGTAGGGAACACAACATGGCGACATTACGGCTCCTCAAACATACTTGAACCATTGTGGATCGGACCGTGTATTTCGGGCTCTCTAGAATATATTACCAAAGCCCAGTGCAGCTCATTACGCGTTACAAATGTTCCCAGAGAAATACGCACTGTGCCGTGTCCACAAAGCGCCGGTCTGTGCGCGCTCCTCCCCGAGCCTCGAGACGCCCTGCTGTTTTTATGGATCTGTTCTGTGGATTCTACCTGCGTGATTCATCTGCCCCTTCTCCAAAATAACCCGATTTGGCCCGTCGCGGCGCGCACTCGTGTTGATGGAACGTTTACGCGCGCTAACAACAACACGGAATCCATCACGCACCGGCGACGTTTGGACGGTGCGTGTAGGAATTATTTTAGACGGGATTCGTAAGCGCTCCCCAGAAACGAATTACTAATGCTTTATTTTGCTTGTTTTTGCTCCCGGTATTTTCCATGCCGAGATGCGCAGTACTCAGTTACATTACACAGTACTTTTCTAGCAGCATACTTACTCCTACTTGAGTAATATTTTGATTGTAGTAACAGTAGGCCTACTCTTACTTGAGTAAAGGTTGCGCTTCTTCTTTCCACTGTGACTGAATCTAAAGTGCCACAAGGTTTACGTGATAACATGAAATTATTTGCACATTTGTGTTTCTTGCAGCTCCTTCAGATTAGATTTATTTTTTTTTTGTTATTTTTGTGCCCGTTCTTTAAAAATACCAGATTTTGTGCAACATTTAAGATTTTGTACTTCCAATAACATAAGATTCTAATTATAAATCAGATGTTACGTCCCAACCTCCTTTTTTACGCCTATAAATATTTGGACCACGTCTTTGTACATCAACTTGCGTCATTTTATTTTGAAGTAATATTGTTTTAATTTGAGTACATTTGTTGGCTACTCCACCAGCTCTTACTGGATGTGAGTAGCTCTGCGAACAATAACAACAGTATAAAAAAAGTAGCTCCACGAATGTGAATCCCGCGGGATAAATCTCGTCCGCGCCACGGGCCCGTCTGATGCATGCGTCTGGGTGCGTCGAAGTGCGCGTGCGCGGTGACAGAGGAGAGGAGAGGAGAAGAGAGGGAGAGGAGAGGTGGCCTTTTCTTTTCCACACAAGCGCAAATGACGCGCGGTGCCATCCATCAGAGAGCGCGCGTAAAGGCTTGGAGAGGGCCCAGGGTATCCGCGTGAGTTATGGGACTTTCCAGCAATAATCCCGGGTACTGCGTGGATGATCCCGCACGGGGGGGAGTGGAGCCTGGATACGAGGTCTAGCAGAGACGCTCAGGGCCAAAACATTATAATACGATGGAACATGTATTTCAATATAGTATTTACATAGAGAAGCATTTACATAGGAAGGATATATAGGCCCTGTGCGCAAAGTCCACACAGAACAAAGGAGAACTACTTTTATTAGACATGAGCTCAACTAAATGACTTGAATTCACCACTGATTTGAAGTATTTTTATAAATTTATTTCAATTTTATGTTTTAAGATAATCTGTCTTTTTTTCAATGTTTGTGTTAGTTTGTGGAATCAAATCGTTTTGTCTTTATTGCGATCTAAAACTGTAGTTGCCTGTTCATTTGAGCACAATGATGAACATTGGCCCTGTTCCAGTCCTGGTTTAATCTTGGTTTAAATCCTAGTTTAGTCCTGGTTTAGTCCTGGTTTAGTTCCTGGTTTAGTCCTAGTTTAGCCTTGGTTTACTTCTGGTTTAGTCCTGGTTTAGTCCTAGTTTAGTCTTGGTTTACTCCTGGTTTAGTCCTGGTTTAGTTCCTGGTTTAGTCCTAGTTTAGTTTTGGTTTACTCGTGGTTTAGTCCTGGTTTAGTCCTAGTTTAGTTTTGGTTTACTCCTGGTTTAGTCCTGGTTTAATCTTAGTTTAGTCGCAGTTTATACCTGGTTTAGTCCTGGTTTAGTCCTAGTTTAGTCCTGGTTTAGTCTTAGTTTACTCCAGGTTTAGTCTTCCTGTTTAAATCCTGGTTTAGTCCTAGTTTAGGCCTGGTTTAGTTCTGCTTTAGTCCTAGTTTAGTCCTGGTTTAGTCCTAGTTTAGGCCTGGTTGAATCCTAGTTTAGTCCTGGTTTACTCCTGGTTCAGTTCCTGGTTTAGTCTTGGTTTAGTCCTGGTTTATTCCTTGTTGAATCCTGGTTTAGTTCTGGTTCAATTCTAGTTGAATCCGGGTTTAGTCCTGGTTTAATCCTAGTTTAGTTCTGTTCTGGTCCTGATTTATTCCTCGTTCAGTCTTGGTTTAGTTCAAATTGCAGTGGAGTGGACTGTTGAGCACCACTTGGATTAGATTATCTGAACTAAATGACTTAAATTCACATCTGATTTGTACCATTTCTGTACGTTTATTTCATGTTTCAGCATAAACATTTTGTGGGTTGTATTTTTTTAGTTTGTTGAATCAAATCTTTTTGTCTTTACTGCAGTCGAAGGTTGTCTAAGTCGCCCGATTATTTTGCCACAACAATGGATATTGGTTCTGTTCTAGTCCTGGTTTAGTTCTGGTTTTGTGCTGGTTTAGTGTTGATTTAGTTCTGTTTTAGACATTTTTTAGTTCTAGTTCAGTCCTGGTTTAGTACCGGTTTAGTCCTAGTTTATTCCTGGCTTAATTCTACTTTAGTCCTGAGTTACTGCTGGTTTAGTTCTAGTTTAGTTCTAGTTTAATCCTGGTTTAGTTCTGGTTTAGTTCTAGTTTAGTCCTCGTTTAGTCCCTGTTTGGTCTTCGATTTCAGGCCTGTGTTCAATGGAGATAAAACATTTTAATCAATAAACATCAGCTTTATATGTTATCAGTGCTGAAAATGTGGAATTTATGCAAAATATCCTTAAATATTCTAATTGTTTTCCCTCATCATGATCTTCTCAGAGTCATATTTTTGATCACCTCAGGCATGTTTGAGTAACGCTGAACTGTCTTCGATTTTGGCTCAGAAAATTTGTGTTTTTACCTTCCCCCTATCTGCTTACATGCATTGAATGTTTTTAATGTATTTATTCATTTTATTTATTGGAAATGTTGCAAAGTCCAATGTTCACAAATAAAAGAATGCAAATGTAAGATACATGTTTGGACTGGATCAGTTTCTAGAGGTTTGTATCAGCCACTTTAGGTCCATATTATGTCTTAAAATGTAAAGAACGTTACGAATAAAATGAAAACTTCTCACTGTCTTCGCTACTGGAAACTCGGCTTGAACTTGAACCTGCAGCCATCAGAATTTCGTTATTTTATTAGGTTAAATCTTAAAAACGCATTGTGTCACTTCCCTGGTCTGGAATGTTTCACAGTATGGTATTATATAAACCTTTCTATTGTCATGGAGACCAAATCAGACCAAGTTACAGGTCAGATTTGTGGAGAGGCGACCCCGCTCACAGTCAGAATGTCTGTTTTTTTATTTATTTTTGAGCTATAAAACCACCTGTGATCGAGGAAACGTAAAGCAGAGCTGTTTAATTTTGTACTGTGGAACATTTCAAGCACAGCCACGTCATATCCATAGAAACAAGCAGCCGATAGCCATATAAACAGAGCCTGGGAGGTCTTGTGAATGGACTGGATCGAGTTTACCTTATAAACAACACTTTTGTGTGTAGACTTTGTGCGTTTGTGTGTCAGACTTTTCTCTTTCTCCTCTTTCTCTTCGCTCTGTGTTTCCGAGCACAGTTCCTGTTTTCTTCTGGCTCTGATCACAGAGCTCAGCAGGCACCAGCGCTTCCAATTGTTCACACGGCGGCCATTTTAAACACTCAAACACATGTGCACGCAGATGTTAGGTTTACATGCTTATTGGGGATGATACAGCAGCTTACAGTCTATTTTAACATTTTATTTTTAAGCCCAGATCTGAGGTTTAAAGCACATTCAAGAGTGTCAGTTCAATGCACTTTATTTATATAGTATAATTCATAAACAAGCGATTTCCTAAGTGCTGCACAATACATACTAATAACAACAATAATACAATAATTATCATAATCATACTAGACTTAAAACAATAAAAACAGGAAATCAAGTAAGAGCAAAAAAACATAGAATAGAAATAAATAAATAAAAGCAATAAAATGAAATAAATAAATAAATAAATTCCAGCTCATTTGTTGTTGTTCGTTTTAACACTATTACCATGGCATATGGGCTCCACACTAGAATGAGGTAAAACTACACTTTCCAAAGTGTAAAAGGCTCAACATTGGCAAAGTGATATAACCACTCTGCTCAGAGTTGAATTTGACCCTGATGAAGATTTGATGTTTTTTACACTAGTGAACAGTGAAACACTAATAACACTATACTGATATGTTTGAACACTGTATGAAGTAGAAATACTGTAGAGTGTTCTTCATGTTACACTGTTCAATGGTAAATCTTTCTTCAGTAAATAGTCTCAGTGCTGTGGTTATTTTCAGTTCATAATTCATTCCATTTCGACGTATCTTGTATTAAAACAAAGCCCATCACATGATCAGCACAATTCATTTAAACAAGTCATGACACAAAACTGTTTTTCCATCTATATTAAATCCATCCATTTTCTTCCTCTTATCTGGGGCCTGGTCACGGGGGCATCAGTCTAAGCAGGGACTCCCAGACTTCCCTCACTCCAGACACTTCCTCCAGCTCCTCCAGACGGACCCAGAGGCGTTCCCAGGCCCACAGACATAGTCCGTCCAGCATGTCCTGGGTCTTCCCCGGGGCCTCCTTCCCGAGCCATCTCAGCTGCTCCTCTCAAAGTGGAGGAGTAGCGACTCTACTCCGAACTCCTCCCGTGTGACCGAGCTCCTCGCCCTCTCTCTAAGGGAGCACCCGGCTGCTCTGTGGAGGATACTCATTTGGGCCGCTTCTATCGGCGACCTCGTCCTGTCGGTCATTCCCCAGAGCTCATGACAATAGGTGAGGGGAGGAACATAGACTGAGGTAAATCCAGCTTTTTCTTTGGGCTCAGCTCCTCTTCACCACAACGGTCCGATACAGCGACCACATCACTCCCGACACTACACCGATCCACCTGTCAATCTTACACTCCATCCTCTCCTCACTGTGAACAAGACCCCGACCCTGTTCTATATTAAATGAAGACGTCAAATGTTGTAGCTTTTACACTATGAGGACCCACATGTGATGAACACCTTCTACACATGTCCATAAAAAACACCACATCTATAGCTATAACAGCATGCTAACAGTGCACCAGCTGTACGTTCTACTTCACAGATGATGCAGAATTGGATGCAGACAGAACACAGAGGGCTCATTTGGCTCATTCTGTAATAGATTTGTATTGGGACAAGACTAATGTTACTTTATTACATGACTATGGCTCCTTTAAACCCTGCACCATATAACTTGGTCCAAAAAGCTTTTATCCTGGTCTAAATCTAGTCTAGTCCTGGCCTAATCCTGGTTTAGCCCTGATCTAGTCCTTGTCTAGTCCTTGTCTAGTCCTGGTCTAGTCCTGGTTTAGCCCTGATCTAGTCCTGGTATAGTCCAGGTTCATTTATGGTCTAGCCCTTGTCCAGTCCGTGTCTAGTCCTGGCATAGTTCAGTTCTAGTCCTGGTTTAGCCTTGGTGTAGTCCTGGTCTAGTCCTGGTCTAGTCCAGTCTTAGTTCTAGTCCTATCCTGGTCCAGTTCTGGTTCAGCCCTGGTCTAGTCCTGGTCTAGTCCTTGTCGAATCCTGATTCAATCCTGGTATAGTCCTTGTGCAGTCTTAGTCTATTTCTAGTTCAGTGCTGGTTAAGCCTAGGTGTAGTCCGGATCTAGTCCTGGTCCAGTCCTGGTCTAATCCGGGTCTTGGTCCATTCCTGGTCTAGTTCTGGTTTAGTCTTGGTGTAGTCCAGTCCTGGTCCAGTCCTGGTCTAGTCCTTGTTCAGTACAGCTCTAGTCCTGGTCTAGTCCTGGTTTAGTCCTGGTCTAATTCTGGTCTAGTCCTGGTCCAGTCCTGGTCTAATCCTAGTCATCCTGGTTTAGTCCTGGTTTAGTCCTGGTCTAGTCCTGGTCCAGTCCTAGTCTAATCCTGGTCCAGTCCTGGTCCAGTCCTGATCCAGACTGTACTTGATCCGTGGGTGTGTGGAGTTGTCACCTTGAGCAGGGCCGGTGCTAAACCTCCAGGAGCCATGTTTTATGGACGTTTATTTTTACCCGTCTAATGTGGCCCATGTGTGGGGCCGAGCCGGGGGACGAGTGGGGCCGGGCCGGCGCTGAGCGGGGAGCTCCACACATAGACCCAAAACACCACCGAGCTTCATCCTCGCGATGTTTGACTTCTGCTGTATACAGGAGAATCTACGGCCCAAACATCACCTCCTCTGTCTTCTGTTTGTATCCATATCTGACATTCTACAAGGAAATATATGTGCTGTGGAAGAAAAGTGGCCTCTTAGTAATTTCACTTAAGCTATTTGGCACAATTTAGTTCACCTCGATAATCCTGAAACCAAATAAAATTAAAATGACAATGGAATACGTTAACTAATTATAGACACATGACATGTTATTGGGTACGTTTGTAAGTTGCCAGATAGTTTTAGCAGAGTGAGATATATTTGTTTATCCTTTTGTGTATGGTAACAGTATGTGATTTAAATTTAGTTTAATTTAATTACATTTTATTTTATTATTTTATTATTTTCTTTAAGCCCATATGACACAATTTTGTGATCTGTTCTAATGTCGTGTCCTCATCAGAAACACACCTGGAGTTGTGTTCATTCATTCACACATGTTTAACACACGGTTTCTGCATGTTTAGGCTGAGTTCTTCACACACACTGAAAACACACTGTTCCACC
Source organism: Odontamblyopus rebecca (assembly GCA_030686955.1). Lineage (NCBI taxonomy): Eukaryota > Metazoa > Chordata > Actinopteri > Gobiiformes > Gobiidae > Odontamblyopus > Odontamblyopus rebecca. Next base: position 16,336,479 of record CM060667.1, read on the forward strand.
TTGTGATGTCATCTGGTAATAATACAGGAAGTGTTTCACTGTGTTTTTAAACTCTATACAGCTTCACTAGAATCATTTGGATCATTTTAGCTCTGGAATTGCCAATTTACTGAACTAAAAGGAGTTGATCACTTGAAAACTACCACATTGTGACATAACAAGGTGGAACGGAGCATTTTGAGCTTTGGAGATGTAGACAAGCAAATAAAAAAGGGCATGAATGAAACAAAACAGAACTCCAGGTCTGTTTTGGAGAGGGATTTTGATGGGTTCAGCTGCATATATTTACACAATTCGAAAGAAGACTTAAAACTGAAAATCAGAATTTCTGAAATTTGAGTGAGTTTTTCTTTTATGTGGATAGGTACAGTAATGATAGATCTATGAACCATAAACCAGGTCAACAAATCTGCCAACATTTTTACATTTAAACTGAAAATTCTACCACACACAGTACATTTCATAATACGTCCTTTAAAAACATGATTAGACTGCCTCTGTTTCAGCTCCTGCTTTCAGGTAAAAAATAAAAATAAAATACTACCATTGCCATTATTATAAGTTACAGAGGTACAAGTACACATTAAACAGTGGTGTTTTTCCCCGTGATGTGTTCAGGGTCTGGGGCAAGAACGGTTAAAAAATGCAAGTCCAGGAAACGTAATAGCGGGATATACGGCAGGTCAGCGCGCCGGGCCCAGGGGTGAAATTGCATTGGGGGGTGGAGGTGGTGGTGATGGGGGGAGGGGACAGGGCGTAGGGGCCAGGGGGGAGGGGGGACAGACAGTTTCCAGCGTTTCCATGAGAGCGCAGGCATCCATCACGCTGCTCTGACACAAAATGGCCGCCGGCGCTGTGGGGTATTTACACTAGATCAGAGCGTCCGTGTGGGCAACTGTACGAGGAGGAGGAGAGAGCACCGTCCACTCTTCACTCTCATGTTCAGACGCACAGTAAAACTAACTGTTGTGGTAGTGTGGGGTAAAGGTGGTTTCATAAGAGGTTACCGTGGACACAGCTTTAGAATCAAGTAGGATTCGATTCTGGTTCAAAATATATAACTAAAAATAAAGGTGCTTGAGTTTTTGTTCTCATGATTTTCATGGCAAAAACTAAAATGTAAGTTAAAATGACATGAAATAAGACAGTTTTGTCATGATTTGAGTACAAGCTATGGAAGCCCTGAGCAGCAAGTTAAAAAAAAAGAAGCACATCATTTGGGCTCCTTTTCTTTTCATTTTCTCACCAACAGCTCCCAAAAAACAAAAAAGCAAAATAAAATTCTTCCCTTTATTTTTTTTTTCTTTTTTTTTTTGCACCAACAAGTTAAAAAAAACAAACATTAAAATCAAACTTTTTTTTTTTTTTTTTTTTTTAAGTTGAGTTTGAGATTTGTGAGTTTGAAAAAAAGGCAAGAATTTTTTTTTTAATTTTGTTTTGCTTGCCACACAGGGCTTCTGTACATTTCACTTGACAAGTCAAATGATCTGCCAATGGAACAAGACTTTTTGCAGTTAAATTATGAAAGTACATCCTCCTCCACTCTTCAAATAAGAAAAACAACAACTTTTTGCACTTAAAATAAGAAACAAAACTGAGGCTACGTTTGCACGATGACGGTCTGAACAGAAGACGCAAAAGTGGCGTCGCGTCTTCACTTTTTATTCTGCGTTTAGATGAGCGTTTTTGGGAGGAAATCTGCGTGCATACGGTGACGCAAAAGTGTGTGGAATTCGATTGGGTGAGCATGCCGGGCGGCTAGGTGGCGCAGTGATACATTATCCACAACACCGCCATGTCCGCACGCATGAGCAGAATCTTCTATCCTCTTTCTCCCTGTACTGCCGCATCTATGTGATGTAGACTCGTACGCGACGTGAGCAGATCTGACCAGAGTTTTGCGTCTTGGGCAGTTTACACAGAAACGCTACAGAGGAGCGGATTTCACTTTTCCACTCTGGAGGGTGGTTTCAGATTTTTGCATTTTTGGCCCCCAAAAACGCCGTCACCGTGTAAACAAAAGGCACTTCCGATAAAATATTTTGTCGTTTTTACCCGTAAGCGTTCTCGTGTAAACAGGCCCTGAATGTTGCTTGAATGAAGAAAAACACACTTATTCCACTAGCAGATCATTTGATTTGTCAAGTTGAATCCACTCAAATCAAGTCAAATGTTCTTAATTTAAGTCATTTGAATTTACCTTGATTTTACTTTTTGTAGTTTTGAGCAAAGTGTTGAGTTGTTGGCAGCTTTCAAGGTCTTGCACCTGTTTTTCGACTAAAACGTGTCTTGCTGCAGTACCTAAATTTTCTATAAGCAGCTCTTGAGGTCAGAATGAATCTGCTGTGTTCTGTCTGTGTCTAAGTATCCACCAGTCAAGTTTCAGCGCTGATTTAATTATTCCCGACACAATGGCTGAGGCGCTTTGACCCTTCACAGTAAGAACGCTCCATCCCCGGGTCATCCAGGCCTTTCTGTGTGTCAAATCCCTCAGTCGTTTATGTAGAATCCAGTTCAAAAGGAGAAATTCAGTTTCTCAAAGTGGGGTTTGCATGTTCTCCCTGCATGTGGGTGGGTTTTCTCTGGGAACTCCATTTCCTACCATCAACCAGGTGGTTTTCAGTTTCATTCTCATTGTGGTTTATTTTGTATATATTGATTATAAATGATACACCATTGCACCTTCATTAACATTATTATTAGTTTGTACGACGATAAATGAAAAAAAAAAAGAATAAATTGTCATTTTGCCTATTTTGATACAATTATAAATGACAAACCCATATGCCTTTTTATCATTATTATTAATTTGTACGACTATAATACAGTAGAATGCAAAAAAAAAGAAAAAAGAAAAAAGAAAGAAATTGGGTTAATATCATATTATCATATTTTTCATTTTATTTATATGTAAACATTTGTAAAGTTCCATCATCAATATACAGAAGTAGTCAAAGAATTTTTGAATCTTTGTATTTTATGCATGAATAGAGGTGGGTTAATATAAGTTTTGTTTAGTTTTTTTTCCCACTTCCTTTTCAAGAAATGTGCTTTTCTGTTAATTATATGAGTATGTAGTAAGTGTATGATTATTGTTTCTGTCTTGGCACAAATTCAAAATACAAATCAAAAACAAAACATGCACCACAGGTCAAATCCAGCTGAGGATCAGGTCAGGGTTTAGGGTTAGTCCTGACCAAGACTAGATTAAGCTCAAATTCAACCCCTAGAAGGACGGGCCAAATGCAGAGGACAAGAGGACGGCTCCCAAAAAAACAAAAAAGAAAAAAAGTCCTGCCTTTTTTAACCAACTCAATTTTTTTTTTTTTTTGTGGCTGCTAAAAAAAAAAAATCTAAAGTTCCAACAAATCTTTTTTTTTAGCTGAATTTTTTTAGTTTGAAAAAAATATTTTTTTTCTTTGTATACATAACAGTTTTTTTTCTGTTGCTGTGGCCACCACACAAAAAAAAAAAAAAAAAAAAAAAAAAAAAAAATCCAACAAACATTTTTGTGAGCTGAGTTTGGGTTTGAAAAAAGGCAATACTTTATTTATTTATTTATTTTTTTCATTTATCTGTTTTTGTGTTTTTTGAGTGGGGGTGGGGCTGTTGATGAAAAAAAAATAAAAGGAAAAGAAAAGAACACTTGGTCACATGACGTGCCTCACAAACCTGCCTTGGAGGAGTATCTTATCCTGCTTGTTTCCATCGAAATCTTGTTTCTTATAATATTCCACAGTATTCCATAAAACATACTGTATCTCTAGATTTTGAAGAATCGGGTACAGGCGTTTAGGCATAAACCAGGTCAACACATCTTTATATTTGAAACGCAGAACCCATATCGTCCTCTCTACAAACCTCCACCCTCCACCCTGGCCCTGGTATCACATGACGCCCCCTCCTCTCTGCGGCGCATTATTCTGCTCTGAGATGAAATCGATGCGGGACATGTCGGCCGTGCTGGAGCCATGTTGGAGCAGATTGATTCCAGAAGCATTAGAGCCATATTTACTCATGACACGCTAACGAACCCGCGGAGAGCACGCCGCGAACGGAACACAGCCACCGCCATCTTGGGTCTGTTGGACCACGTTTGGATTCGAGCGGTTACAAAATTCAAGGCTCTGTTGTTTAGTCTGAAATGAAAAACTGATTCTTATACTTAGTGTTAATATTCAAATGCACTAAAAGTCAGATTTCTGTAGATTCTGGAGGTAAACATTTACATGTAACGTGAGTAATGCGATTTCTTTCTGAACTCAACTAAGTGAAATTTCTATTTTGATGTTTGGTCGTTTCAATCAATATAAAATGCACCTTCCTTCAATGTTGAGATGTTTCTTCAAGGTTTTAAAGGTGTACAGTGTCACTTTTCTGGTGGTTTTCCCAACTGCTTGTTTCCAAATGTTATTGTTTTACTGATAATGTTCCACAGTATGGCATTAAATCTAAATAGACCTAGCTTTTTTTTCAGTCACACGTTTTGATTGATCAAACCTTCTCACTGAGCTACAACTTGGCCTGGTAGCATTTTCTGCTTGTCTAAACATATCTGAGTTTAATGCCATACCTTGGAACATTCTGGGCAAGGCATCATGGAGACAGAAAAGTTACGTAATCCACCTTTAAATGAACATATGTGTATAAAAAACTGGTACCTGTACTTCATTTCTAAAACACAAAAAGTAAAGGTTGTCTGCAGATGGGGAATGTAAAAGCTTCTAAAAATCATCTTAAATAAGGTTAAAACGATAGCTGCGTGTGCTAAATACTCCCATGCGTCATGCTAGGCTGTACGACATGTATGTATAAGGCAGAATGTTCAGCCTGATATGTTGTAAGATCGTCTGAAAACTCAAGAAAAAATACTAAATGGATGTAAACAGCACATTTTAAGGACTTACACTGTGTAACTTTGGTTTGGGGTCCGTCGCCTGCTTGTTTCTATAGATACGCCATTGCTCTGTCTGGAATGTTCCACAGTATGGCATTAAACAGCTCTTCTTTACTTTATTTATTCAGTTACAGGTGGTTTTATAGCTCAAAAATACCTGAAAAAAAAAAAAAATCATTCTGACTGTGAGCGGGGTCGCCTCTCCACAGATCTGACCTGTAACTTGATCTGGTTCGGTCTCCATGAATATGGAAAGCTTTAATGCCATACTGTGAAACATTCCAGCAAAAAAAACAAACAAACTAGCATCTCCATGGAGAAAAGCATTTGACGAACCCTAAACAAAGCACAAATCAGCTCACATATTGTCTTTCGGTTCTTTCTGGTCAGATTGTGGTTGAGCTTCAGACAGACCAGTGCCTCCGGTTAGCTTCAGCCTTACAGGAAATGTTGCTGATCAGCTGCAGAGTGCCGATTAAACAGATACCAGCCCAAACCAAACATTGTTTATGAGCGCTCTGGTGCACACAGGCTCTGGCGGCGTCTCTTTGACAATAGGTCCAGTGTGTGAGCAGGGGCCGGGGAGCGAGGCCCGCCTCCAACCACCACATCACTGAGAAAACACACGTCAGCCCCGTCCGAGGGAATCCCCGATTGCTCGCCTCTGCTACACTCATACAAATATGTCACGGTTAAGGAGAGAGATGAGGCATTTGCACAATTCATTCTCAGTAAGAATAAGTTAAAAGATTATGTGGAACTAAACACTAAATATATGGATTTGTGAACATGTGTATGTGCCTTTTTTTGGACAATTTTGGGTCTAAATCTAAGTGTGAGCTGTGTGACATCACACAGCGCTGCATTTCTGATCACAAATGCCTGGCTGTATTCAGGGGCGGAGTTTGAAGTTTGATTCCTGTTAAGCCGGGCGTACACGATTTTTGGGCCTTTTTGAGCTGATATTTTAGTTTTTGGGATCAAATTTTGGCTTATTGCTGTGTTCTATTGTGCTCTGAATTCAAAGAAAACCGGCCTCCACCTTGGGAAAGAGCAAAGGAATGGCCAATCAACTTGGAGTTCCGAAACACAAACTCGGGCTAGTTCGGAGCAGAGTCGGATGGATGTCTGAACATGTGAAAGTCAAACTGCCATAACTGAGTCGCCGACAGCTAACGTTAATTAACAGACTCTATGCATTAGGAGGAGCTAGCGTTGTCGATCTGAACTACATAAGCCAACAAAATAAATATTAAATGTTCTTGGACCCTTGGACCTTTTCCGATTGTTGCAATGGAACGCATTTACATCGGAGGTTGAGCAAACTGACTTGGATTTACCGACTTCCAACATTCAATAGAACACATTATAACCATTTTAGTGCCATAATAATAGCTATACTTATTGACACCTGTTGTTTTTTTTATTTATTATTATTCTTATTTTTTACATACTTGCTTACTATGAACCAGATATCATGTGTTCTTAATAAAGACTGAATTGAATGTCCTATTTTTGTCAATAATTGTGTCAAAGAATGCCCTATGTGTAAATAATTTACACTCTTTTCCAGGAGAACTAGAGCTTTATCATTCTTATGTAATTAAATACATAAAACTGTGTGTTATAAGACGAAAAGGCCAAAAAGGAATTTAATTTTCTTCAACTTTCAAGCCCCATTTTCAAGCCCTGTTTTAAGCCCCGTTTCACAGCTTTCAGGGGCACGAAGTGGCGAGGACTTATGGGAATTTGAAATAGCGGTGTCACCACTGATCCCTGTGGTAATAAAAGGATTAATTGAGTGTTGTACTTTGTGTAGTAAACATGGGGTAACTAGAACCGATTCATACCTCATGACCAGCTCCAGATTGGCAATCACAGGTTGCAAGAATATCAAACCTATTTGAATCCAGTCACTTCTCCTGAGGGTTTCACTGTTGAAGTCGTTCGTACAGTGTGAGAACATGAAGCTGTGAACTTATAAACCCGGAGATTTTGTCATACAGTTTGAGCTCGAGCTGAGTGAAACCATCAAAAATATCACACAGTACACTGTGTCCGGCTTTAGACCAATAACACAGTTTCTTATGTTTCCAGAATCCACCTCTCCTCCTCTTTAGTCCTCCAAATCTAAAATTTCACACTTTTTTGTTCTCTACACATGCACTATTCATAGTTTTGATGCTTCAGTGAGGATCTACAGTGTAAATAATCATGGATATAAAAGAAAAAAAAACCCTCTAATACATGACTAAATACTAAATACTGATAAAATACAACACTAAATACAACCAGTGAATGAAATACTGTCCCACTTTAACTGTAGCTTTTAACTGTATGTTTTAAATCGTACTTAATGTGTTGTTGTGAGGCGACCTTGTGTGGCGCCTACTAAATAAAATGTATTATTAATGAGGCACTGATGAGGTGATCACCTGAACCAAGTCTTATTTAGGAGGAAAAGTAGAAAAAACACTGCACCAAATATTGATTTCTGAACTCTTCCTAAGTTCAAACATTAGCATTGTCTCGTTTTAAAATGATGATCTTGTTTTGAAAGCATTATTTGAGGTCTGAAAGCATTACATCTTCTTTTGTTATTTTGACCATTTGCAAATAAATGCTCTCAATAACAATACTTTTATTTAGAATTAGAATGAAACTCAAACTGATAAGTAGTAAAATCAGAGAAACTGCAGTGGTGTCTTATGTTTTTCCAGAGCTGTATGAACACTCTTTTCTTTAAAACAGTCCTATTCTCCAAACTGGATTTTTCAGAGCTTTTATATAGTCGTTTCCTTTCATTGACCCTCTGGAGTTGTATTTGGAGTGATTTGTGCATGTTTGAGTCACCTTTATTCTCCTGGATCCAAGACATCATCGCTCAGATCTGCTCCTGTTTGTCCTAATACTGATCTGTATGTACTTTGTTCTTCAGTCTGATGTTGTTAATGGATGATACACGAAGAATTGGACAGCGCCGTGTCATCATTTCAGTCCAAATGTAACAAAAAAAAGTTCTGTTGTAGTGTGATGTGCAGCGATCCACAGGAGGGGCCCACACCCTGCAGCACTTTGTTGTCATGATGTTTATGGCGACATGCTGTGAAGGGGTTTCTATTAGAAAGTAATTTGCAATTAAATTAAATTAAATAAATATTGCAATGTAAATATCCAAATTATATGTGTTCGAGATTATAAACAGAGCTGACGCACACACAATATGTGTGCTTTGAACTCAGCTGATGGCAAAAGGCAAACAAGATCATGACAGAAGCAAGTTTCATTGTTGAAAAAAGCCTGAGTCGCATATTGGGAAATGTTTTGGCTGGCGGCAAGAAACATGGTGAATGTAGTGAGAAAGCAAAAGCACCGATCCTGGTTATTTATCCACTCTAACTGCAGAGGGCTGAAGATGATTTGACCAGAAATTAGTCATAAGCATCGAAGGACGCCAAATCTCCCTTTACAACCCCTACAAAACCACGTGTAGGCGATATCCACAGTTACTTGGTAGAAACTCCTGGCCATTCACAGCAAAATCATAAATCATAAAATCATGAATTTTATAGAAATACATAAACCTGTAAAGAAATGGGCCCAACATTCACGTTCTTGTTGGGTTCCACGGTTTGCTCGGATCATCAATATTCGTTCTGAAGATGTTTGAAAGCTGTTTAATCCATCATAGTTTTTTTTTTTTTTTTTCAGTGGGAATACAGAAAAGACCTTTTCCTTCTTCCTTCTTTCCTTCCTTCCTTACTCGTATTTGTGCGTCTGAAAATGCAGCAGGAATTCACCATTATTGCTGATAAACTGAGAGACCGCAAAGTCACGCACTGTTGATGTTTTTTTGCCACCGGCCTCAATATTTCTTATCATGCAGCAAGCATATTTAATAACAATGACGTCAGCTGATACTCGCCTACAGAGTCAGACGTGAAATTGCTGTTTTCAGATGACAACACAACACAATCGTCCAATAATATTAAACACAGATGGGAGACTTTAAAATTATTCTTCCTCAAAAACAGATTTGTGTTGTAATGCACGTCAACAAACACTCAAGTTACAGACTCGAGACTATTGCAAACACCTTTTATCACTGGAACCCCCACCCTTTAAGATGAGCATGCTGTGGACATAGATCTCTGAAGGACGTACAACTGAAAACACTGTCACTGAGAGCTGGACTTGTCATGCGGTCTCTACAGGCAGGAGTTTGTGTTTCAGATTTATTTCTATCAGTGCAGTAACTAATTATATATATTAGTTCCTTTTCCAAACGTTCCTATAGTTCTTGGCAGAGTCCTGCATGGTTCGGGGACCTCCCCATACCCGACGGGTGAACATCATATTTTAATGACATGGGAGAAAAATGTTGAGCTGTGTCGGACGCAGGAAAGTGCAAGTCTAACCTACCGTTTAGAGGAGCTAAAAAAAAAAAAAAAGCGAGTGGAGAGTATAAACTTGTGGCTCTTTTTTGGCTCTTGGACTGATTTTCATTCGGGTGCGGTTCGGGTGTCGGAGTAGATTTATAGTGGGTTGGATGCGGATTGAGGTATGATGGGTACGGGCGGCTGCAGTTTGTCAAAATCAGACCTGTGCAGGACTCTTGCTCTTGGCTCTAGTCACGAATAGATTCAGGTTCAACATTTGTGCTTTTACCTTTTGGATATTTCATGTCAAAGTTCAATGCCATCAACAGGAAACACTCTTGTCCACATCTGAGAGTACGACATCCGCACATTGTACAATCTGAAAACACTAATAGGAGAACAAAAGATGAGCAAACAATGTACAATAATGAAATGCTGCATATTACAGTTGTCAATGTGCCATTCAAAGAATGCACTGACCGAAACATAATCACAAACTGACAAGGAGGAGTGTCTCGTGTGGTAACGTCCTGGCGCCATGACAACGCACTCTGAAATATTCACCGCCAAATGAAAACCACCCAGACTCCGCCTTAAACCAGGACTCAACACCCTCTGCACTGGGACTGAGTTGTATATGGTTCAATGCCTAAATTTTCTGTCCAGTTGCAATTTCCTCAGTTAAAAAGCTTCAAATTTCATAATAATTCAGCACATTTCTGTAGCACCTCTGACCTCCATGGAGCCAAATATTTTTTTTTTTCAGAAATCATGAGTTATTCTGCATGATTTTTGTACTTAAAGTATTAAAATGTCATGTGGTGCGACCGTGCATCATGTGGTGCAACTAATAACAGCAGGAATTCTATGGCTGGAGTTTGAATAACAGACTTGGGTGAACGGTTCTTTAGGCATTTTTCTTCTTTTGATGCATTTTCCAGGGCAGTAGTTTGTTCATTAAACACAAGCAGGTGACTGTCATATTGGAGCAAAAGAAAATATCAACATGCATAAAAAATCTAAAGAAATGAACAGTTTGTTTCTATATGCTTCATATTACTCAGAACTTAGATTAATATCCCAACCATGTTTTAGAAAATAAAATATTTAGGCCCGAGCGCCAGAGGCTGGCGAAGGGTATCGCATAGCGATGCTCATAGGGGGCGGGAACTAAAATGAGGCGGCATGACTCACCCGTAGTGACCAGGGACCCTCGCCATGACGTAGCAATGCACCAGAGGTTTCCAAAAATGTATAATTTGTCGGCCAAAAAAAAGCGGAACATTGTTCTCCTAACACACTCACCCATCATTTTTCACCCACTGAAACAATGACGACAACTCATGAAATTTGGCCACGTGTTAAAGACTCCGGATGTCTAACTTTTGGCTATTTCCCTTTTCAAAACATAAATAAAATTGCTCGTCAGCGCCCCCTAACGAGACAAAAATACATTAGGGAATACGAATGACACCAAAGAAAATTTGCACATAAGATCATGAAATTTAACAGAGAAGTCGATCATGATAAGACAATTTAAAAATATTATTATGGCCACGCCCCCTGACAGACCAGAAGGCGGCCATCTTGGATTAAAGTTAGCAAAGCAGAAAAGCACTCCTCCGCGGGCGCTCATCCGAACAACCTCAGATTTGGTCCACATTATCTCCAGGGGCAGAACGTCAAAATATATCCACATATCTCAAATCCGTCTGACCGTCTCTGAGCAGTGAAGCAACAAATAATGAACACAAGTTTTGGATATTTACAAATTGCTCCTATTTGCTTAAACAAACTCTGATTTCAATGAAATTTGACACAGTCCTTAAACTTTCTGCCCTAAAGTGACTGAATGTGAAAAAAATTAATTTGGTGCATTAGCGCCCCCTACAGATTGAAATAAAATGTGATCTCGCAAACATGTTGAAAAACATTCAAAAACTCACCAAACTTTGCCAAAAGTTCAGAAATGATGAGCCATTCAAGAAAATATAGGTTTCAGGTGTGGGGATCACAAAATGGAGATAATACGCCACCTCTAATATTAGGCTCCGCCCTTTCCTATAAGAGCCACAAAATTCGGTACACGCATTCATCACGTTCAGACAAACAAAAAATATTACTATGGCCACGCCCCCTGACAAAGCAGAAGGCGGCCATCTTGGATTGAAATCTTCAAAATGCAGAGTCTGCATTTTTGCTCATGTTGTGTTTGAAGGCACTCCTCTGAAGGCACTTCACCCACAGGGCTGAAAATCACCGTACATCATCTAGAGAAGTGCGACTTCAAAGTTACCTCCATTTTTTTTGAAAACTTTCATGGTTTACGTGCGGTGAAGCTCCAAATTTCAATCAAAATTTAGACAATATTCAATGTGAAGATTTACTCCTGTTGGCACAGGCTTAGTTCAGTCGTGCTGAAATTTCAGTCACTGATGCTGATCTCAGCCTGAATACAATACACTATAAAGCATGTGGAAAATTACACTATTACACTACACTCCTGGACATGAAACATTATCGGATTTGTACCAAATTTGGGAAGTAAATTCTGTGTATGATGCGTAGGCGCACGCGAGGGCCGATCACCGCCACTTGCCCCTATTTTTTAAGGTTATTCTCATTCGAACCACATGACATTTTACACTAAAAATGCTTCATATAAATGTTAAACACAGATTTCTGCTCCTGACACTGGAAATATGTGAGAAAGTTGAACAGAAACTAATATTTTTTATATTTCAAAATTTGCCTGTTGTAAATCCTTATGCGTCATTGACCCAAATACATTTAATTCCAGACTGTGGAACATTATATAGGCAAAGCAATTACACGATGTATCTTAACTACAGATGAAAAATACTCTTCTTTGATCATTTCAGCTCACTTACAGAAATATGAATTAATATGCCTTGTATCCATAATAAAAATCAAAACATTAAATAAAAAAATGCTGCATCTTATACTGAGATATTGAAACTGTTATTACCATTAACCTTTTATTATGATTATTTTTTTTTACATTTGTGTTTTTAATATTAATGTAATAGGGATATAACAATAAAATAAATCTGGTGATATTGTATCGAGGTTTCACAATAATATCGTGGACCATCACAATATATCAAATCACAAGTCTCTTTGCTGAAATGAATAGTTGTGATGCAGAAATAGCTAAAAAAAAAAACAAAAAAAACAGAGGGGACTACATAGACCTTTGCTCCATTTCAGTGCAGACTCCATGAAGAAATAACTGTTCTAAGCCCTTCGAAATCTTCATTCTTTGGATTAAGTCTTGTGAAGGCATTTTTAGAGGAAAAAGGAGCAGATTCCCAGTTTTCACACTCCACAAAATATTGTAATAAATCTGGTACGGTGAGATGTATATGGTGAAATGATACAGAGAGATTTGGATATCTTTCCATCCCTAATGACAATAAATGTTGTACCAAATGACTGGTCAAAGCATTTTAAAATGTCGGTCTTGTTATTAAGTACACAGTTGTCCCTCACGCTGTTCATCTTTCACATATTTTTTGTAGTGCAATTTTGCATGCTCTTTTTACAGTGTATGAATGCACATCGTTTTCTGTGTTTTGATTGGCTAAGTGAGAATCTACGCATCGTTTTCTGCATAATCGAAGGTGCATGTTTGTTTACAAAAATAAAAAAAAGCACCAACAACTCCCCATCACTGGGTTTTTCACCCCCCGCGCTCCTGAGTTTATATCGCGGAGGAGTTAAAACATATAACACAGTATTTGTAAAAAAATAAAGCTGACTACTTCATGGATTTTGCCTATTGTGGGTTATTTTTACAACGTAACCCCCGCGATAAATGAGGGACCACTGTAATATCATGAGCCTCCCCACCATATCATGAGCTTTCCCACGATATCGCAATAAATATGGTACCGAGAGGTTCATACCGAGACTTGGATATAGTTATTCCTTATTATTTAATTAAAAACACATTTTTTTGTTTCATTCCCACATTTGTTTGCGAGTCGTTATGTAACTAATTGTAAGCAGGAAACCTCCAGAGCTTTGTGGTGTCCTAATGCTTTTACTCTGGGGGTGTTTTTCACATAATTCACTCCCACACGTCAGGAGAACATGAACATAAGGCCCACTCATGCACATGTTCTCTGTGACGTGAAAGTCTTTTATTCATTTACCTGATTAATTAAAACATGTTCACTTCAATATCCTGAAATTCCCATGCAAAACTGACCCAAAAACAGAACAAAGACAAATCATTTTTCACTATGGAACTTTTCTGGTGTCTGGTGGAGATGGAATCACTTAATCTGGAATACACCGTCCTTGAAAAACATCCACTCTAACTGTGCGTAGATGTTCCACAGTATGACTTTTAAACTGATCTTGCATAGCTCAAAAACACCATAACATAATAATGCATGCGCTCTCACTGTGAACGTGGTCTCCTCTCCGTAGCGCTGACCTGTAATTTGGCCTAGACACGCCACAGTCTTGTGTCCATGAAGGTAGATGAGTTTAATGCCATACAGTGTAACATTCCAGACAAAGAAACAACACCTCCATGAAGACGAGCAGGTTCATAGTTCGCCTACTGTGCAAAGTGGACTTTTTGAGGTTTGACATAAGTTCTGGTAGTTTCTCCACACTGACCGTCTGAAGTTGTATTTGGAATGATTCATGTTTGAGGAATCTCTAATCGCTGATTTTCAAGATGCCATTTTGCCGATCGACCCCATTTTCACCTCCACGTCCACTGTTACGTAAGCACTTCCTTCTCCAGTCATTTTGGGGCCAACAACTACACAGAGCTTTGTTGTGATGACATTTATGGTCATGTTTATGTTTATACCACTGTTTTTTGACAATGATCCATGGGCATCAGAGATTACAACTTTGCTTTTTTCTCATCATCTAAAAAGTGAAAGACAATCACAATCTCCCTCAGTATTTCAGTGGAGAAATCTCGCCCAATTTTCTGTTCTGTCAGCTAAAAAAAGAAGTGCCATCAAATACAATACAATACAAGTTTCAAACCAAACCTGTGCCCATAATGTGGACTGAGGAGTGTGTGGAGAGAGTGATGTTCTGGAGTGAATGGATTAAGTGACGGGTTTTGATAAGGATGATGATTTTAAGATGCTGAGAGAACTGGGTATGAATGGGTATGACACAGATTTGTTCTTCTGCTCTGGTCATTATAAAGACATTCTCTCTGTATGTTTGATTTTATGAACTGTAACACAAACCTGCCCAGGGATGACATTTACACTGGTGCTACAACCTGGTACATGCATCTCTCCTCTTAAGGTTAATGTATAGTGTGCACTGTCCCACACTCATTAAACCAGTTTAAACAAGTGTCCCAGTGTCCATTATATTGGACTTTTATAAACTGGTTATTATTTTAAGACACAAACATTCAAATTATTAAAATAATTGCAAGTGTAAAGGAATACAAATATGAGAAATACAGTTTAAAATGGTATAAATAAAGGGTATTTGATTTTCTTTTCTTGTATCATAAATTGTACCATTTTGAATATTGGCCATTTTGGATCAAAAGGAAAAGGCAGTTCCAAAAGTCCCAACCAAACAAATCATATATGAGCAGAAAACTCTGGGTGTGCTCTACAAAGTACAACAGGAATTAAGTGTCTATCACAAAACTCTGAAAAGAAAGACTGGTGAACACAATGTCCACTATAAAGGACACAAATGAGGCCTGTGTCCTGTCGATTTGAGCTCCCGAGTGTTACTGCACATGAACCCCAAGCGCTGTTACAGTTTAAATGCTGTCGATTTGACCTACAAAGGCAGAAATGGAGTAACAAGTAACATTTTAAATGTGTATTGGGTTTATTGTTTTTGACCAGTTAGTCATGGAAACATCGACACATTGGATTTGCAGCAGAATATCTACGTTATATGATTGAGTAGTTTGGATTTAAATTTTTCATTTTATTGTTCATCAATCATTTTCATTACATCATATTTTCTTTTCTTTCCATGTGTAGAAAATGTTGCAACTTTATTTAGAAAAGTGCTGTATAAATAAAATATCACTATATTATAATAGGAAATTGGCACTGTAACGTATGATATTAGTGATATCAGTGTTTCCAGTAATTTCTTTCTCTTATACAGTGGGAGCCTTATTTGATAGAAGATGCTGTTCTGTCGATATGTGCTACCTTTAATCAGAGCCGTATTTGAGCAGAATATGACAATTGAACTACGGATATTCATATAAATGAGTGTAAATTTGACATAACTAAGGTATAAAGTGTGATCACCGTGTGCAAAAAGCAGGTCTGATTTAAATGACCTTTATTATTCTGTTTTCTGATCTGTGTTTTGTTTCATTCTCACATGTTTAGCAAGTAGAATAGGCCCTTAAAAGACTTGTCTTACTTCTGATATACACACCTTGCCCCTCTCCATGGTCCTGGCTGATTTCTGGTTCTCTTGGTGAAGTTTCTGGACCGTTCCCATGTGTGGAGGCAGATTTACAGTGTTGTGTTCTTCTGTGATGGTCGGGCCCACAGAGCGTGCAGACAGACCCAGCCCCGGGGAGACGCAAGAGCAAGCTCATGTGGTGCCAGAACGGTGCCCAATTGTGCCGAGAGAAGGCAAAGCGGTGCCAAGTTGTGCCGAGTGCCCAGTCTGTGGGGGACTTGTGTCGTTTAAATCATTTAGAGAGCGCTGTCTCCTCCGAGCCAACGGCACAAATGATTTGAGAGGCTTTCTGATCCTGGTGGTGTAATTCTCCAACAGTCATGGACTAAACCAGGACTAAAACAGCACTAAAGCAGGACTAAATCAGGACTAAAGCAGGACTAAAGCAAGACTAAACTAGGACTAAAGCAGGACTAAACCAGGCCTAAACCAGGACTGAACCTGGACTGAACCAGGACTAAACAAGGACTCAAGCAGTACTAAACCAGGTCTAAAGCAAAACTAAACCAGGACTAAAGCATGACTAAAGCAGGATTAAACCAGGATTAAACCAGGATTTAAACTGGACTGAACTAAGAGTAAACCAGGACTGAACCAAGACTGAACCAGGACTGAACCGGGTTTAAATCAGGGATAAACCTGGTCTGAACCAGGACTAAATAATGACTAAAGAAGGTCTAACGCAGGACTAAACAGGACTAAACCAGTACTGAACCAGGACCAAATCAGGTCCAAGCAGGACTTAACCGAGACCAGATCAGTAATCTATAAGTAGTGTTTACTTGAATTAGTCAGACGAAATGGATTTACATGCAAACAATCCAATAATAAAATACTTGTGTGTGTGTTGTGCTGCTGTTGTAAGGAGTATTATACCTCTGATGACATAGGGTAAAATAAGTGGGACTGAGCTGCCGGTGAGAGCCCAGGATAAGTGTAGGAATTGTGTGTTTTCTGTTGTTTGATTGACTTAATTGGAGTTGTGTTTTGTTTCATTCACACAAACTCTGCATATTTAGGAGTTCTTCTCTCAAACTGAAAACACTTTGGAGATGCAGACAGACTAATAATAAAGGGTTAAACATGTGTGACTGAAACAAAACACAACTCCAGGTCTGTTTTTGAGGAGGGAACAACATTATATCATGACTTAAAGCTCACACGAATTTTGTGGAATATAAGAGCTTTAAAACAGCTTTGGACTTATTTGCTGTTAGGATCTGAAGCTAAACAGGACTAAACAAGAGCTAAACCAGGATTTAATCGGGATTAAACAAGAATTAAACCTGAATTAAGATAGACTAGGGCTAAACTAAGACAAAAAGAGGACAAAACAATGGCTAAAGCAGGACTAAATAAAGCCTAAACCAGGATTAAACCAGTACTAAACCAAGAATAAACTAGGATTTATCTAGGAATAAATCAGGATTAAACCAGGATTTATCTAGGAAGAAACCAGAAATAAACCAGGACAAAACAATGGCTAAAGGAGGAGGACTAAATAAGTACTAAACTAGCACTAAAACAGAACTAAACCAGGAATAAACCAGGACGAAACCAGGAATAAACCAGGACGAAACCAGGACTAAACCAGGACTAAACCAGTACAAAACTAAACCAGGACTTTCAAACTCTTACTATAGCTCTGTTAAACCTGCTTTTTTCCCTATATTTGTTTAGTAAATTGCACAGACAGGTCCCTGACGTTTATTCCAAGCAGTCTGTAGTTTCAGGACCTGCAGCACCTAAAGGAGACACTCATAAATCCCGACACATTTTTGGCGCTGACACTTGTGAATCACATTTCACTTTGGAATCCAGCACTTTGAAATATAGACTCATTCCAATACTGTGTTTAAATGTAGGTGTGTGAAAGAAGATATCGTTTTAGCCGGGCCTATTTATTCGTCACGTGTTTAAATGCAGCCTCTTCTTCAGCCTCTGTAATCAGGAAAGTCCCGTTCAAAAGTCCCGTTCAAATCCACACGTTTCTGCTGCACTGAGGTTTAGGCCGAGAGGCACTGAGAGCACAGCCCTCGAGCAACGCACTACAGCCCAGACACACGACACGAGACTGAAGGAAAAGAAATAGAACCATCTATAAAACAGTTTGGCCTGTAACTAAGCACTGAACTTGAATGAGTTGTTTTTAACTCATGGTTCGAGATGTCGTTTTTCAGATGATTCACCAGGATTAAATCAAGACTAAACCAGGATTAAACCAGGACTAAACCAGGACTAAACCAAGTCTAAACCAGGACTAAACCAAAATTAAACAAAGCGTGAACCAGGACTAAGCCAGGAGTGAACCAGAACTAACCCAGGGCTAAACCAAGACTAAATGAGGGCTAAACCAGGACTAAACCAAGACTACACCAGGACTGAACCAGGGCTAAACCAAGATTAAACCAGGACTAAGCCAAGACTCAACCACAAGTGAATCAGGAGTAAACCAGGACTAAACCAAGATTAAACCAAGATTGAACCAGGACTAAACTAAAACTAAACCAGGGCTAAACCAGGGCTAAACCAGGACTGAACCAAAACTAAATCAGGACTAAACCAAGGCTAACCAAGACTAAACGTGGACTAAACCAGGACTAAACCAGGACTAAACTAGGACTGAACCAGGACTAAACCAGGCCTAAACTAGGACTGAACCAGAACTAAACCAAGACTGAACAAGGACAAAACCAGGCCTAACTCAGGACTACACCAGGTCCAAGCCAGGACTAATGTCATAACCCTGCTTTTTCTTTAAATTGAAATATTCCCAGGAATGTTCCACAGTCTGGCATTAAGCATGTTGATCCTGCGTTTATTTTTGCTGTGGTGCGTCTTTATATTTAACATTGCATGCTTTGTTACTGCGAGTGGGTGTGCCTCTCCACAGAGCTGACTTGTAACTGGACCTGGTGGATAATACATACTGATCCACTTCAACAAAATATCCAGTGTTACATTCACCAGGTTTTACAGACAGGTCATGAACGTAGATATAGAGTGCTTCACCTGCCTGGACTGACACGAGCAGCAGAAAAGTATTGTAGTACCAGTACACTTGAATACTTCAGTTTGTTGAGAAGTTTTCCATGGTTAATCTGATCAAACACTTTAGAACATCCAGAAAACACATGCATATATATGAATCATGTGTAAAAAGTGGACTAAAGGGCACTGCACGCTCTATAGGAGAACTTGCCTGATTTTGGCTGCGATTTCTTCTCCAGGAGTTTGACTTTGTGTCTTTGTGTGCGATTTTGAAGCCACCTCGCTCCTTGTGTGTGATGTCAGTGTCAGAGAAGTGATGGACACAGAGGCACAACATACAAACTCAGGATATAGTTGAAATAATTATTACTCACCTCTTGTAAACTTGTAAATTTAAAGTGCTCCGCAAATAATTACCCCAGTCCACAAACCCGCTCTGTGAATCCAGTTTGAGGCGTTCTTTAAAAGTTAAAAGTCGAGATCGGTCCTCACGTGTGTCTGTTTCCATCCACACAGCGCACGGATCGACGTGAAGCTGCAGATCAGCGACAGTGACTCTACTTCCTGTGGACTTTATCTCCTCTTTTCTGCTTTAAAAATCCTGTATCTGAAGTATTGCTCCACATTTCACTGTTTTGACTTGATCTAAACTGGAAGTGCAAATCTGATCTTTAAACACTTTAGACTCATCGCACTCACAACTGTATATCCTGTGGTCTGCACGCAGATCTCCTTGTGTCTGTGGTGTGCGCTTTTTGTTGCACATTTAAAAATCATTTAAGACCAAAAAATCCTGTAGTGTGTAGCGCCCTTAAGGGAGTGTAACTTCATCTACAGTGTTCAGCTCCAGTCAAGTGAAGCTCACAGGGCTAAAACAGTGAAATAAACACCCCGCAATCATGTAGAGCGGGTTCATACGAACATTTTAAGACCAAAATAGCAAGGCTCAATACAGAGAGAGGGATCACACTATCCCAATGTAGTCCAGACTCCATGGAGCCGGGAGCACACCCATGCAAACTTCTTATTTGGAGCGTGGTAACTATATCCATTTATATTTACAGTCTATGAGTGGACCCCTGGGAACTATATTATAATTATTATATTGATCTCCTTATATGCAAAGATCCATGTGTCAGTGCCATGAGCATGCTTTAAAGAACAGTTGGGAATTTTGGACATAGGGCCTCATTTCCTCATGATCCGTGATCCATGATCCCATTGACATGCACTAGCCTAGCACCAGCAACCTCTCCAAATACAAGGACTGGATGGAATATTTCATAAAATGTCTCCACACGTCTCCAACACTCTGGATCACGATGAAATGAGGCCCTATGTTCAAAATTCCGGCGTGACATCTGGTGTACAAGTCTGGTTGAAAGAATCATTAGATCAGGGGTCTCCAAGTTGTAGATCGGGAGCTGCCAGTACCTCTCCATCCCCTTCAAAGTCGCTCACCAAGGAATTTCTGAATTACAAGTGCTTACATTGTGCTGAATAAGTCAAATTTGATTCACTAAATGCCTTTTGCCATTGCACATGTATTATTTTAATGCCTAACTTTGTACACTAATGAATGGATAATGGTTCATATTTTATAGGCATCTAACTGTACCTCATTTAAGGCCCACGGTGGCTCTTATTACTCAGTTCTTTGTGACCGCTAAAACTAGTAGCTCTCCTGGAGCTACTAGGAGGAAAAAGGTTGGAGACCCCTCACTTAGATAATGAGTCATTGCTAATAATTGCTCTGGCGATTATTGTAAATGCAACTATATAAGTTTACCAGTTTTATTGTTGATTACAGGAGCCAAGAGAATAGACAGGAGAGACTGTGGAAAAGGCCATGAACCAAAAACCCAATAATGCACAAGTAATAATAGAGATATTATGACCTCAAGAGCTATTTATACATTATATCTGCACTGGGGCAAGCCATATTTTGCTCAAATAAAATACATCTGAAAAAAATGGGATGAAGTGAATATCTTATTAGTGTAAAACGTGAGAAGAAACGTTCTATTGATTAGGTTTAACAGGGATACAAAATGGTGGCTGTTCCCTTGTGTCGTGGAGGGTTCTGTCCAATGGCCATATTGTTTTTGACATATATATCCGATTGACTAACGCAAACCATTGGCCAATATCAGGTTTTCTTCAGCAAATACGCAGCGGATTGGAGCCAGCGAACCAGCGAGGGCCCAGAATCCACCGCTTTCAACGCGCCCTGACGGATGATGCCGCGCGTAAACAACGGAGCTATTTCTGCTCCGCGGCCGTCCTCCTATGGCACAATGGCACAATGACGGCACGATACGGAGCAGACGGAACGCGCAGATAGCTTTCAGACGGAGCGCTAATTACCCCGCTCTGACGGGAAGGGGGGGGGGGGAGAACTAATACTCAAATAAGACTAAAAGCGTAAAGCGTAGCAAAAATATACTCAAGTAAGAGTAACGATACTCAAAAATAATATTACTCAAGTACAAGTACAAAGCAGTGGTCCAAGAAATGAAATTATAGTAAATAAAAATGTAAACAATGGGAAAAAACTACTCAAATAAGAGTAATTTGAAGTAATAGTAGTGAAGATATACACCGAAGTGAGAGTAATGTTATTGCAAAATACTATTACTCAAGTACAAGTACAAAATAGTGCAAGAAATCATGTAATAGTAAAACAAAAAAAGTATTAGCAAAACACTACTCACATAAAAGTAATTTAAAGTTTTAGAGTAGCCAGAAAATATACTCAAGTATGAATAATGCTACTTCAAAATAATATTACTGAAGTATAAGTACAAAGTAATGATCCAAGTAATTAAGTGATAGTAGGCTATTTTTTAGGGGAAAAACTACTCAAATAAAAGTCTTTGAAGCGTAAGAGTAGTGAAAAATATACTGAAGTAAGCATAATGTTACTGCAAAATAATATTACTCAAGTATATGTACAGAGTAGTGGTCCAAGAAATTAAGTAACAGGAAAAAAATATTTGCCAAACTACTACTCAAATCAGTCATTTAAAGTGTAAGAGTAACCAGAAAATATACTCAAGTAAGAGTAATGTTACTTCCAAATAATGTTACAAAGTAGTAGTCCAAGTAAGAAAGTAATAGTAAATAAAAAAAAAAAATGGGGAAAAACTACTCAAAAGTATTTCAAGTAAGAGTAGTGAAGAAAAAAAAAAACTCAAGTAAGAATAATGTTTGTGTAAAATAATACTACTCAAGTACAAGTATAAAGTAGTGGTTTAAGAAAGTATGTAATAGTAAAAAAAAAAAAAAAAAAAAAAAAAAAGGATTTGCCAAAACTACTACTCAAATCAGAGTAATTTAAAGTGTAAGAGCAGTGAAAAAATATACTCAAGTTAGAGAAATGTCACTGCAAAATAATATTATTCAAGTACAAATACGAAGTAGTGGACCAAGAAATTAAGTAATAGTAAAACAAAAAGTATTTGTGAAAACTATTACTCAAATAAGAGTAACGTAAAGCCGAACTGTCAGGAAGTGATTTATTGTTTTGAATTTATGTAGGCCTAATTTGGAGAACAAAACATGAAACAATGCACAAGGGACAGATGTTACTCAAGTAAGAGTACTGTTACCTGCTTCAATAAAAAGTAAAATGCTCGAAAAGTACTGTGAAACGTGAAATGTGTTTCAAAAGTAAATACTAACTATCTGCGGTTCTAATTCTGTATTTGTGAATCTTAAAAACAGTTGTACGTGCTCCATAGACACATCACGGGCCTTTATCCTGGAGCTTTATCCCGGTTTATGGAGCTAAGCGCGCAGAAAATCCTCGGGTTCCTTTTGAAGCGTAATGAAAGGAGCAGAGGGATCCCTGCTCGGCCGTAAATATCCCTCCGCCGCGTCCTGTCCTCTCCGAAGCGCGCACACGGGGACGCACACGGGGACGCGCATGGAGCCCCGGGCCAGCTGTGCACGAGCTTCTGCTTCAAAAGGAACAAAAGAAGCAGCGGGGGCCATGTTTGGTGCTGGTGAACAGAGGATGCGACCGTGTTTTGGGGCATCGTTTTATAACCACAATTTTATTTTTTTTTATTTCTTATGGGCACTGCAGATTAACTTTAAAGATTCTGTAGTTGAGTTTATTTACACAAATGGAGGAAAACGTGTATTACAAGATGATTTTCTTCCTATAATGAGTAAAATCCCCTAGAAGTGGGACATATACATCTGAAAATTGGCTGTTGTTGTTGGTGTTGTTGTTTTATTAAACATTTTTGGATTCCTTATTTGGGATTTGGGTAAACAATAAAATACATTAGACTGAAAATAGGCGTAACATGGTTTCCACGTGAAACGTGTTAATGTAATGTAAGCCAATAGAAATAAATAAATAAAGGAATAAATAAAAATAAAACAAAAATAATTGAAGAAAAAAAAATATAATTAAAAATATATATGGTAAATAAATACATTTTTTTAATTAACTAGAGGGATGCTAAATGTTGTTGCATACTAAACATTTTTGGATTTCTTAGGCTAAAACTAAATTTGAGTGAAAACAGGCGTGACATGGTTTTCACGTGAAAGGCGTTTTGAAATAAATGAATAAATAAAATAAATACAACGTAATTGAAAAAAAAAGTTAATAAATATAAAAAAACACAAATGATTTATTTTTGGTGTGGAGAATAAAATCTGATTCCTGTCACCATTTAATTCATAGAGTTATAGCTGCTTGTGTGATTTTGAACAATTATCCTATTACAATATGAAACCAACATTAGACTGAACTGGACATCATTTCACAGTGTAGCCTAGGCCTGTGTGACTGAGACGTTTTTGCAAACTGTTTATTTAAAACACTACGTCCGGCTGTCTAAAGAGTGTCTAACCGATCAATTACAGTTTTAACCGTTCTGATTTACGGATTATGGATTTTAATAGGGCGTTTTACGCACTGTCCCCGTCCTGTCTGTATTTACGAGCGCGCACTCCGTCAGTCCGCTCCATTTGAACAGCGCAGTGAATGTGGATTTACGCGCAGGCAAAGTGCGCCCTGTTGACACCATAAAGCCGTTTTACGCGCGGACGTGTCAATTACAGTCAGGCAGGTGTTTGTACGCGCGGCTCGGGCACATGGCACAGGCGTTTGTTTGGGCCTATTTCACCCGCGCATGTCTGACATTCTGTATGAAGAGCACAGGGCATATGGTGCGCAGAGGAATTTCCTCTAACAGTACTTAAAAACTCAAGTACGAGCCACACCCGTTCACCGGCAATACGCGAGAATCTCTTAAAGGAAATATCAGTCCAGCGGTGATGTGTTCGGGTTCCAATGATGGTCTCTCTCTACCCTTGTCTCATGAGCAGGATTGATATGCATTGGTTATACCGCACGTGCTCGGTTTGATTGATAGTAATCGGTTGTCTTCTTGTTCCTTTCCGCAGACGACCCCTCGGCCAACTGGCTCCACGCTCGCTCCTCGCGGAAGAAGCGCTGTCCGTACACCAAATACCAGACCCTGGAGCTGGAGAAGGAGTTCCTCTTCAACATGTACCTCACGAGGGACCGGAGGCACGAGGTGGCGCGCGCCCTCAACCTCACCGAGCGTCAGGTCAAAATCTGGTTCCAGAACAGGCGCATGAAGATGAAGAAACAGAGCAAAGACCAGCCCAAGGACTGAGCGGGCCCCCGAGCATACACCCGGAGCGACCCGGGGAGACTGTACCGGGCTATGTCGAGCTGGTCTGGACTCACGTGCACTCGCAACAACACACACTTAGTAAAGGTGCACTGCGTAACTTTTGTGGTGGATGGTCCATCTCCTGCCTGTCTTCATGGACATGTTAAAGCCTCGTATAGGACGTTCTAAAGTATAAGCACTAAACTTAGACTTAGAGGCCCTATGTGATTCTGCGAATACGACGCCACACCCAGGGTAATTTCAATAGGCCCTTACAACAGAAACTGTAAACAAATAGGGTATTAGTTTCAGAGTAATTTCTTGGTATCTAACTCCTCCCCCTTGCAGGCAGATCTAAGGCTGTGTCCTCCAACATTCTGAGCAGAACTGAAGAAGTAGCTTGGATGAGCTGCGAAACGTAATCGACCAAATAAACTTTTGTCCAAATGACAAACTGAATTCTCTCCTTTTCTATTGATTCAACCAGGACAACTGATGCATTTTACACACTTAGACTTAGACAAACTTTATTGATCCACGAGGGAAATGATTTGGACGCAGGAGCTCACTCATCACAATAAATAAATAAATAATAATAATAAATAATAAAGAGTAAAAAAAAAAAGTATAAATGGCAATAATACATTCTAATTAAGTAGCAAAAAGGTAGCAAGAGACAGATGTCAAATAAGATTTAGGATTTATTTAATTGTGCGTCCTTTAGGGCTCAAAGATACTCTCCCTCTGCACAGATCTGGCCTGTAACTCCCTGTTTGTTGTTTTCTCCATGAAGATAAATACATTGAATACCATACTGTAGAACGCTCCTGTTCAAGCAATAACATTTTAATAGGGACACGCAGGTGACGGACCCTCTATTAGAAAAAGTTCCACAGTGCACGTTTACACTCAGAGACAGAACCAGGACTCCACACGCAGCAGGTCAATAGCTTTACGGATCTAACCCTGGCGCTTGTGCCGCGCTGCGCCCCTGTGCGCCAAAGAGATGCACAGATATCTCCCAATGAGCTCTGGAGCGGCCATAAAACACGGACACAAACAAACAGCGGCCAGGACACTTCCGCTCAGCTCTACTCTCACTAGTGTTACATGTTTGTTATGTCATTTGACACTTTTTTTCTTTCTTTGGTTGTATAATGAAATAGCTGCATATTTACGACCAGGCAAAAGTTTGGACACACTTTTCCACGATTATTTACATTGTAGATTCTCACTGAAGCATCGAAACTATGAATGGCACATGCGGAATGGAGCTCACGAACACTAACATCGCAAAATAACTCCAAACTTAGATGAAAAAGAAACATTCTTTACCTTTTCCATTGAACCCTGGTTTGCACTTTTGGCAGTTTTTTTACGTGACCCACCTGTGAAGTGAAAACCGTTTCAGGAGTCTTCAACAAGAAGCTCACTGAGAGAAGGCCAAGGATTTGCAGCTGTCGACATAGCAAAGGGTGGAGACTGTGAGGATTTGTATATAACTTAAGAGTTATTTAACATTTGTTTCTTTATATATTTGCGGTCTTCCGTGCGCATCTAAAATAGAAAGTAGTAAGCCTAAAGAAACATTGAACAAGATGTGTCCAAACGTTTGACTGGTTGTGTACGTGACAATACAATAGGCCTAGAGATGATGGAATGCGCTGTTTGGACCACATTCTGACCCTCACAATCAGCACAAAACGCGGACACCTTTCTCTCTCTGAAACAAATCGACCTCTCCAGATTCAATTCAAACGTGACCACGTGAAAGAATCTCTCCCAGAGCCTTCCCTGCTCAAGAACGCTTACTCCGCGCTCTGATTACCCGCTGCACGGCGAAGACACAGCCGCAGATACGGGCCTTCCTCTAGCCGTTCCTCACGACGCACCGCACTTCATTTGGTTATTTATTGACGAATGCGAGCGCTGAGGTGTCGGAGCCCGTGTGGCCATTAATTCCGCCCCGCGCGGAACAGGAAGGTGCCGTCTCTCTCGTCTATACCCTCCCCTCCGTGTGGTCATTGCGCGCGGCTTGATTAGAACCGTAAACGGGCTTCTCCCTCTTCGTCTGGTGGAGCGGTGATACAAGACAGCGGGCGCCATTAGTTACCGCGCTGACGGTCTAAGTAATGAGCAGATAGCGGGGCCGTGGGGAGCGGGGAGGGGAGAGGGGAGTTACGGGGGTCCGGGGAGGATGATAACCGACTCAGCACAAGCCTCGGATCCGATTAGAGGCAGTCGATATGCGGCGTCTCAAGCGTCAGCCGCCTACCAGTGTTTTATGTCTTTACGCACTCCAGATACTTGTACTTACTTATAAACCACACATATCATCCCCAAATTCAACATGACATATGCACAGGGTTCTTTTATTATTATTATTATTATTATTATTATTATTATTATTATTATTATTATTATTATTATTATTCATAAATCCGATGCACAATGGTAAAAATCTCGCTGGTTCTAATTCAAAGTCAATTGAAAATCCAGATATTTTCGGGGTGATTTCAAATATGGATAGTGGTTTTAACAAGCAGAGCTAATGAATTTTGCTGCCTAACTAAAATGTTTTCATATTTGCTTTCTTAAATAAAATCGAAAATCAGATTTTTTTTGTAAATATTGTGTGCGTAATAGAAGTGTATCCATGATCAAATTTGAAATAACATTTTTATTTCATATGTTTTTGTCATAATAATCTTTGAAAAAACACGGTAGGTCTATGTTACCCCACAACCCTTTCAAACTATCCAAAACGAAAGCTCTTGACATTTACATATATATATATATATATATATATATATATATATATATATATATATATATATATATATATATATATATATATATATATATATATATATATATATATATATATATATTCAAATTGTATATAAAAATGTCCTTGTTTTTCCTTCCTTTGATTTTTTTTTATTTAATTAATTGTAGTTGCAAATATATACTTTTGTTGCACTCAGGTTTTGTAAAGCACTATACAGAGAGACGCCACGCAGTCCCCAAAGAGACGCCACGCAGTCCCCACTCATCCTCTTGTGCCATATTGGGCCTGCCTCTGCGCTCTTTACGCACCGCCACTGTGAGCCGTGGATCACACTTTTACGCACACATTTACACAGCTGTCGCTTTCTCAGATAGAATATTTAAGTCTGTATATTCATTTTACAAGAGGGCTAAACTGTTAAGAGCCCGGTTACTATGACAACGTGTTTGCAAATATATGTTTTTGTTGCAATGGACGGAAAAACCGGCTCTAGTTTTGTTTTCATGTTAACCCTTCAGTGACTGTTCTATGCAATGCGGGATCATTTCTACGTTATCCATGGGTTTCAGCTTCCTGTTATATGCAACATTTTGCGAACTATTTTCCATGAGATGTTCTATATTGTTTTAAATAGTTAACCCCTATGGCAGCGATTGTAATTTTCATCATTCTGAAACCCATGGATAGCCGCGCACAGCCTCCGTTACGCATGCCAACTGCGCATTCCCGGCTTCCCATTCCAAGTGTTTGTATTCTGTCCACTTTAGTCGTTTATAGTTGTGTACATTACCCGGGCGACGCGCTTCGTCTCTCCACAGTCCGTGCGCTCTGCTGCCGGGTGTCTCATTTGGCGCGGTCCAAATTGGCACTTTTATGGACGCGTCATAAACACAGACATTGGCTTTTACAACGTTTACAACAGCTCATTTCGAGTGGGCTCCAAATGAACGGCGCCCCACTCCGCTGTACCTTACGCATACGCGGCGAGTCTTAAAAAAAAATAAAAATAATAAAATAAAATAAAAAAGCAACAACAACAAGAACGAACAAATCGAAAAATGTTTACATGAATTGCGCATGCCTCGAGTTACATTGTTTGTGTTCAATGGGAGGGAATGCATATTAAAATGAATAGACATTTCGTAATTAATCTTATGGCATATTTCTAATTTATTGTACATAGTGTTAGTCTTTCTTAAGGAATGAGTTGTATGTTATGAATATTGTTTTTGTCCGTTACTTGTGGTCGTGTCTTCTCTGTTTTAATGTAAGCGGACTGGACTCTTTTAATAAACAAATGTTCTTTCGAAGCAGCGGCTCTGGGTATATTTGTAAAGATTACGCACCATTACGCATTAGACTATTTAATCAAATTTATATTTACGAGTAAACACAGGAACTATACATTCAAAAGTGGCATAGCCTAGAACATATTTTTAAATGATAGGCTTGTATTTGTACTAACACCCACACATATTGCGCATTTTTACATAACTCCATATCTGTGTGTTTCTTATAATGAATTCAAAATGTTAATCTTTTTTTTTTTACGAAATTAGGAATTATTGTTTTGAAAATAAATGATGTAATGGTAATTTGGGGTATTTTCACGTAGGTAAAGCTATTTTCAGTGCTCATTTATTCCATATGAGAAAGGAATATAATTAGTACTTATATGTGGACCAAAACATTGAAAACATACTCCAAAAAAATGACCCCCGTAGAGGTACGCGTTAACGTTTGATTAACCAAATAGGCTGAACACACGCCAAACTTTCCTACTCAAGTTATTTAAAGGATTGTCTAAAAGTATGGCTTTAATTTGGTAAATGAAACCTTCTCCCTGTAGCATACCCCCTGCCTACGTGGAGGAAAAAAAGCATAACTGAAGAACCAAGGAGCTCCACGCCCAAAGTATTTAACACTGGGGAACGTTATTTTGCGTGTGCATACGGATTGAGTTTTGCGCCAACATTTAGTTACGTTTCTGTTTCATTTTGCTGCTTGTTTCTCTGTCTGCCTCTGTTTTGTACTTGCTCAGCTCTCCCGGTGCACATCTCATTAACGGAGAGACGCCACCGGTTACGATGGATGGCCCTATCCCGTAATTAAACTCAACCGGCGACAATGGCGGACAATAAGCGGAGATTTACACCGCCATGGCGCGTTTTTCATAGACAATTTGAGTGAGAGCGTAGCCGGTTGGAAAGTTGGAGCGCGCTCGCCTCGACATATTTGGCACGGCTCTCCGGGTTGTGAGTCTGTCGGTCTGTGGGAAGCGGGGGCGGGGCGCACACGAGCGGATGAGCAGCATGTGTTGAAAATATGCGCTCGGCTGCTTCAAGGGGAAATGGGGGAAAATGGGGGCGTCCGTTTGGCTGCGACACCAAAAGACTGTCATAAAAGCATAAAGCCATAAACGCCCCGCACCCACCCGAGTCTCATGCACGCGCACGCACTGATGAGGAAGAGGAGGAGGAGGCAGCGGTGTCCAGGGGAGTCCGTATATGTGTTGTCTTGTCCGTAAAGAGCGGAGGTGCTGCTGTTCCGGTGTGTTTGGGAGCGCGCGGTCACGGAGAAGCCATTTCCGCTGTCTGTTCGCGCGCACATGACCATCAGACGAGGAGCTTGGATCTGGTAAGGCCTGGTTTGGATCTAGTAAGTCCTGGTTAGGTCCTGCAATATTAGGAGTTTAGTTCAAGATGAGACCAGGTTTATAATCCTGGTTTAGTACCCGTCTAGACCTGCGTTGTTCTAGCCTTAGTCGGTTTTAGGTTAGATCAGTTTTTCTCCTGTTTGAACCCTTCTTAAATTATGGTTTTAGAAATGCCTCGACCTCTAAAACCACAAACAGATTCATTGATTTATTCATTTTTTGTCATTCAATAGTTTGTGAATCAGACTGGTCAGAACTGTGGACATTCAGGAGCCAAAGTGCAAGAGTAAGATCCATGTTTTATATTCAAACCAAGTGGAGGAGAACAGACCACAGACAGGCCTCACAAAGACTTGGGCATGGACTTCTGTTATATATTGTAGCACTGGTAGACAGGAAAGACACCAGCTTGACAGTAAAGTGTTTGGTTTAATAACTTGTTGGCCACATCCAACTCTCTAATGTAACCCAATTTGTGCTCTTAAAACCCAGGTTAGGTCCCCAGAATGCCTTGCGCCCAAAAACCATACCCACATTATTCCCAGCAACCCCAAAATCACACAGAACAGACGCATAACATCAAAATTAACATTAAGATGAACTGGAGTTTTATCATGATCTGACTAAAATTCACTTGGCAAGTAAAATGATCTTCCAGTGGAACAAGACTTTTTGTACTTAAAATATGAAAATACATCTGGCTACACTTAAAACAAGAAAAACAACAAGATTCTGCACTTAAAATAAGAAACAAACAAACAAACTTGAATTAATAATAATAATAATAATAATAATAATAATAAACTGAACTAACATCAAGGACCATGACGTCCACCCTCCTGTGGGCTCACCACCTGCAGAGGGGTTCATAGGGGGGGTCAGGTGCTATGAGGATTGGGCAGCACGCTGCCCCCGCGACCCAGCCGGATTAAGCGGGAGAAGATGGTTGGATGGATGGATGGATGGATGGAATAATAATAATAATAATAAAAAAAACACTTATCCCACTGGCAGATCATTTGACTTGTCAAGTTGAATCTAGATTAAAAAAAAGGAAAATGTTCTTAATTTAAGTCGTTTTAACGTACCTAGATATTGTTTTGTTCCAGTGTAGTAACGCACTACAATATTCTGCTTTAGTGCTTTCTTCAGTCACTCTCTGGGGGTAGGATACTATCATAGCCACACCTTCCCTGGGACAGACTGACCAAGAGATGTGGCCAGTCTGTGCCTTTGACCACCGACCACCATCATCACTCATGCACATGTCACTTTTAGTGTGTTCTAGTTGGGTGAAGTGTGTTGCCTTAGGACAGAATCACAGTTTCCACTATAGTCACTGCTGGCCCACTGTGGAACCTGGAATTCCTAACAGTCTCCAAGTCCTAACCAGGCCCAGTCCTGCTCAGCTTCTGAGATCTGATGAGATCAGGCTCTGACAAGGAGATACGGCCAACTTCAAATCAAACATGCTTTATTGTTCCAGAGAGATATTTGTCTAGAGCAGAGTGATGACATGTGCAGAACACACAGCAGGACATCACAGACATGGCATGGTTAGCTATAGTTTGTTAGTTACTTCATTTTCTTACTGATTACTAATCATGTTACAATGATTCATGAAGAACACAGAACACTTCAGTTCTTCTGCACACTGAAGGGCTTTGGCTCAAGTTTTACACTTATTTTGCCTAACCTGCAACACAATACAACATAATACCAAATTAGAAGTTACAAGAAAGTGGATTATCCCTGTGTAAACGTGTCCTTGTGGCTATGGCTCACCTGTCAGGAGAACCGGGTGACCCCAGTACATCACCCAGAGACCCTGGAAAACTGGACTTTCTCAGAAGGCTATCAAATGCTACAATAAAAACAGAGACTAAACATCTGAACACATCACACAGGTTCTTTATTCTCTCCACTGGTTCTGTGATTTTCACTGCACATTTCTGTTTAAGTTTACACTAGAAGGAATTCAGATATGGTCAATCCAAGGGCTGCAGGGAGAGAAGTTATTGCTTTGCTTGAAATATTCCACAGTAAGGAATTCAATTTATGGAGACAAGCAGGTGATGCTCTTAGGCCGAGTTACAGGTCAGCTCTGTGGAGAGGCGAGCCCACTTATAGTAAGACTGCAGGTTTTTCAAGTCATTGAGATTAGTATGTATAATGCTGTACTATGAAACATCCTAGGCAAAGCAATAATATCTCCATGGAGACAAGCAGAGGACAGAACCCTGAAATTCACTACATAAGTTCCATACAAAATACATACAAGATAATATACTTATTAGAAGTGTGGAGTGGTGTTATCATGTTCTAAACACTCGATTGTTGATGACAGCGTGAAGAGAAATGATGAAGTGCAGAATGGGGGAAATATGCTCCATAATTATCACTTGGAAAACTGTCCTGAGCAAAGACATAATTATGGGATTCCATGAGAACCGCGGCCAAGGCAATGAAGTTATTCTCATGCAAATTAGTATTTCTTTTAAATGGGCCCCAAAAAGCCCATTAAACCTGGAAATACATTAAATCTGGAGGGAGGGTTTTAAGTAAATATCATAGTGTATATTATATATTATAATGTACAATGTTAAAAAATAAAAATTCAACTAAGAAGATTTACGTCCTGGAGCATGAGAACCTGCCTAGCCAATCACCTCTTAAGTGCTTCATAGATTCACTTTTCTCCCCTGTGCTCCCATACCATTACAGTTACTCTTCCTGCTTAACTCTACCCATGGACACAGAGTTTTCAATGTTATATTTTACTTGACCAAAACAAAATAAAAAGCAAATGACTACATTTTTGTTGACTAAAACTCAAAGTTGATATTTTGGTTTGAATTAAACTTTTCCTTGAATAATAAAACCTAAGCATATGAAAAGAATGAGTGAAGATCCCAGCTCCACTTTTCAATCCCAAAGCCCCCAAACCATAAACAACATCGACGTCCAACAGCACGTCTGCACATGTCCCGTCCGCCAGGGAGAGTTCAGAAATCTGCTTGACGAAACACATGGATTTAGTCCATCATTTAGTCCGTCCAAGACAGCGCTTCTGCAGAACACTGTTAAAGATATAAAAATGACATCAAAGAGCATTTGAAATCCATATAGAACATACAACACACAGTTATGTGTGTATGCCTGGTAAGTGTGTGGGTTCCCCCAGGGGTCCCTGTGAACCTGGCTCACACCAGACTGTGTGTGTCATTCTGGAGTGAGTTCTACACATTTTCTACACATTTTCAGTCTGGAACGGCTCACTGAATGACACTGGCACATTCAGACGAACACCCCAGTCTGATTGGCTGAAGTGTCACAACAGCGAGCCAATAAATCGAACTTTTGTTCCATGAGAGAAGAGCACAGACCTCCTCCCTGTCCACAAATGCACAAAGCTCTCACCTTTTGCACAAAATTTAAAATCGGCTGAAGCAGGGCTCTACAGTGCGCCCATTTCACTCGCATTTGCGAGTAAATATTTCGTCGTGCGAACGAGGAAAATAAAACAGTCGCACCAGTGCGAGTGCTTCTGCAGCCACAGTAAGGAGAACTGCGCACAGACGTAACGTGACAATTTAAACGTTCTAAATGTATCAAACATTAGGGGCAAACTCACACTAGGACTTCAGAATCGTGCCCAAGCCTGGATCGCCCCTAAAGCGCCGCACGCTTTCCCAGCGCGAGCGCTGACCCCAGCGTACGAGCTCCGCGTGTGGCCGATATCACTCGAACTACGAACAAACTCCGCTTCAAAACACACCCACGCCCCCTTCAACGAGGAGCGCCCCACAGCAGGACCCACACCTGCCCCACCACTCAGTAAACACCCCCACGCCGCTGGACTTCCTTCTCTGCTAAAGCGAGAGCTTTGTCTTGGTCTTGTCTCGAGCGCATTTGGACTCGGTCTTATCACGGACTCAAGGTCTGAATACTGAGTGTGATCATATTTCATTACGGCCGCTGCAATAAACTTGCCGGTACCGGTGTGCGGGACCACGCGGGACGTCTCTCTGCGGCCTGTGCACTGGAGCCCGCAGACACTGTGCAGCTCGTCAGCACAGACTCCGCAGCGCGCCGCTTGTCCACAGCGCGCACCCTTGTGTACCAACGTGCGTCACAGGGCAGGTATCCCTACCCATCCTTCCGCCTCACGTCAAATACACCAATACTAATTTTCTGTCAGTGTCCGCACAGAGCAGACCCACAGCACAGAGCAGGTGATATGTGGGCTGAAGTTTGCCTAAGAAAATGCCAAATAACTCTGTCACAATGTGCGTTTAGTTTGGTAAATGTGCAGAGGCTAAAAACCACTGTAAAACCAGTAAGAGAATGTAACTTCACCTAGGAATTTGAAAATACAGGTTTAAAAATCTTACCTATGTTTTTCACTTTGAAGCAGTTTTGTGTAAAGTGCCAGTGGAAGTTCTCTTAAAGAAGAGGTTCTTAAACTGTGGGTGAAGGTCCAAAAAGGGCCACAGAGTGTTTCAGTGCAGAACAGTTTGTTTGGCTTATTTTAAGTCTAAATATTAATCAGATAAAATGAAGATATATTTATAAAAACACTGCGGTCATGCAGGAAAAGTACAGTCATAATAATTCTTTTGTTTTTTGTATTAAATTAATTCAAATAAGTTGGTGTGCGCAAGTTCTGCACTGTAATAATCGTTCGAAATGAAAACCTACTTGTGCCCCCATTTTTTTTTCTGTGCTCCTAAAATTTTTAACTTAGGGGCACATGTGCTCCTGAAAGAAAAAGTTAGCGTAGAGCCCTGGGCTGAAGTACATCTGTGGGAGTCTCCATGTTTGTTCTGTAAGTTTGGCCATTTTACATTTGGCTCTGCCCAAACCATGACGCTGTGATCTGATTGGTCCAGTGTACGGTCCGCCCTTATCACCAGCAGGAGCCAAACATGCCACAAGTTTGTGAAGTCACAACTACAGAGAGTATTCACTAGTCAAAGGTGTGGTCCTTTTACCACAAGTTGTGAAACTGGACTAAGTCCTAATGATATTTTGGATGGCTAAAGCTACTTATTTTACTGAATCCTTAAAGAATCAAATTCTCCACAGCAGCAGCAGAACCATCCTCCCCCTCAGCCTCTCAGTCTCCTCCTCTTCACATCACCGCAGACATTCCTCAGCTGTTAGCATGTATTTAGCGTGTAGTAAGCAGAGTCACGGAGGTGCCGTGGGCTGGAGAGGCAGAGCTAAATCTCGTCTTGTTGTAGCTGAAGCACACTTTTGGCACAAGGGGTAGTCTCTGTGCTAATGTGGAGCAGATGTCGGAGCCTTTAAAACATGTATTTGTCAATAAGAGCGGCTCTTGTGAGGAGAGCTGGACTGGCCTGGAGGGAGCCACACCATCAATCACATGGGCCAGATTAGAACGGCTTTATTAGCTATTGCACATACACACAACATTATTTACTAGAGACATGGAATAAAAAGTGAACGTAGCATGTGGAGAACACCGTGTACTGCGTAACTTTTCTGCTTGTCTCCATGGAGATATTATTACTTACCAAGAAGTGAGCATGGGGGCACTTCTGGCTCCATCAACTCTGGCTACACTTACATTACTTTACAGTGTGTGTCATGATAACGGAAAGTAAAATTTGACAAAATGTCCAAAATTGGAAAAAAAAAAAAAAGTTAATTTTTTAGTAAGTGTAGTGGTTCCAAATTTGCTCCTTTAACTGCTGGCCTCAGTGAGCTTAATTTGACTGGAGCTGAACACTGTGGGTGATGTCGTGCTCCCTTAGCCCACTTCTTTACACAGTCTATGACCGGGAATGTCCAATTATGGCGATGTTAACAGTTACGGTAGACAAAAACATGTAAATCGAATAAAACTGAGTGCTGGGTCCAAAGACAAAAATGTGCAAAAGAAGAAAGTATAAAGAAGAGCTTGACTGGAAACATACAAAATACAAATCTGAGAGCTTCAAAGAACTGCAGCATAGATCTCTTTCTTCTTTCGCACAATGTTAACAGCTGTGGCATTACTAGTGCTACTGGGCCGAGTGACTGGTCAGAACTGTGGAGAGGTGACCCCACTGACTGTCAGAATGCAGGTTTTTCAAGGGGTTAGACTTGTGGCTGAGATTTATGGTTTTTAGGGTTAGTGTGGGGCACAATGTTTGCTGGGTGCAGTGTGTGGGACGGGTGAGGGCCATTCAATGCGGCTTGCAGCTTTAATTATTATTTTATTTCATTATTCTTCTGCTCTTTGAGCTCTAATTTGACCCCTTAAACATGTTCAAAAACTCAACAAATTTTGGCCAAAATTCAGAAGAGGCAAAAAATTAAATAAAATATAGGTTGCACACACGGGGATAAAAAAAACACAACAATGACACTGCGCCACCTGGAAAAGTCCAAATACATTGCACCTATGGGCGCCGTCCCAACTTCCTTTTATTTTAGCAGTGATAAATATGGCCCAGGCCTTGGGCGTGGGTTACTGGGATACTGCTGCCGAGGGCAACAGAGAGGATGAAGCTGCACTCTCGCATTCGCCCATGCGCTCATCGTTGCCTATTCTCTTCTCGTTGTGAGTGCAATAGGCCCTAGGTCAGTCCTTGCTGACAAATAATAACCAAAAATGTGAATATTTTGCGTGAGCACTTTTGGCGCAGATAACAACTGCATTCTTGCTGCATTATTTTTATGTAGTTTTGCAAGATTTGTTATTGAGTTCCAAATAGTTTCTAGCAGTTCCCAGAGACTTGCTTTGGATGAGACTTTAGTGTCATTTTTTGTAAAACATTAAACTTGAAAATGCATGGATAGCAACATTAGTTCTAGTTGAGCATTAAAGATATGGTTTTAATAAAAGGAACTTGCATATACTGGAGGATTAACCATTATAGAAACATGAAAATATATTTTGATAAACAGAAATACTCTTTATGGCAGCAGCAGCAAACACCTTATACTTTGTGGTGCTCTAATACATTTGTTAAGTGCTGTAGTTGGTGACATCACGTAGCACTGCCCTGACTACAGCCACGTGTTTCTGATAGAAGGGGCGGCATTTGAAGTGTGGATACCTGTTAGACCAATCACACTGTTCCTTATCCCTTCAGACCCCGCCCCTTCTCCCCCCTCACTCTCCCCTTTAGTCCTCCAGGTCCAGCCCAGTTTAACAGCTCTATTTGAATTGTAGCTGTGGGCGTATTTCCACATATCCACACAGACGCATGTTCGGGAGTTTTGATGAACACGGGGCATTTTGGTTGCTATGAAAAGGCAGTGTAACAGAGTAAGTCCTCCAGTAACCGCACTTAAGAGAGGAAAGGTAGACCTAACCCATCCTTCACCACAGTGTCTGACCACAGAGCAGCTCCAGGGACCCATCTCAGATCTGAGCTGGATGTGGATCAAGAGCACAGCTGAAGGATTAGCTGGTTATATGCCGAAGACGCATCCAAGTTTGACTCATTCTCAGCGTATGGACAGACCAGGCCTCATGTGAAAGCTCAGAACGTCCAGAATTCCCTCCCTGAGCTGCAACGGCTGCACTAGCACTGACTCATGATGGGCTAATTCAGTTCATGATACTTTACGCAGAAGAGCCCTACATGGATTGGGAATCAAACACAAGACCTTTTGGATTTGGGGTGCGCTCTCAGGTCTACTGATGTCTATATGATTTGTTCTGTGCTGATTTTCATTCATGGTGAAGCAACTGACCATAATTCTTCACTTTTCTATTGCACTTTATGGACTCGAGTCCGTGTGATTCTCATTCGTCCAGGAAAGTTGGTCATCTAGACTCCATCCAGAAGGGATTTTCACTCACACTGTTCAGAAGTGCACACCTCAGACACTTGTGGTGCACTAAGGCTCTTACTAGAGGTGTAATCATATCCAAGTCTCATGATATAATGTGGTCATGGTATGAACCTCACGGTACAATATTTATTGCAATATTGTGGAAAAGCTCACGATATGGTGGGGAGGCTCATGATATTACGAAATTCTACAGAATAACAAGACTGACATTCTAAAATTCTAACGACAATAAATGTTGTACCAGTCATTTGGTACAACATTTATTGTCGTTAGGGAAGGAACGATATCCAAATCTCTCTTTAACATATTTTCACCATATACATCTCACCGTACCAGATTTATTACAGTATTTTGTGGAGGTTAACAAAACTGTAAATCTGCTACTTTTTCCTCTAAAAATGCCTTCACAAGACTTAATCCAAATAATGAAGATTCCAAAGTGCTTAGAACAGTTATTTCTTCATGTAGTCTGCACTGAAATGGAGCAAAGGATCATGGTCTATGTAGTTCCCTCTGTTTTTTGAGCTATTTCTGCATCAGAACTGTTCATTTAAACAAAGAGACTTGGGATTCGATATATTGTGATGGTCCACGATATTATTGTGACGATACAATACCACCACATTTCAGTTATTGTCACATCACTAACACTTTATATTACTATATAATATGTTATATTATTTACATTTACTGCTCTTTATATTATTTGCACGTACTGTACATTATAGCAGTACAACAATAGTTATTGTCCCTTAGAGTTTCCGATGAATTGGTGTATATTATTCTTATTAAATTATGGCGCCTCCTTAAAACCTCAGGAAAAAGGTATTTTTTTGAGTGATTCACAATACTGAGTACAAGTCTATGGCCCTAAATGTGGTCTACGTTCTATGAAAACAGTTTTGGACCCTTTGCTCTATCTGCACCATCCACCACACTCATCACACACTAGCACAGCACTGCCATACCTTTGTTTCTAGAGATGGAACAATACCCAAATCTCTCAATACGAAATGGTACTTATTAATCATAATTAAAAGTGCTTACTATAACCATTATTTCATCATGTAAATTGGACAGCAGAGCAAAGGATCATGGTATATGTAGTTTCATCTGTTTTTACTGCACCATAACAACGAATTTAAGCAAAGAACTTGGCCCTCTATATTATTGTGACTTTTGAAGATATGATATCACGATATTTCAGTTACCATATCTTCCGGACGATAAGGCACACTTAAAATCCTTTAATTTTCTCAAAAATTGATAGTGCGCTTTATATATGAATTCTGGTTGTGCTCACTGACCTCGGACTGATTTTATGTAGTCCACAGAGCTCAAAAATCGGTCAAAATATTTTAGTACCACTTTGTTAACATACAAAGCCGCACAATTTGATGGATTGTCGGAGCATTACGGCGACCGTTGTCAGGTGCCTCGTGGAGTAATCTGTACTGCACTTCAACATAATATTATGGTGTGTGTGAGGAGCCCAAAATGGCCCCTGTTCAGAGACATGCGACTCACACGCCCAAGAGAAGCAAAGTAATTCACTGCTATCATTCCTGGTGGATTAACCAAAGAACTCTAACCGATATTGGTGTCAACAGGTGGTTCAGAGTTAAACTGCAGCTGTGTGGGAGCGTTGGACGACAGAAGGTGAACACACATTCACAAAGACAGAGAGGCAAAGCCGAGCGAGTTACGCCATGATCTGCCAAAGGATCGAGGATGCCTTGGATAAGGTCTCAGTCTCACTTAATTCACCTTATAATCCAGTGCGCTTTATGCATGAAAATACACTCGTTCATTGATATTGCCCACATGGTATTGTTACTTCTTTGGACAGAGGAACAGAGCCAACTCAAAATGTGGTAAGTGGTTGCACATTTTGTTGTAGTTTTTGCATGTTTTGTTATAGTTTTTGCACATTTTTTGTAGTTTTCCTTCTCAACACTTGGGACAGGGGAATGAATCTATTTGCGCTACTTCCACACAAGTACAAGGGGAATACATAGATGAGATCGCTGAAAACATTGGCCACTGAAAAGCTGTACATCTCCTTACCCAAATGACCATGTAGTTTTCCATTCTTCACAAATTGGATAACCTACGTTGAACTCAACGTAGTGTTTGCTTAATAACAGTTATTTCATCATGTTTTCTCATATATTTTTTATATATTTTTTTATTATTTATATAGGACTTTACAACAATTATGAATTGCCCAAAGTGCTTTACACAAATGAAACAGAATGGCGCATATACAACATACATACATAAATAAATAAATAAATAAATTTGCAGTTTGCAATTTGCAGATGTCACAGTACTCATTGCCAAAGGCCAGTCTGTACAGATTTCAGTTCGGCTTTAAACAGGATCAGGTCTGTGATGGTGCGCAACTCACTCAATGGGCAGCGTGTTCCAGAGTTTAGGACCTGCCACTGCAAATGTTGTAGTTTTTGCA
Organism: Odontamblyopus rebecca; assembly: GCA_030686955.1. Taxonomy (NCBI): domain Eukaryota; kingdom Metazoa; phylum Chordata; class Actinopteri; order Gobiiformes; family Gobiidae; genus Odontamblyopus; species Odontamblyopus rebecca. Next base: position 16,376,600 of record CM060667.1, read on the forward strand.
CAATTCTGCAGTCTTCCTTCTCACCACTTTGACTTTGTTTGTGGTACTTCACCACACAAACAAGGGGAATGTACAGATGAATTTGCTGAGAAAAAAAAAAAAAAGGTCACTGAAAAGCTCCACCTCTCCTTACCCAAATGACAATCTTGTTTCCCATTCTTCGTGAATTGGATAACCTACATTGAACTCTGCAATTGTTCTGCATATTCCGTGTGCAAGCAAACGGTTAAAGTCCTGAGTGTTTTCGCCTGAAGGATACACAGAACTCTCCACCAATCAGAGGCCCGGGATTGCGCGGCTCCCGACTCGACCTATCGGCTTGCAGCACCGGCTCTGATCCCTGTCCTCGGGCCCCTGGGAGCCGGATCGTAAACCATGTGCGGCTGACCCGGGATGATTGTGATGCTTCGGAGAGGTCTTCCAGGGTCCCGCCTTCATTAAATCCAGAAGTGCCCCCCCCACCCCCCCACACCACTGCCAGGAGCCCTCAGAGCGAGAGGGGAGGGGCCCGGGGCCACTGGGACCTGTAAATCTATAGCACTGACAGCACCGGGCTACACATGCATTTACAAGAGGTAGATACTCTCACACGGTTGCAATATAAGGGAGGTGTCTGTAGACATTCTGGCGACCCCTGGTGGCAGAAGTGCAGCGCTACAGTCAGAATCCTGTGGCCGGATACGCCCATAGATACGGTTATAACACAATGGATTTCTAGATACTGTATATCGGATCATTCTGTTACTCTTTTTAATACTTTGGAGCTGATGTCATCAACATTCCAAGGTGAGTGATGCTAACTGTAGGCACTGCTCTGTCTGATGGTCTGTTACTCTGTAGTTACACTGTAATCCGAGCTTTATTTAAACACAATCTGACCACAAAGAAGTGACTCAGTTGGAGCTACAACAGGTGAGCTGATCTGTGCAGTCAAACAAATCCCTCTCAAATAACATTCCAGTTAGTCAGTCTCACCTTTCTGTTGAAAATCAAACTCCTGAACAGGACCATGAATGCTCAGACTTATCACAGACTAATGAGAATGTGTTTTTGAAATCGTTTTTTTTTTTTTTTCTTTCTTGAGTTTAAAGGAAGATCTGAAAGCTGCAGTTGTGTTTGCTAAAAAAATGTGTGCAGTGTGTCACCATGGCTGAACATTTCGCCATAGACATACATTAGGTTCCCCAAAGCATAGGGTGAGCAGATTTTCAAAATACAAAACTGGGACACACCCGGGTTGGGATGGTTGGTATAAATAATAAAACAGTGAAAACAGGGTGTAACATTGTCCATTCTTACTTAGTTTGTGGGTCAATCATAATCTGAGGAACTTCTGACTTTTTTTTTTTTCTTATGGTCATTTTCAAGCTCAATTTTCTGTTTTTCTCTCTCTTTAGTGTTAGTGGGTGTCAAAGTGGTCAAAATAGGGACACCTGGGACATTGCTTGTATAAAATAGGACATCATTGGTTTTGCATAAATTTGCTGGGACAGAGGACACAGGGCGTCACATCTGGGCACCCTACTTCAACATGAAGTCACTGTGAAGTATCAGTACTCACATTTGGTGAACACCCTCTGTACCACAGCTGCTCCGGTTTGGACTGACTGAAATGCGGCTGCCATTTTGTATCTATGGCCTCTCCACTGTCCAGGAGTCGCTGACATTCACATTCATGCAGACCACTGATAAGACAGGTTCAGCCAAAGGAAAAACTGTGAACTATTGAACTGACAGCCTTCAGGTTTGTAAATGTAACTTCACTGTTGTTACAAGGTTTTGGAGCTTGAGTGTTCCAAGAATTGCTGTTTTCGCCTACCTACCTACCACCACCAGGCTCTGTAATTGCCATTAATGAAAGAATTCAGACTGTGGGTCATATGTGATGGATTCAAAAACACCACATAGCCATTTTTCAGAACGAAAAAACACAAAGTGAATACAAATCTGCTGCTTGTTTCAGTGAAATGCCAAGAAAAAGAACTTCATTTCTGATTTTGAACAGGAAGTCAGGGAGGGAATTCTGGAGGTTCTGAGCTTTCACATGCATGGCATGGTCTGTCCATATTCTGAGAATGAGACAAACTTGGATGTTTCTATCTGCAGGTGAAGACTCTGGAGACACAAGTTTGTTGTGTCTTTTTAAAACTGTAAGAACTGTAAGAGATCATTAGGGTGGTCCAAAAATATTTTTTCTTTAGATTCTCTAGATTAGACTCCTGCATTTGGTTCCATATCAAGCCAAAATATTTTGGGCCAGATCTTACGCAGATCAATTAATATTTACTTGAAAACTGCCCTATACTATAACATAGCGAACCACATAAATAAGGTGTATTTGGATAATTTGTCATTTTATTCTGCAAACACAAACTGAAACTTGCAGAAAATTTACTTAGAAAGTCCATAAAAGTTTCTTAGAAAGTCCATAGAGTCCAATATTAAAATGAGTCATTTTCCCGGAAACTTCATGCAGCTTGACCAGCCACTAAAGCATCTCCTTTTTCTTCCAAATTTCTTCCTAAATCATCTTTTGGACACTAAAACCTAATGCAGGGTTCTAATCGAGATGATCTTTCTTTTTTACCAGGCCTTGATGGACCTCCCTCGAGAGCATGTTACATAAAGTTCATTTAAGGACATTTCAACTGCACCAATCACATATTTAGGGATTAATAATGTCTTCATTTTAAAGATTGTGCAGTATGTAACTTTTTTGCTGGCGCTTTGTTACCTGCTTGTGTCCAAGCTCTGCCTGGTATGTTCCACAGTGTGGCATTAAACAGCTTTATCTTACATTTATTCATTTACAGTGGTTTTATAGTTGAAAAATAAGTAGAAAAACAGACATTCTGATGGTGAGCGGGGTCGCCTCTCCACAGATCTGACCTGTAACTTGGTCTGGTTTGGTCTCCATGAAAATAGAAAGGTTTAATATCATGCCGTGACGCATTCCAGACAAAACAATAACATCCCTACACAGCAAAAAGTGGATTATTAAAACTGACTCCAACAGAATCAGTTTGAACATTTTCTCAGAGTTTATATGAGTTCAATCTGTTCTAGAGTTAATGTCACATTTTTGGACATGTTAATCCACCGTTCTTATTCTGTTCTTGGTATGGACATTTATCAGCCAGATTCTGATGTGTCTTTATAGATCTGTGACCCCAGGGCGCCGTAATTAGTGTATTTATTGAAACCAACCCATGGAAACACCAAGAGAACATACAACCTCCAGAGGCCAAGTCAGTCTGAGGCGGGGCAGGGGCCGATGAAGTACTCAATTTTTAAGTAAAAGTACAGATACTGGGGCAAAAACTTACTTGAGTAAAAGTTAAAGCATCACATGAAAACAAAACCTTAAGTAAAAGTTTTAAATTGTACTTCAAGAGTAAAAGGTATAAGTATTTTTGCAGGGATTTTTATAAGAATGAAAAGACGAAATCAGAGGCGGTGCTACTATAAGACAACTGTAGACAACTTGTGCTCCCAAACCTGGAGCGGTCCCCAACCAATTGCCCCTCGGTGCCTCAGAACCACAGAGCAATTTGATTTTCTCTAAATATGGAATTAAATTTAAGTAATTTACTTTTAAAAAGGAAAACACCATCAAAAAATGATTGTCAAATCTATTTTAACTGTCAAATCATGGTTAGTAGGCTGCCTAACGAATTCAAATAGAAATGTCTCAAGAATAATGGGAGAAAACGACAATAAATACAGTACTAAAACTACTCAAGTTCGCCTAGGGCCCCCAAATTGCTCACTCCATCACTGGATGAAATGTAATGATTTTGATTAAGAATTATGCTGATTTTAAGTGATTCATTTGATTTCTTGATTCCGTTTTTTTCACTTTGGTTGAGATGAAACCCATAAAGAAACAGACTTTTTACTTTTCAGTCCACATCTAAAATGTAGTGAATAAATGTAAAAAGAATCAGCTGTAAACTGTACTAAAATAAATCACAAATACTGTACCTAAAATGTGTACTCCATGCCCCGTTAACCCCGTGTGTACCCAGAGCGGCCGTGCACAGGCGAGTACTTCTCCGGCATACATAACTTGCCTCGTGTGTGGACTTTATGGCGCTTAACTCTCTCATAAGTGTTGTTTTATTGACATTTCTATAAAAAGGCTTTAGGATCCTCGGTGAGTACAGGGAGCCCTGATTTACTACGGAAACAAACATCACGAGCCAAAAATACAAGAAAAACCCCACAGCTCAGTGGTCCTCGCTGATCCTGCTGCAGATCTATGGGCTTGCGAGCTAATTCTGATTAATATTACCACAGATACTTAGGTGAGGGTTCCATATTGGACAGATCAACTCTTAATAGTTACTGTGACAGGTCCGAGCTCTGAGGTGGAGTTTGTAGTGGAACTGTCAGATGCAGATTTGTTGAGGTGGTTTATGGTTCATAGCTCTGTCATGACTGGGCCTATCCACATGAAACAGTGATGTGATGTTTTTGAACGAGTCAGCTCTTTGGAACAGTTCTTTTATGGGAATGTTTGAAACCAGATCTCATTTTTTAAAATAACTGATTTTTTTCTTTCAAGTTTTTATGCATTTTTGTACTGATTTACTTTGAACACGGGAGCAGAGAAGGCAACATCTGACAGCTTTGTGCAGAAAAAGATTGTTTATTTTGCATTTATTATTATTGTAGTGTAATTATGGGTTTAATGGGTTAGGGGTTAGTGTTCATTCAGATTCCCCCACTGTCAGTTTGAGCTATTTTAAAAAAAATCTGAGCTAACATCATTTCTCTTTGTGATTAATTTGGAATTAAAATGAGCTTTCACATTTGCTTCTGTCATATCAGTACATAGTAAAACACAGTCTTTTGAATGCCTTTTTGAAATGAACAGATTCAAAACATTTGAATCCCATAAAAGAGCCAAAAATACCAGCACAAACATGCACCAAAAACGGACACAAAACAGTACAGAGACTATATTGTATAAGATGATCTCATTATAAAGTATTTTATGGTCAAGTAATCAGGAAGTGTGTGTTATAGCTTTACTGGATGCTCAGAATGCATAAGATTATAACTTTGAACCACAAAATGAATTACTTCTGTTTTTTTTTTCATGTTTTTAAGATGGTAAAAATCAGGTACAGTGTGTTAAATGTGTAGGGAACCAAGTACTTGCACCACCGAAACAATCAGGCTTGTGAATCCTCGCAAAACTATCCTTCCAAAGTGCGCGAAGAGAGGAGAGAAACGGGAGCCAATACAAACAAAATCCCCTAGAATCTATCTCTCTCTGGGTGTCCGGACCTCCGTGCATGCAGCAGGTAGAGTCTTCGCAGCGAAATCTTCACTTTCAAATTCTTATTTAAAGTGCCTTGATTGAGCAATTGTGCAATTACTTTTACTTATTTACACTATTTACCGAAGAGGTATGCACGTTATTACTTACAAGAGTACAGTATATACTTTTTCTGTGTTTAAAATGTTCAGTTCAGTGTTCAGTTTGCAGTCGTTGCACAAATCTTTATTTAGAATAATGGTGGTGGTGTTTATTTATTAACCTCTTTTTTTCATTTATTATTTTAACTTTGATGTTTGGTGTATTTATTTTGGAAATAAAGCAAATCACACAGATAAATTCTGAATTATTGTTCAATCCAGACAGGGCTGGGCGGGCCTGGTCTTTAAATACTTTGAGTAACAATGATGAAGGAATAACATTATGACTAACTCCGTTTTGCACAATAACGTCTCCTTAAGCAGATGATTAATGGCCACAGTACACTTCATAGTCCATCTTATATATAATCTTCACCTGAATTTCAACTAGAAGATTCCAAAACAGAGCCTAGACACTGGTGGAGGTGAAGAGGAGGAGACAGAGAGGCTGATGAAACTGACGGATCTACTGTCAAGATGAAGATGAAGCGAGTATGTAGGAGGAGAGAGTTTGCATTTATATGAACAACAGTGAGCTGGCAGGTATCAGGCTGTGATTGGTTGACAGACAGGTGACCGACAGGTGAAGAGACAGGTGCTGGGGGGAAGAACAAAAAGAGGAAATTCACTCTTGGATATTTGTTTCACCGCTTCACAAAGAAAATGAAGACTGAAGTGAGTCGCGACTGAATATTTTCAAATTCACTCTCCTTCCAACGTGCCCATCGGTCTCACAAGTGCCATTAAAGACCACCGTAATGAGGGGGCCCCGTGACAGACTGTGCACCCCCCTTCATCACACACACACACACACACACACACACACGCAAACACACACAAACACACACATGGAGCAGAGGTTCCCCGCGCGCCGCTTCCATAAGTCATGAGCACAGCGCTCGGCATCGTTCATATTCATAAATTTTCTAAAGGAGAGTTATGGACGCGGCGGCGGAGTAGAGCGGAGGCTGTGAGGAGCCCAGCGCAGGGGCCATTCTGGACTCATTACAGCACAGAAAGGAAGGGGGTGGAGAGAGCTGTTTAGAGGGGACTGGAGAATGAAGGAGGGGCCGTGCTACTGCCGCTGGTCTGGTGAGCACGTGGTCTGACTGTATCGCACACATGCAATTACAGGAAAGACTACATGATAGTACTAGTAGCAGTAGCAGTAGCAGTAGTAGTAGAAGAAGTATTAATGCCAAATTTAGTAGCCTACCAGCTGTCCACTATAGACATTTTAAATCACTCCAAAAATGCACCTTGTTTCACCTGTTTTTTAACATGTGAGATGTACATTTCTTGTTGTTGAGTATCTTATTGTTTTCTATGTTTTTAGTATTGTGTTTGTATTGTGTATTGTGCTGTACTGTGATTGTCCTTGTCTGTTACAGATTTGTGTTCAGCACTTTGGCCAGCTGTAAAGTTTTTAAAGTGCTTTATAAATAAAGATGATATGGTATGGTAGAAACCTCAGTAGTTATTATACTAGCAGTAGTATTCGCACTAGTAAAGTATACTTCGTTGCTTTTTTGGTAAACATAACGAGGGACAAGGGGCTTTGTCAGAAAAACAGCGAGCTTGTGACTGTTATTTGAGAAGGACTTGTTTTAACAACGCAAAACCACTTCTTTATGGTCAGTCTGTGTTCAAATGAAGCTCAGAATAGTGTAGTCACAGAGGGTCAGACAGAGCAGTGCCTCCATTTAGCTTTACCTTTGAGGGAATGCTGATATCAATGATGTTTTAGAACGCAGCACTACTTCCCATATTTTTGGACTTTTCTTATCAACGTTTTCACCATGTCTGGCCTCTTAACCGATGTGAAACTCGGATAAACATTGAGCACGGGACGATCCACCGAACCATGCCTCAAACATACACAACTGTTACGTGCACTTTAAAGCACAGGTTTCCCTCTTGTGTGTTAGTGTGTGTGTCAGGTGTGATGGTGTGTGCTTGTCTGTTGGCTCAGGTTTCGCAGCAGCTCCACCCACACGCCACAGGGATATTCTCTGTAACAGGCATCCGGACAGATACTCACACTTGAACTAAAGAAAATACAGTAAAGTATATTTACCTTGTTGACATGTTTTGGCTGCTGCATTTTCAGAACTGTCCCCAGTGTTGGTGGTGACAGTATATCAGCTGTTGTTACTTCCTGTGGGTGCGGCCAGCCTGATGGACCTGGCAGGTCGCTCACACTGACCACGCCTCCTGTCGACCGGTGCTCTCTGGAGGAGGGTGTTCCAAGTGTCCGTGCCTTGTTTCCTGATTTCACTGTCCTCCCTGATCCAGCGTTTGAACTTGTTTTCTGATCCAATGACCTGTGCCCTGTCCCAGTCCAGAATGTGGTGATTTCTTTTACAGTGGTCTGATATGGCGGATTTTAGGTTTTCCTGCTCTGCTTTGTCTCTTTGTGTTCTGGTGAGCCTCCCTAAGAACACAAAAAGACAAAGTAGAGCAGGAAAACCTAAGATCTGCCAGGTCCATCAGGCTGACCGTGCCTACAGGACGCAGCAACAGCTGATATACGACATGTGACCACCAACACCGGGGACAGTTCTGAAAATACAGCAGTAGCCGAAATATGTCAACAATGTAAATACACTTTACTGTACTGCTTTTAAAAAAATAACTCAAAAAGTTCAAGTACATAAGAAGACTAAATGAGCATCTTTTGTTTAATAGATCCTCACACTCATGTAGCTGTAATGCAAGGTCTTTATGATGTTTAAAATGGCATCTTTTTATAGTTATAATTTATTGAAAGAACACAGTAACAAGCTGTGGATGTGTGGATTCCTTATGTAATTTCCCTTTAGGAAATCAGGTCAGTTCAACCTAAAGGAACTGTCTGTACCCTGTGCTCTCACAGCTTAAAAAAGGCACTCACAACAGGCCGTGCCTTATGTGAAGCTCAGAACCTCCACAATTTCCTCCCTGAGCAGGCGAGGCTGCACTAGCACTGATTCATGACTGATGCGGGTGCTGGAGTTTAGGGCGTGACCATTCCGATCAGAGGAGGGCATTTTAGGGTTAAACACACTGGATTTCAGCTTTGAAACTGGCAACCCAAATGAGAGAGTCATTCTAAACTTAGAAACATGTTTTTGTAATTAAGAGTAAATCAGCATTACCATTATTATCAGTAAAAGCTGTATTTGATGTGAGCATGTATCATACATCACAGATAAGTCAAGTTTATAGAGTTTAAAGCTACACTATGTAACATTTCTCTTGCTGGGACTATCACCTGCTTTGTTACATAGAGATGTCATTACTTTGCTTAGAATAGGTCGCCCGGGCCTTTCTGTGTGGAGTTTGCATGTTCTCCCCGTGTCTGTCTGGGTTTCCTCCGGGTACTCTGGTTTCCCCCATCAACCCAAAACATGCCCGCACCCCTATGAACTAACATCAAGGACCATAATGTCCACCCTCCTGTGGGCTCACCACCTGCAGAGGTTTTCATAGGGGGGGTCAGGTGCTATGAGTATTGGGCAGCAAACTGCCCCCGCGACCCAGCCTGATTAAGCGGGAGAAGATGGATAGATGGATGGATGTTATTAACTCATCTATTTTATGGCAACCAGATGTCCCTATTTACCTGGGACAGTCCCAGTTTTGAGCCCTGTGTCCCCTGTCCCAGCAGATTTATACAAAACCACTGATTTGTCCCTGTTTTATACTAGAAATGCCCCAGGTGTCGCTATTTTTGACCAATTTAATCCCTGCCAATAATACATTGGGGGCATACATTAGCATACATTGTCATTTGTTTAAGTAAAATACAGAAATAACTGCTTAAAAATGACCAAAAACACAGAAAATGTGACTATACTGATTCACATTAGTGCCGAATGCAGAACAGTTTTTCTTAATTACGCATTTGTTTCACAATTTTATTATTACCAACAAACCCAAACCAGGAATATCCTTTTTTTTTTTTTTTTTTAATCTGGTCACTCTAATCTATTTCCATGGAAATAAGAAGGAGGGGAAGCCATCAAGCCAAGTCTATGGGGAGTAAGAATCTGATGACAGATTCCCACCAAAAATGTTACATATTGAGCCTTAAAAATCTGTCATATCGTTTTGTTGTATGCCACGGCTCCTCTAAAACTGAAATATACCGGAATCCTTTTGGAAATTGAACAGTATTTGCACGTTTGGCCGTAAATCCTGCGACCCTTTCCCACCTCTGCTCCGTGCGAACCCCCGTGCCATCTGCGCATCCACACGGCGCGACACTGGAGCGACGTGCCTCCCGTGTGTAACAGGCGCAGACAGCGGGCGCGGCCTTGGAGCAGCCTGATTCATGAGCTCCAGGCGCGGGACTGAAAAAGGCTCGTCCCCGTAGGCCCATAACCGCGCGCCTTCCTCCTCCCCGGGTCTCACGTATACGTCACCGCGTGTTCTGCACATTTCCTCTTTTCACACGCGCTGCTGGAGGGAGAGGAGCCCGGATGTGCCGCGCTGTCCGCCTGCACGCACGGACAAGCACGCACCCGGGGTCGCGCTCACGGCTGAAGGAAGCGCGTGCATGTGTGTGCCAAATGTGAGGAGGGACGCGAAGGAGCGGATGCTTGAGCAGATTGTCGGAGAATTATTCGCAGCTTTAGCAGCAGCAGCAGCAGCAGCAGCAGCAGTAGTAGTAGTAGTAGTAGTAGTAGTAGTAGTAGTAGTAGTAGGAGTAGTAGTAGTAGTAGTAGTAGTAATATCTTCCATTTATATAGCGCTTTTCAAGACACCCAAAGTGCTTAGTAGTAGTAGTAGTAGTAGTAGTAGTAGTAGTAGTAGTAGTAGTAGTAGTAGTAGTAGTAGTAGGAAGAGGAGGAGGAGCAGCTGCAGTAGTTTTAACAGTAGTAGTAGCACTAGAGTAACAGTTGGAATAGTATAATTAGTTGAAGCAGACATTTTTTGTACTTTTAGTAATAATAATAGTATTAGTAGTAGTAGTAGGACTCAAACGAGTAGTAGCAGTAATTGTGGCAGCTGATGATGGCACCACCATCATCAACAACGTCCCCAGTCATTTTAATAGTAGGAATATAATTTATATAGTTATAGTTTAATAGTAGTAATATAGTTGCAGATGCAGTAGTTGTAGTACGTAGCAGTAGTAGTTCTAATAGTATAACTAGACGTTTGTTGCAGAAAAAGCTGCAGTTTAAGTACCGTATAATAGTAGTGATCAACTTCAGGAGAAGGACACCCCCTCATGCACCACTGAACATCCAGGGGCAGGACATTGAGACTGTGGACAGCTTCATGTACCCATAACTCCAATGCCCTGTACAGGAAGGGCCAGAGTCGCCTCCACCTTCTGAGGAGACTGAGGTCCTTTGGCGTGTGCAGGCCCCTGCTCAGGACTTGTGGTAGTCTCTGCTCTCCTCTACGTGGTGGTCTGCTGGGCCCCAGGCAGCACCGAACGGGACAGGAAAAGACTGAACAAGCTGGTCAGGAGGGCTGGCTCTGTCCTGGGCTGTCCCCTGGACTCTGTGGAGGAGGTGGGTGAAAGGAGAGTGTTGTCCAAACTTACATCCATCATGGACAACACCTCTCACCCCCTGCACCAGACTGTGGAGGAGCTGGGCAGCTCCTTCAGCGGCCGTCTGAGACTCCCTCAGTGCAGGAAGGAGCGTTACCGCAGATCATTCATCCCCACTGCGGTCAGACTGTACAACTCCTCTGTGCAATAAACATGTCTGTGCCACTACTGGACTGTGACACTTGCACTGTTTTTGTACTTTCTTTATTTTATATTTATAGTATTTATATTTCTATTCTCTTTGTAAATTTTGTACATATACTTATTCACTTTATATGATTATTTTTATTATTATTTCTATTTTTATTATTGTTTATCTTGATTGCATCACACTTTTTCCCCCTTTTTGCACTAAACTGTCCTGGAGCTACTGTGACTGTTGAATTTCTCCACTGTGAGATCAATAAAGTCCTATCTTATCTTATCTAATCTTAGTGTTAGTGTAATAGTAGTAGTAGTAGTAGAAGTAGGCCTAGGAAGAGTAGTAGTAGCAGTAATAATGGCAGTAGCAGCACCAGCATCAGCAGTAGTGTATCTAGTAGTAGTATCCATCCATCCATCTTCTCCCGCTTAATCCAGTTGGGTCGCGGGGGCAGCTTGCTCCCCAATTCTCATAGCACTTGACCCCCCCTATGAACCCCTCTGTGAGTGGTGAGTCCACAGGAGGGTGGACCTTGATGTTAGTTCATAGGGGTTTTAGTAGTAGTAGTGGTAAGAATAGTAGTAGCAAAGGTAGTAGCTGCGCCAACTGTGCAGCACTATTAGTAATATTAGTATAGCTGTAGTGGTTGTTGTAGTAGAAATAGGATCTTACTGGTTTGCCACTAGTAGTAGTAGTAGTAATAGCAGTAGTAGTATCAGCTCTCGCCAGAGTACAACAATAGTAGGAGTAGTAGTCATAGTAGTAGAAGGTCTAGTAGTCATAGTAGTTATAGAAGGAGTAGCAACAACCGCAGTGGTAGCAGCTCTTATAGGTAGTGCCAGCAGTGCTTAGAAATGTAGTTTTAGTATAGTAGTAGTAGTAGTAGTAGTAGTAGTAGTAGTAGTAGTAGTAGTAGTAGTAGTAGTAGTAGTAGTAGCAGTAGTAGTAGTAGTAGTAGTAGTAGTAGTAGTTGTTGTTGTTGTTGTAGCCTCAGCAATTGCAATTAGAGCAGGGCTTTGCAGTAGGAGAAGGATAGGGTGCATGGGCCCGCTGTCACACTGGGCGGAAAACAAGCTGAGCGGCAGAGGAGCGGCAGAGGAGCGGCAGAGGAGCGGCAGAGGAGCGGCAGAGGAGCGGCTGACAGAGCGTCGGTCGAGCGGCAGAGGAGCGGGGAAAGGGGGATTCCGCCGCGCAATAAAAAGAATATGACGGCAATAAAAGTTTATAGCGTATAAATTTGTGAAGGTTAAGAACTAAACGGCTGTAAAGCAAACACGGCGGGCGCGCGGGTGGGCGAAAAGGGAGCGGGAAGGACTCGAAGAGCCTCGGGAAGTACTGGAGCGAGATCTGACATCATTAATCTGCGCCGGAGCACGAGGGATCGGACCGCGGCCCCGGGACAATAGCGCACGGATTATTCAAACACGCGCAACTTTACGAGTCTCGCGCTCCCGTCAAAACCAAATATTACGACGCGCGGTGTTCGGTTATGGGATGATGTGAGAGCGTCTGTGGCCTATTACATCAGCACGCAAAATATGAACTACGCACGAGTTATGTAATGTCGTTCCAAGGCCCGTATCACACTGCCATTTGCAAAGGGTTATGTTTTGTTATAGTTTTTTCCTTGGAATGTTCTACAGTAGAAACTCCCATATAATACTCCCTACAACTGTACAACTCACCCTTATGTAACAGATAATACTCCCTACAACTGTACAACAACTCACCCTTATGTAACAGATAATACTCCCTACAACTGTACAACAACTCACCCTTATGTAACAGATAATGCTCCCTACAACAGCACAACTCACCCTTATGTAACAGATAATGCTCCCTACAACTGCACAACTCACCCTTATGTAACAGATAATACTCCCTACAACTGCACAACTCACCCTTATGTAACAGATAATACTCCCTACAACAGCACAACTCACCCTTATGTAACAGATAATGCTCCCTACAACTGTACAACTCACCCTGATGTAACAGATAATGCTCCCTACAACTTTACAACTACTATAATACTTCCAACAAGTGGCTAGCCCTTATGCCTCAATGAAAATGATAAAAAAGAAAAAACAAAGAGAAGCAAAAAAATATTTTACAATGTAGACTAAAGTACATTTTTACATTAAAGTTATTGCACGTAACATAAATGCTGTGCAACAAATTCTCGTGAATCAAAAAAATAAATACATTTAAAATACTACTACTACTACTACTACTACTACTACTACTACTACTACTACTAATAATAATAATAATAATAATAATAATAATAGTAATAAAAGAAAATTTGAACAAAAATAAATAAATAAAATGGACATGCAACATAAACGTTTAAATTGTTTCTCATTTTTCAGATCAAAGTAATGTATACATCATGCATTGGCAAAATAATGCTTGGCTTACTTAAGTAGGCTAAAAGTACGCCCAATGTTACTTCAAAATAATATTACCCAACCCCAAAAATACTCTGGAAGTGGCCTACTTTTTTTCACCGAAGCGAGTTCCGTGCGCGCTTCCTCCTCCTCCTCTTTTGGACACTTTTATGGCCGTGTCCGTTTGGCTAAAGTCTAAAGTCTAAAAGGCGCGCCCCACATACGGTCCTGTGCGTGTGCATGTGAGATGACCTCTTTTTTGTGTTGCGTGCGCGTGGGTCCAAACTAGGTGCCATAAACCGCCCCAAAACGCACCACGCCACAGAGCGCCATACGCTGCGTAAAACCTGCCCATTATAGGTCTTTGTTTCGAGTTTAAAGGAGAATTTTCATCTTTTTTCCTTGATGTGACAATTCTATTAAGTAAATATTTGAAATTTTACTAAAAATCTTACCCAGCTGTCTTTTTTTTTTTTTTTTTTTTTTTGATGATGCATTTTATAACTTTACTTGGTAGGACACCGTAAGCAGGGACAAAACAAGGGATAAAACGTGTCAAAAGTACACAACAGTTATGACTAGACTATCAATCAATCAAACTGTATTCATAGACCGCTTTTCATACAAAAAATGCAACACAAAGCGTTAATAAAAATAAAAGATCAACCTTTATTTTCTTAAATCAAGTGGAAACTATCAGAAAAAATCCTTCCTTGTGCGTTAATTGTTTGTGCATTCCGGGTGGAGTTTTCTGCTTTACAACTCTACTACTGCTATTTTCCTGTGTAATTTGTCCTTTTATTCATAACTATTCTTTCTACAAACTACCGCTTAGCTGATGTAAAACTATAATCAATACTGACCACAGGTACTATCCGCCAAACCAAGTCAGAACAACATGAAACCCTGTCATGCGTAAAAATGGGATGCGCACTTTGTCTTGCATTGTTAAACTGGGATATTGAGACGATCTTTTCCAAATTTGGTTTGTTTTTCTATTCTATTGCACAATAAATATAATATATGCATTTTACTGGTTACATTTTACATAAATAAAAAAGTTGAATATAACTGTAATTTTTTCTCATGTAAGCCTATCCTCCGTTTTGAAAAGTGGTTACCCAAACCCTGCGCAAGGCCCCTCTTCCGGCCCATAGGTCACGAGGAGGGGTACGTAACGTGGGGGTCCTGTACCGACGCAACGGGGGGCATACGTACGTGCACGCGGATAGACAGATTCTTCGGGGCGATGTTGAACCCTCTGTGGAGACGGGGGGCGCGGAGAGGAGCAGTGGAGCTAATAGTGTGTTTTTTACTACGTGTTTACGGCCATGGGAACAGACACGCGGATCGTTGTGACACTTCGCCACATCACCGAAGGGGAATGGGTTTAAGTGGATAGTTAATTAAACACAAGGAGTTTTTACGCAATCAGATGAAAGATATAGGCAACTGATAGCTAATTATCTTTATATAACTGGGATTCAAATTACATCACAACATTCTATAGACCAATCATGTTTAACACCTGCGGGAGTTAAAATGAATCTTGTTCAAATGCAGATTAGTGTTGTTAAACATGGAGTTATTGGGCTTAGTCACTCATAGAAATGATCAGGTTCAATATCTGTTACTTTACCTTTTGGAGATTTCATGGTAAAGTACAATGTAAACAAAAGGGGAACTGTCACTACTTCCATATCGGACTATGACGTCATCACATGATATATTTTAAGAATTAAGGAATACTGGCATACTGGCATAATTGCATATAGTATTTAGCATATGGTATGTGCTGGAATACTTTTAAATGTTGCCAGTTTAGGTGTAATTCAGAAATGTCTGTATGTATTTATTGGGCAGTGTATTAAAACATAGTGAGAAATCATATAACAAATATCGAATTTTAAAATGTTCCTTTTATTGATTAAAAAACATAAATAACAAATAAGTACATAAAAAAACATTCTGATAAAAATACAATTAAATTAAATAAATCACAATGCCCAAAATTACGCATTTCTTAATTTAATAGCAACCGAATATTTGAAAATAAAAGTTACATTATCATTAAAATGTAATTATTAATATGAGCATTATATGTAATGATTTCATTTAGAAAAAAACAAACAAACAAACAAACAAAAAACAAAACATAATTTACGAATGCAACCTACTCGATCAGCGCTACAAACACGCGAACACATTTGCACGAATAATTCACACATGATTTGAAAAACAATTGTTTAATGATTTTCTTTGAAATTCTCGTAAATTGTTTTTATTGCGCTCCCCTCGAAAGCGCCGTAAACGTGATTTAGGGATTGTAATTAATTTTCCCATCAATCATAACGCCACAAATCACCTTTTTATTGTTTATTTTCGACATATAAACACACGCAAATGACGTAAACACTTCGAAACGTATTTGTCCATTGACCCATAGTTTTACAGCCAAGTCATTTCCTCTGTAGTCTATTTAAATCCTATAGCAAACACGAGGCGTCTTCTCTTTTTTTCCCCTTCCATTTTTACGCCTGCGTCTGGACTATCACTTGACCAAACGTTTAGCGCGTACTATTACTCCTTTATGGCAAGAATTAATTAGGCCCAGCTTGAGTCTCGTCTCAGGCCCGTAACACCTCGGATTCTACCCCGTCCTCGCCTCCCTCCATCCGGGTTGCCTTTTCCCAAACCACCCCTGAAACCATGCCACAATTACACCGCGCCGTTTGCTTTTAAAACCGCTTATTGAGCTTTATGTTCGGGGCTTAATAGAACCATAAACTTGATAGGGGGCGCCGTTGCTTCGTGTCGACGCTTGGAGGCGCTCTTGCTCCATGGAAAAAAGCCAGGCGTACGCTGGAGGCGAGCTCGCACAAAAAGCACACAAGCGGCCTGGGAGTTCAACCGCTGTTCACTGGAGAGTGTGTGCGTAAAAACGTGTGACCGCACTGACTGTATTCACGTTTGTCTTAGTTTTGGGCGCGTTTCTAGCGGCTATAGAGGAAGGCTAAGGCCACGGGGGACCAGAGAAGCCCCTCTATAGGCGTACAGGATATAGGCAGTCAGGAAACGTTTATTTTTCCTAGTCCAAATTCACACCAAGGACGCACGGAGGGGACACGGTTCATTCCAGTGTTTTTTGTCCGTGCGTAATGTGTGTACCCAGGCCGTATGGGAGCAGCGGGGTGCGTTTCCGAGCTCCTTCCTTTCTCAGGTAACATAGGGGACCGTCCACATCCAAGTGCTAAACCACACGGAGTTCTTTGCAATCACTCTTGACTAAACCAAAATAGATTGCGAAGTGACCAATATGTTGGATCAATCTTGGTTTCTTTTGCGTTCTTTCTTCTGCGCACGCAACTCACGCACTTGTTTACGGGCCTTGCGTGTGGCTGTATACCCCACGTGCACGCGCGGACTTCATAAGCATTATTATTAAACTTGTAAAACTTCCAACAGGCTTCAATACAATCTGGGAATTATGATTGCAATTTCAAAGAGAACACAGTCAAATGAATGCAGCCGTGCGTAATTATATTTGGTGGAGTGATACATACGGTTCATTTTGGGGAGTGATGGCGGTGGGATACGTAACCAAATTACTGCAGTCAATTTGTGATTTAGGTTGTGTTATATACGCTTTCGCATTATAGTGTGAGACAATAGCAGAGCAGGTCCCCAGCTGCTTTCTAGGAAGATGTCTGCGCAAACAGTAAGATATTAGGAACAGTTTTGTCTCACCGTCTGACCCCACGCGTATGTAACCGCGTAGATACGACGATTAACTTCTCGTGTAAGTGTCGGTAGTTTTGCGTTTACGGCCTCCGGTAGACGTAAAGGGCGCGTCGTAAACCCCCTTTTTGTTTTTCCGCGATAAACAAGGCGCGCACTGCCGGCCCCTCCGCTTTTTACAGTCCGTTTACAAGCACTTCTCCCGCCGATTAGACTCCCCGGGCCTCCCTATACCTTTATGGACGTCATATTTATTAGTAAAGTGATCAGAAAGCAAGGCGCGCTGCCCCGGTGTGTACCGAGCGAGCGTAAGGACGTAATGGTTTGGGATTCGGCTCGTGTTTATGTTTACTAGAGTTAATGTGAGAGGAGCAGGTGAAGGTACGTTTGAACATCCAGGTTGGGCTTGGACAAAGAAAATAAAAATATAAAGGATTTATGGACATAGTCATGTGGAGAGAAGTAAACACAAGCTTCATCTGTCCAATTTAAGATGCATTACGTTTTTTATTTTATTTTTTATTCTTTTATTCATGTGGTCCTTTTATCTGTGTTCAAGAAAATACAGCCACAGTGTGTGTATGGCGCGCGTGCACGTGTTTCAATGTGCGCGCAGAAGCCAATAGGATGAAACTCTGATAATAGATGCAAATGATCCCTGAAGCCACAGTCACACACACACGCATGCACACGCACACGCGGGCGCGCAAGGCCGGGGAGGAGAGACAAAGCGCGTGCGCGGAGAAAGAGAGCGGGGAGAGAGAGGGTGCACAGAGAGGGAGAGAGAAAATATGAAACAACTCATTTGCAGAGGAGTAAATCACGGAAAAGCCGTTTGAGAGCGCGACAATGCTCCCGCTTACAGCGCGAGCACCGGAACTGTGATGCGCACGAGCCCGTCCTCCTCCTCGGTGTTCACGCGAGCCTCTCGGTCTGACCCGTGCGCGCTGGGGCTTTTATGGACTCCGTCTGATTGTTTGTGTTTATCTGCTTGTTGTGGCGCGGATCCGGAGCGTTACCGCGGACACCGTTCCTCACACCGCGAGCGGCCAGTGCGTCGTGGCCGTGAGGGGACGCGCCACAGCAGCGGTCCTGCCACAGCGGCGAGCTTACGGAGCCGCGTGCGTGTGTGTGTCTCCCACGCAGCGCGAGAGCAGTGTCCCCTCTGAGTACCACTCATTCCCGCTTCAGACATGAGCTCCTATTTCGTCAACTCGCTCTTTTCCAAGTATAAAAGCGGCGACTCTTTACGCCCCAACTACTACGAGTGCGGCTTCGCGCAGGACCTCGCTGGAAGCCGGCCCACTGTGGTCTACGGCCCCGGCTCTGGGGCCACCTTCCAGCATGCCCCGCAGATCCAGGACTTCTACCATCACAGCGCCTCGACGCTGCCGAGCAACCCCTACCAACAGAGCCCCTGCGCGGTCACATGTCACGGCGAGCCCGGTAACTTCTACGGATACGACGCGCTCCAGCGGCAGACACTATTCGGGGCTCAAGACGCGGACCTGGTCCAGTACAGCGACTGTAAACTCGGAGGCGCGCCGGGACTTGGAGCTGATGACGGGGATGGGACCGACCAAAGCCCGTCACCCACGCAGCTTTTCCCGTGGATGAGACCTCAAGGTGAGGACGCGCTCCGGACTCTTATGTACTCTAGTGTAAGGGGAAAGTTGGGAAAGTTGCTTTGAACCCTCGTGAGGAGGGCTATTACTTCCTGCTTAAAAGTGCGACACATTGCCGGTTTATTGTTTTATTGCAGCTCAAACAGTGAGTGGCATTAGAGTGTAAATGTGGGTAAAGCCTGGACTTACAGCCGGAGCGGGGAGGGGGCAGTGCAGCGCAGACCCTGTCAGAGCACAGGGAGAGGCAAGGGAAGAGGGAGAGGCAGGGGGCTCGGTGTCCGCAGCCGGGGATCTCTGACTCGGCTGCAGCTTTTACGACTTGGCTTTGGTGTGCGGGAGGGCGAGAGAAGACTCGGGGTGATCGCAGACACGGTGGCCTCTTACCCACGGGCTATACAGATGAGCTCTGAGTGGCTCCAGTCTGAGCTACTTGGACTCTTTTGTTGTTTAGTCCCTTTATGAAGTGGGGAATAGAATATGAGGCTATAACTGAGCTTTACGCACGTCTCCTGTGAGCTGGGACTCCGTTTGTGTTGTCATACTGAAGGTATCATAGCCTTTGCAAAATGGAGGAGCACAAGGCTTCAGGCAGTATTTGGTGACGGTGGATCCCAATATCACCAACACATATTATTCAGGGACAAACAATAAACACAGAAGTTGGATAGCTGTAACAATAGACAATTTTGACGTTGATTGCGTTTAAAATTATGCAAAAAATATATTCAATTATCATTATTCAAGGAGGAGATACAATTTTGTTAATAATGCATGCACTTGTGCAAGTTCAGGAGGATGTAATATGGTAATTTGCATTCCAATCCACTATATACAAATAGGCAAATCGTAAAAAAATGTTCCACAAACAAAGTAGGTAAAGTGGCACAACGATAGAATGCGTAAAATTCCTGCCCAAGCTTTCATTTTAAGATTAAATTGGACTCCCATGTCGTGTTTATGAGGTACTATATTCTTACGCACTCTAACCACTCTAAATGGAGACAGTAGGATGTGGTTTGGTTTAGTGCCTTTTGACTTATGGAATATGATTAATCCGAGTGTGCGTTTTGGGGGGAGCCGGAGATTTAACGCGCGGTGATTACGCACGAAGACGTTTTGACACGACACACGACACGGGAGGACCGATTGACATGTCGGTTTTTAGGGGCCATATTTCTTCCCCTCTCTCCTCTTCTCTTTCTCGGGTGAGGGTTGAAAAAAATAGAGCGGGTGAGTGCGCGGAGTAGTATTTTTTAAAGAGGTTGTGTATGGACTTTTCTGGCTTCATGATTATGATCGTAAAATAAAGGAATGTTAAACGGAGATTTGTGTATACAGATGATATTATGGCTTGATACATTTGGAACCTGCTCCACCAAATCTGGCACTAGATAATATGTCAAAATATTAAGAAAAACTAACCAAGATATAGTCTATAATGTGTCTCTCCATTGCATATCACTGGGAGTGGCAGGACAGTAGAACCTCCGTGCGTAAAATAGCTCTGGAACACACTCGGGTCTAGACGTCATTCGTTTTGCCTGGATGTCAATTTAGCCTCTGTGATATACAATCCCCAGACCGTAGTCTCGGTTTCACGGAGCGTCGCTCCGCTGCAGCCCCGGAACCGAGCTCCGAGAGGCGAACGCAAACGGGAAGCCAGCCGTGTCGAACCGGGGAACACTTTCCACGGGCTAGCCGCTTTTTACAGCCCGGTTTGATGGGAGGTATTACGGTTTCTCAGCGCGGAGGATTTATAGGTTGTAATAGCCGAAATAGGCACTGCACGTTTGGGGAAGACCTATCTTAGTGTAACGGTGGTTTCATAACTGGATGTGCTTAGACACGCACACGTTTGTTGACTTTTCTACTTTGAATAAAAAATTTTTAAAAAAAAGTAAGAAAATGAGAAGTAGGACAAAGACGGCTCCTGTATGTCTAGATAACAACCGAATAACCCCCCAAAGCGGAACCTTTAACATCCTACACTGATTTCCAAACTTGAATGATACGTCTATAAACGACGCACAAACGTGATTAGGCCGGAGAGTGGAGCCTATAAGGGCACTGTACATCTCCAATGGCTTTTGCGTCCACTCCAATTTGGAAACTTGGGCCCTTACGTCTCCCAAATGTCAAGTGCCAACCGCTCCGTGTTTGTCTGGACTTATCTAATTGGCCGCGCGTAAAGGTTCCGTGCGTAATAAGGCTTGGAGATGTTTTATACTTCACGGTCGCTATCATTTCTCGTGATCATAAAAGCGGATAGGGTGAGTTGGAGAAGGGCAGGGCTAAATAAACGGGGGATATGTACGGGAGCGTAGATTTACAACGTGTTTACGATGTCACGGATACCGGGGAGGTGAAGGGGAGCACGGGTAGACAGTCCCCATGCGCCCCCGGGACACCAAAGCGTTCATGGGGCTGTTGTTTTAACCCAAAAACGGTTCCTGTTTCGGGGTAATTCAAGCACTGATGACAAGGCCAAACACGAGCCAAGATCTAACGGTTTAGCAATCCCTTTACAATAACAATATTATGGATTTATTGGTTTGTAATTACACGACAAACTGGATATATTCACCGTGAAGAAATGTTAATGTTAAGATATGATTTGGCACACTGGAACATCGCCTACTTCTTGAATTCCTCGCATATTTTCATAGGCGTGCATTGTAACGTTTTTCTATTGTGCATATCTAACGTCCCTCAGCAAACATCACATTTTTGTGAACCATATCATTCCAAAGATTAGAAATGGACAGTTTAAAAGCAGAAAAGATCAAAGTTTGAAAACTAAGATGGATGTAACACTGGTGTTCATAATAGGGGTTTAAAATTCTCGTGCGTAAAATACAAAAATATAGAAACTAGTTATTTTGAATCTAAGTCATGATCTTAAATTAATATAACCATCTGATTAAATGCTCATTAAGATAGGAAACGTTGTTCCAAACCATAGCATCAGTTTACACTATAATGGGGGAAAGACAATGCAATGCAATTATCATGCGTAAAATAGGTTTGAAATATACTATAAACAATGGAAACTAGTTATTTTGAAATCTTAACAGTCGAAATATATATCATGATCTTAACTTAATATTAAAATTTGATTAAACATTGACTAAGTTATAACCTTGATCCAAGTCACAACACGAGTCTATAATGTAATGAGGATTGACAGTGCAACGTGATTCTCGTGCGTACAATTGGTTTGGATCATACAATAAGATGCAAACGAGTTATTTTTTGGAATGTCAGCTGTACATCATGTCTATAATTATCTTAAATTAATCAAAAAAAAAATAGGTAAACGTTTGATTAAGTTAGTTAACACTGGTCCAAGCTATAACATCAGTCTGCACTTTAACGGAGAGTAATTCTCGTGCGTAAAATAATACTGGGAACAAGCAAGAAAAGATGGAAACTCGTTATTTTGGAATTTCAACAGGACAAAGTTGATCATAATCTTAAATGTATCAAAAAAATTAGGTTACATTTTGTTCAAGTTAGATAACAATGGCCCTGGCTACAACATCAGTCTGTATTATAATGAGGAGTGACAGTGCTGTGCAATTTTCATGCGTAAAATAGCTTCGAAAAGATGGAAACGAGTTATTTTGAAATTTTAACAGTGCAAATTCTATCATTATCTTAAATGAATACAAAAACAGGTTCAATATCGATTAAGTTATAAAACCTTGGTACAAGCCACAACATCAGTCTGTATTATAATGAGGAGTGACAGTGCAGTGTAATTCTCGTGCGTAAAATGGCTTTGAAACGTATTCGAAAAGATGGAAACGAGTTCTTTTGAAATCTTAGCATCACAAACTCTCGCCAGATCTTGCACTAATACTAAAAAGTAGCTTAAATATTGAATAAATTATAAAACCTTGGTCCAAGCTACAACATCAGTCTGTATAATGAGGTGTGAATGTAATTCTCGTGCGTAAAATATCCTGGGAACATATTAAAGAAGATTGAAACGACTGATTTTGAAATCTTAACAGCACAAATTCTATCATGATCTCAAATTAATACAAAAAACGTCTTAATTTTGATAATATTAACAACAAAGTGACAAAAATGAATCAATATCTTTAAATTTTGTTGAATGAGCGAGTGTGTGAGTGCAGTCACGTCCGTCTTGTTTACAACAACGTAGCATTAATTAAGATATTATCATTTAAATGAACAGTAACATTTTATAACTACATTTTAATGGCCTGAATGAAGCACGAACCAAGACTTAATCCACAGTGAATAAATATAGCATAAAGAATGATTCAGGTTTAGGAATTGAAACCTACACCTAACTATAACTCCATATATTTAAATAACCCTGAATCATTCTTTAAAAAAAAAAAAAATTAAATCATTAGGAATTAAATCTTGGTCCGTGCTTTATCAAGGGCAGTAAAATAAAGATGTAGGCTTTGTAGCGTTACAGTATAATTGTTTGTCTGCCTGGCGTCATCAAGTGTATCAGGCCGTTATGGTTTGAGTACATGTACCTAATATTAGAACAATACTCCGGTGGACTAATGATGCCTTCTTTAATGGAAATCAAACGTGTAATTTCACTTTTCAGCTCACAGCCTTACGCAACCGCTAAACTCACAGCACTTCACCGTGGACTTCCCAATTAAGACTTAAAGGTCATGTGCTCATTAATGACGCGCCTGTGCCCATACAGCGCCATCTCAACAGGCTGCCTCGGTGGTTATATATTCTATACTATAAGAAGGAAAGTGTCCAATGGCTCTAATGGCTACACTACATTATCAGCATGCTAATGGTGCTATGGTTTATGGCATTTGACATAACTCACATTTCTTTAAGTCATTTCAGTGTATTTGTAACTTCAGGCCGCTATAAGTGCTGTCAGCTCTATCTATTACTCAAACAAGTGAATCATTGGTGGACTATATATAGAAACGTGCCATATCCGATCTGGAAGGTAAGAAGTGGTATTACTAATAATAATATCCAGTAGTTAATATGATTGTAAAGTGATTTGCAGATATTAAGATTTAAAAAATTCCATCTATTAGTAGGTTTTTAAAAGTAATAAAATGTAACTGTGCTTAAAATGGGACGTGACTTCTCAATTCACTTGGTTCATCTGGTTAAAAATAAGGATACAGGGGGAAAAAATAAATAAATAAAAATACATAAATAAAAATACATTAAAAAATGAATCAAAAATACAAAAAATGAAAATAACTTAAAAATATTGAAAAAAATGAGTTCTTAACATTTAAACTAATGCATATTCTCAGCACGCAAAATGTACAAGACCACAATGTCACTTTTCCTTTTTAAAATGTACTCACACATAACCTACTTTTAAAAAATCTATCCCAGACAGCAGAGTGACGAAGCTCTCAAGACTCTCTCGCGGATTCACCTTGGTTCCCAGATAACGCGCGGATTACGCACAGCCTCTCCATAAAGCTCCTCTGTCTTTTTACGCGCGCATAGCCAGGAGCGCCGAGTGGCCACGGATTGACCCTGTCCGCGCGCAGATCCGTGGGGGAGTCCATCAGGAGTGATACACGCTCCCGCAGGACTCCCGGGATAACTGATGCATTTTGGAGAAGGGAGATGGAGATGTTTTGGTGACCGTTACCTGCGGGCTTCTTTCGGACATAATATATAAATGTCCCCGGTTCAGATACGCGCTGGATGTGATTATAGAGCCTTGCCAGTGCGCTCCCAGCCAAGGCATCGCTCTTCGGGTTAATCCAATCCGCCAAGACGGGGTTGTAACTGCGATGTATGTGTGTCTGCGCGCGGGTTGTTACGCATGAAATAGCCATAAGTCTGTGGAAGTGCGGCCCACATGCGCGAAAGTGACTTAAAACTCGAAAATTTGTTTTGTTAAGATATAGCTGGTAATGTGTGGACTTAATTTATTTTATTTTAATGTTTACTGCACTTTACACAAGAAGAATCTACATAAAACTTGTCCAAACTCAGCCTTAAAGCTACACAATGAAACTTTTCTGTTAGTGGACCTGTACCTGCTTGATTCCATGAAGATTGAATTGCTTTACCGGGAATGTTCCACGAAATTAAACTCATCTGTCTCCAAGGAAACGAACAGGAGATTCAAGTTATCAGTTAGATCTTTGGAAAAGCTCCAACTTCTTGTTTCCATGGAGATTTTATTGCTTTGGCTTGATTGCGCAGAATATTTAACGTATCTATATGGAAATAAGGAGGATGTGTCATGATGCAGGCCAAGTTACAAGTCAGATCTGTGGAAAGGTGTTAACACAACATTTCTCATAGAGATTTTATAGCTTTGATGGGAATGTTCCACAGTATTAAATGGTACATACTGCAATGGAAGTAAGCAGGATACGTAACCATGCAGGCCGATGTACGAGTGAGATCTGTGGAAAGGCGACGCCACATCTGTGGAAAGATAGATCTATATTTTTGGAGGGATTTTAAGGCAATAAAACATCTGTAATTGAATCTGGTTAACTTCAATGCCAAACTGTGTAATATTCCAGGCCAAGCAATAACATCTCCATGGTAACCTTCCCCAACACCGGAAAGGTTACCTAATACACCTTTAAAAGCTTCTTCTTTTTTTTCTTTTTTCAAATATATGTTTCATTTCCTCAACACAAATTCACACCCGGCTTCTCTCAAACTGAAAACACTCTGTTCCACCTTGTGATGTCCTACAGGAAGTGCTCCATTGTGTTTTTAAACTCCATACACCTTCACTAGAATCATTTAGTTAATGTCAGCAACAGATATGTCTAACTTTGAAGCTACGGAAATGATTTTCACCTTGTTGAAATGTCTTTGCTTCTCGGTAAACCGGGAGATATTGTTGACGTTTTGTGGCCGTCTCAACTGACCAAACGTGAAATGGCCTTCATGTATTCTAGTTTATTGCAGTACATAGCAGTTCAATTTAGGGTACACATAGATTTTAACTTTAAAACTACCACTACATGACATTACAAGAAGTAACAGAGCATTTGGAGCTTTGGAGATGTAGACAGTCTCATAAGAAAGAGTTATTCAAACATGTGAATGAAACAAAACACAACTCCAGGTCTGTTTTTGAGGAGGGAACAACATTATTATAACTTGACTTAAAGCTCACAAGAGTCATTTTTGTGTAATATGGGACCTTTAAAACACATACCTGGACTCAAATAATTTTAAGCGCAGCATCTTTGCATGTTTTAGGCTCTTGGCCGAGGTTTTACGCACAGTTTAAATCGTAGAATAAGTGATGCTCTCCTCTGTTATTTCGAATCTAAATTTCCCTTCAGATTTGTGATTTAAGAGGCCGGAGCTACACTTTTACAGCGGCCTTTTATGGCACAATAATCCAAGAGGAAGATAAACTGTTTTACACACACGCGATACCTTAATGTGCGCTCTTAATAGGGCCGAGCATACATTATTGATGCTTTCATTTATTTAGGATTCATACTTAGAGGTGTAGAGTAGCCAAAAAGTGCCCTCGAGTAAGAAGAACGTTATTTTAAAATAATATTACTCAAGCAAAAGTACAAAGTAGAGGTCCATGAAGTTACCAAAGAGTATTCGGGATACGTACAACTCAGGTAACTTATTTATAATTTGACGTGAATGTAATTTGAATGACAAAATAATAAAAAAAAATATATATACACAAAATCTGCTGTTTTCAAAGGACTGACACAAAAATGCGACAAACTGAGTTTTATCTGACAGAGCTGCAAGAAACACAAATGTTCAAATCATTTCATTGTCATATAAAGCTTCTGGATTTTTTCTTGAGTATGAGTTATGTACTGTTATTCAACACAAAAAAAAAAAAAAAGAGGGAAAAGCGGGAAAAGTTTTATTAAAAAAAAAAAAAGTTCTTCAAGCAGATGTACCTAAGTACTAAAAGCACAACTGTAGCCTAATTAGATCATTTTTATGTTATTATTGCAAAATAGAAGTGCACTTTGAGCATTCTGTTCAAAATAATGTGCGGATAATTGTGCGTAAAATCTACAAAAACGCCATTTTGGCGTCAGGGAAATTCACAGTTTATGAATCAGTTATACGGTCTTAATAGGGCCAAATACTTTATTGATGCCTTCATTTATTTGGGATTTAATCTTAGATCAGACTTACGTAATTATTACAAAATAGAACAACACTTTTGTCCTTATATTTAAAATAACATGAGGATAATTGTGCGTACAAGTCTACAACAAACCCGTTTTACCGATTAAGAAAACTCCGCAGTGTATGAACCAGTTATAGGCCTAAAACAGGTTTAGTAGGATTTAGCAAATGCATTAATGGTGTTTTCACTCATGATTCACTCTTAATCCTTTCGTAATCATTGCAGAATACGAATACTTACTGGCTTTTATGTTAAAAACAATGTGAGGACAATTGTGCGTAAAAGTCGACAATGGATTTTAGCGTGAGGAAAAGTTCGCAGTGTGTGAATCAGCTCCGATCAGGCCATGTGTTGCTTTATTAAATATTGACGACCGGAGCTGCTTGCGTTGGCTCTGTGAATAATTATCCAGCGCGAAGAAAGGTTGGTTCATTATAAACCCGTGCGTAACTTTGTGCCTGAAAGTGTTTACGGCGTATTTATAGCCCCGAACGTGTGCGTGTGTGGGTGCGTCTGGATGCGTGTGTGCGTGCTCGTGCGTGTGTGTGAGTGTGTGTGCGTGTGTTCCCTTTATTGCTCTCCTGGAAGCGCATGAGAATCACATGGTTCACAAAAGCGCAGGAAAACACAGCGCTACTATAGAAGACGAGGCGGGTTTACGTAACGTTTTGAGTTAAAAATAATGCAAGGGGTCACTGCAAACTGTATGAATACGCCTGTGCTTAAAGCCACACTGTGTAACTTTTAAGACATTAGAATAGGTGCAGAAGTTTGTGTTCTTTTTGCTTTGGTTTGGTTGGTTGGTTTTATTGGATATATATTCTTTATTTTTATATATGTTTACAGACATTTCTGATTTAAGGTATTCACAACAATGCAATTTTGTGTTCTACTCAATGGGGGAAATATACAAAAAAGGAAAGGGTTCTGCAAATTTTATTCAAGTACACATAAGGTTACATGACTAATAAACTAATAATTTACTTGATCACAGGTAAAGTACTGCTGCAGGATTAAACAGGGGATATTTTACATTTATGGAGTATTAACTTTAACACATCACATATTTAAAGCACCGTGTTCCTTTTATTATTTTAAAAAAGGTTATATTCACTAAGAACTGTGTATCAACATGTTATATAAGTTTCATAACTCTCCGTGCTAAGTCACTCCCCCTTCAGAAAGCTATCACAACATAATCAGCGTGTATCCCATTAATAAAACTACAACTACTCACATCAGGTTTGTCAGGTTCCCGTGTACAGTTTTGTGTCTCTTTTTGACATTCTTCAGGCATATTTTTAAGAGGGATTGTTATAACATGAGAGAATTCTCTAAAGGAAAGGTTAATTTTTGTCTGTGAATGTGAGTTTTTCGTATCGTCTTGCTCAAATGAGTATCTAGTTTCGATACCAGTTTTAATTTCGATTAGTATGTGATTTCTGATACCACCCTGTCTCTACAAAGACAAGCAGAGACATGGATTGCACATTTGCGGCTTGTACAGTACTCAGTAACCTCTGTGATTTAAAATGTGACTAATTACAATGACATGGCTGTGATTATGCACAATTACAAGGATAAGTGCAGGTTTAAAAAGAGAAGAAGTACACAGAAGTACAATTATCCCAAAATGCACTGAATATGCTTTACACACCTGGTAATAGAGATAATGTGAGAACAATTTAAATTCATACATTTATATATATATTTTCAAACTTATGTTCTTAGGTTCTTAACTTTTGGAGCTTTACACAGTGTTATAATGTTCTTCCCTCATCATAAATGTGCCTGAAGGGGTTTTAGAGTCATCCATGCACTAAGTAATCTAGTGATCTCTCCTAGGCCCTATTCGAACCCTCCTAACGGTTAGCTGTAAGATTCTGTACAAGGCTCCACCCACAAGCTTGTGTCACACATGCTCCCAAGCGACAATTCTCCATGAACATACAAAAACATACAAAAGAAAACTGAACACAGGAACTTGACAAACTTGATGTGATGTGCAGGAGTTTCATAAATGTGATTCACGATGATTGCGATGTGATAGTGCTCTGAAGGGGGAGTGACTTAGCATGGAGAGGAAAGAGTGGGGAGATTCAGAGTATCACAAAATAAAGTAAATAAAAATAAATAAAGTAAAATATGTGCATGTTCTCCATTTCCACATTCAGTTTTCTAGAGATGTTCATATGGCAGATACAGGATGATATCCAGCTATTACCAGCATAAATATATGGACTATTTTACAAAATGTGATGGAGAATGAGAAAAGTACACAATCCCTAACCCCCAGATCCTTTTCTCATTTGATCCATTGCACATTTAGAACAGGATCTCGTTTTTATATGATGTCAGTTTGTGATGAATGGAAATGACTCTCAACAAGAAACGCTCGATATCCCAAAAAGAATTGGTTAAAAGTGCTGAAATCACGAATTGGCCCAAACTTTGCCCCAAGAGAAGTCAGCTGTTTCATTACAGTGACAGATGTGGGCGCCACTCAGTTACATTTCACTTTTTTACTGCATAGCTTTACTCCTGTAATATTTAGTTTGAAGTAACAGTACTCTTACTTGAGTAGAAGTTGTGCTTCCTCTTCCCACTGTGAGTCAGTGTAAAGTGACAAAAGCTTTATGACAATCTGAAAAGATTTGAACATTTGTGTTTCTTGCAGCTCCTTCAGATCTGATTTAGTTTGTCTCATTTTGCCATTTTTGTTTATACTTTACCCATTTTTTTTGTGATTGTGTAGTCCTTCCAGTTACAGTAACAATTAATAGTGTATTATTCTTCCAATATTGTTTTAAGTATAAAACTGCTCTGTACTTTTACTTGAGTAATATTATTTTGAAGTTACACTTAAGTGTGTAAAATGTTTGGATACTTTACTTGCCTTACATCAGTGATTTGTTCTATCGCCCAAGGATTTTTCTGACAAAGCCTGAATTCAAAATCCGTCATGATCATGAGATCACTTTGAGGGCCCTGGCTGGATACTGGATACTATACTTGTATACAGTACTTGTATACATTATACTATAACATGTATTTTGTGCCAATGTTTGCACTGCATCCTTGCTCTTGAGCCATGTTCACAGTCTGAGCCTGATGAATCCTGCAGCCTGCTGATCTCAGTCCAGAATGTTGCTGAAAATGCAGTAGTGATCTAAAGGATGGCAGCATGAAGGATTTCAACCATACGAGTAAATCTAACACTCTTATCAGGATAAATACTGTTATTTATTCAGTATTACTTTTAGTATATAACAGAAGTTATACAACTAGTCGTTTACAGACTGTTATTAATGGGGACCAGTCGAAGCTCTGGTGTAGGTGTTGTGTAGGTGTAGGTCTTGTGTCTGTGTGATTTTTGTAACAGAACACCAGCTCTACCTCAGAGACCAGGGCGGTCCATACAGCACACACAGAGGCCTGTATAGTGCATATGCATCAAGAGGAGAGCCACAGAGGACAACATGAATCATTCACAATGCAGCATTTGACATTGGTCTGAGCCACCACACCTCTATAAGGATTCTGTCACATCACATTGTATATTATTTATGTATTTATGCTCCAAGTTTCTGCCACTAATCGTTCAGTCAAATGGAAATTACACCTGAGGGCAAGCAACAATCGGCCAATGGCATAAATTCTCCCGAGATTTGAGATTTCCTAAAAGTCTCCTGTTGTCACGAGTGTGCATGGGCTACCGAAGGTTTAACTAATCACAGTGCAGCGTTGTGGTCTGAGGTGAAGCAAAACAAGCCACAACAAACAGACGTACTTCAGCCTATTTTAACACAAATACGGACTATTTAGTTTGGGAAAACATGCAGGGAAGCGCTTGCATTGATGGACAGGGAACATGTCTGTGCTTCAACCGTGTTCAAATATACGACATGCCGTTCTGACTGATAATGTGTCCAAAGTGAATCAGAAGTGTTACACATATCAGCCATTAGCCAGGTAAACATTTGGCCAGAGTTTGGACAGCCCTGTTTTAGCTCCTCAGCACCCCTCAGCACTCAGAATAAGTTCATTGTGTTGAACAGTGCGCTGGTTCAAGATCAGGTTTTTATCTGACTGAGCTCTTTTGTACCACTTCCACATGTGCAGAACTGTGGCAGGACTGCTGATTGTAAATGGCTGACATGTCCAGAACTCTCTTGTCTAACGATGTGTTTCTGATGTGACCCCCTCCCACCCCTCCCCTGCCTGTGTCTCCTCCCACACCCCCCACACCCCCCACACCCCCCCACACCCCCCACACCCCCCCCACACCCAGTAGCGGCGGGCCGGAGGCGGGGCCGGCAGACGTACAGCCGCTACCAGACGCTGGAGCTGGAGAAGGAGTTCCTGTTCAACCCGTACCTGACCCGCAAACGCCGCATCGAGGTGTCCCACGCCCTCGCCCTGACCGAGCGCCAGGTCAAGATCTGGTTCCAGAACCGGCGTATGAAGTGGAAGAAGGAGAACAACAAGGACAAGTTCCCCAGCAGCAAGAGTGAACAGGAGGCGGTGGAGAGGGAGCGCCGCGAGAAGGAGCTGAGGGAGGGCGGAGCAGGGGGAGGAGGGGGAGGAGGAGGGGGTAGCGGGGGAGGAGGGGCGGCACCCACGGCTGGGGGGTCCACCGCGGGAGGAGGAGCGGTGGCAGCGGCGGCAGCGGGAGGAGGCGGGGGAGGAGGTCAGGGAGCGGCCGGTGCACAGGCGTCAGGGAGCGACGATTGCTGCGATAAGAGCCACAAGCAGATGTAATGTAAATGTCTGGGGCGGGTGGGGTGGGGCAGGTAAAAGGGGTGGGGCGGCCTCTTTTCCACTCGGGCAGTACAAATCGGGTTCAAAACATATCATTGTAAAAGTGACTTGGATTCCAAATCTTAATCCGTGTTTGGACCACTTACCTCCTTGTTAAGTTATTTATTTAAGGGGATCTCGGACTGGTTTGTGTTATTTTTGTCCTTGTTCTACGTAGACAAACGGTTGGGTAAAATAACTGCACTTGAAAGT
Organism: Odontamblyopus rebecca; assembly: GCA_030686955.1. Lineage (NCBI taxonomy): Eukaryota > Metazoa > Chordata > Actinopteri > Gobiiformes > Gobiidae > Odontamblyopus > Odontamblyopus rebecca. The sequence continues at coordinate 16,408,626 of CM060667.1, forward strand.
TAAGAGACACTACTCAGCTGTGGAGTTTTCCTGCTAACAAGTCTACAATGTCCTGTGGTGATGGAAAAGACGTAGGGTGACAAGAGGAGGCCTCAAGGAACCCCAGGACACTTCGAGGGGAACGTCTTTTGAGGCCTGGAAAAGGGACGAGAGGAAGTGTCTGGGTAGAGGGAAGCCCAGACATATTTGCTTGGACCCTTGTAATATATAGAAATGGGAAATTATCATGATCAATACTAAGAATTGAAGACTTTTTAAGGTGACCTATATACCTTTTTAGGATCCACTACCTTCTTTTCTCCATGGAGATGTTATTATTTTATGTTACACAGTATGGCTTTCATCCAGTAATCTAACTTGATTTGTTAGATTCAAGGTGATTTTATGGCTCTAAAACAGGAATTTTAATTCAGAAATTCTGTATCAAAGATGTGTCTGTTTTACAGGCAAAGTCTGTAGACCCACATTTACTCTAGTCCAACACTTCAGCACCATGTTTGCTCATGCATATAAGGCATTGGATCAAATGTGCGATCACAAATGTGATCTGTAAATTTTGATCATTTCTCTTTCAGACATGTGTTCTCTCTGGTGGTTGGTGCCTTGACAGCCTTGACAATAGAAACTATACAATCCCTGACAAAAGTCTTGTCGCTTATCCATTTTGTAGAAACAAAAGCTTATAACCTGACTTTAAATTAATCTATTGGTTTTAGAAATGTCTCATATGAAAGCTAAAACCCTCCCAAATTATGCTCAATATACTAAAATAAATTTGCTTCACTGAAGAAAGATTGATCATTTAATGAACACAGAAAGGTCAGATTTTGGCAAGACAAAAGTCTTGTCGCCTACAGAAGAAATATATATATAAAATAATTTACTTCAAATACAAAAATATGTTGCATAACGTCAGTGAATTAAGTAGTGGTGCTGTGAGATCCATATTTAATATCTTGTATGACTTCCATGAGCTTGAAGGACTGCATCCATGCAGTTCGACAATGATTCATACAATTTGTTGATGAAGTCATCAGGAATAGCAAAGAAAGCGTCTTACATGCCTCCAGAGTTCATCAAGATTCTTTGGTTTTGCCTTCCATGCTTCCTCTTTCATTCTACCCCAGACATGCTCAATGATGTTCATGTCTGGTGACTGGGCTGGCCAGTCCTGGAGCACCTTGATCTTCTTCACCTTGAGGAACTTTGATGTAGAGATAGAAGTATGCGATGGAGCACCATCCTGCTGCAAAATTTGACCCCTTTTATGGTTGGGAATGTAAGAGGTGCTAATACTTCTTGATATTTTAGGCTATTGATATTGCCTTCCACCCTGCAAATGTCTCGCACACCCCCATACTGGATGTAACCCCAGACCATGATTTTTCTGCCACCAAACTTAACTGTTTTCTGGGTGAATCTTGGTTCCATGCAGGCTCCAGTAGGTCTCCTGCAATATTTGCGGCAGCTGTGATGAAATTCAACCGAGGATTCATCTGAGAAATCCACCTTCTGCCACTTTTCCAGTGTCCATCCTTTTAGCAGGCTGTGGGCCTTGGCAAATGCCACACGGTTTTTTAATTGCCTTTTTGTTTAGTGCTGGTTTCTGTGCACTGATTCGACCATGGAGGCAATTTCGAGACAGAATTCTACAAACTGTTCTGGTTGACACAGGGACTTGAGGTGACCAGGCCTGGTGGAGCTCTGCTGCAGTGGAAAAGGGGCTGGCCTTGGATTTTCGAATCAACAAACGGTCCTCCTGAGCAGTTGTCTTGCGGGGTCTGCCGGACCTGGGCTTGTCAAAAACATCTCCAGTCTTTTCAGATTTTTTTCTTATTCTTTGTACTTGACACTGAGACACATTGAAGGTCTCAGCCACCCCAGCAGTGGATCTGGTCTTCAGCCTCTTGATAGTTAACGCTTTGGTCTCAGGGTGATTCTTAGGCAGGTTGTCAGAGGTCAAGTTGCAGTTGATGTGAAGGTCTGGTGTGCTGGGGTTCTTTTTATACACACCCACTAAGTGACTGATCAGTAACTGATCACAGGTGAGGCTGTAATCTAGGATTGGGTGCATCATATGACAAGACGACAAGACTTTTGTCTTGCCAAAATCTGACCTTTCTGTGTTCATGAAATGATCAATCTTTCTTCAGTGAAGCAAATTTATTTTAGTATATTGAGCATAATTTGGGAGGGTTTTAGCTTTCATATGAGACATTTCTAAAATCAATCGATTAATTTAAAGTCAGGTTATAAGGTTTTGTTTCTACAAAATGGATAAGCGACAAGACTTTTGTCAGGGACTGTAGAAGTATTAGTGGAATGATGGTTCTGACACTTGTCAATCTGTTTATGTACAAAAGTGGAGCAGAAATGAGCCTTTAGTCTGTTCAGCTCCATTATGACACAAGAAATGAGCATTAAACTCCTGTATCTGGCTGTTCTATAGCACCACGACGAGTGCCAGGGGTGCAAAAGTTGAAGTTTTGGAAGAATTTGTGTCACATCAATTTGTTTCAAGCATCTGACTTAAAAGATAATTTGGTTGAACTAGAGAATGCAGCTCAATGCCATTCTGAGGAACATAGGCAAGGCACTACTATCTCCATGGAGACAAGCAGTAGTGAATCATCCACTAGAAAAGTTACATAGTGCACTTTAAAAAGGCCTGACACTGTTTTCTGACCTATGTTATGTTGTAATTTCCTCATCACAAACAGACCTGGAGTTGTGTTTTGTTTCATTAACACATTTAACACACAAACCCTGCAGATTTAAACTGACTTCTTTCTCAAACAGAAAACACCCTGTTCCACCTTGTGATGTCATGTGGTGATACAGGAAGTGCTCCACTGTGTTTTTAATTGCCAGGCTCTATGGAACTAAAGCTAAAAGGTAGATGTTCACTTGAAAACTACTACTCCATGACATCAGAAAGTGGAACAGAGCATTTTGAGCCTTGGGGATGACCTTTTTTTCTTATTTGCTGTGTGGTATCTCAAATAGTTTCATGTAGTCCTCAAAACGATGGTGGAGCAGAGCACTTATTGAGTCTCCATGGCATGTGTAGACCCATCAGACTATGAAGACTTTGACCTGGTCCCGGAGTGGAAAAGAGGCTCTGCTGCGTGGTGGGAGGGGTCAGGTGGTGGGATGAGGGGTGGGACGGGTTGACTATGGCCACTGGACTGCCCTGCTGTCTCCAATCGCCGCTAATGAACTTTTGGAATCACACCGGAACGTGACTCCAATGCTGGAATGGACCGCAGAACACCGCCAACTGCAAAAGAACAAAAAGAAATTGTGGACTTTAAACGTGAACAAACAATGTAGAGAGGAGGTGTGGGGGCCCCCGGTACCAGTGACAGAAGATCTACTGTCAAGCAAAGAGTAAACTCGAAAAACTATGGATTTTGGCGTAGTTTTTGGCAACGTAATATAATTTGATGATGAAATTAATGATTCGAAAGAAGGATTTAAGCTTCAAATTAAATCATTTTGAATTTAATGTAATCAAAGAGCCCCATACCAGACCAGATAATAAAGAAGCACTATGTAACTTTTGTGTATGGGGAGATCTGATTGGTTTGCCTGGAATGTCCGAAAGTTTGACAACAAATTTCTTCTTCTTTGTTGAGGAAAATTTGTCTTACAAATATATGGACGGTTCTTAAGGTTCTTAAACTGATTTGTATCGTCAGCATCTAATTATAAAGGTTTTATCCTACGTGAACCAGGAAATGAGCTTTTTTAGCCGTTGCCATGACAGACCCTATAAACACATTGCGGTGAATAATTAGGATGTTAGAAAAAAGACCACAGAAAACTGTTAAAATGAACTAATTCTACTTTTCAAATTTTTAAAACTGTAAAAATCATTCAATGTTTTAGTTTTGGGTGCTAATTCCTACAGCGATAGAAGTTTAATGCCATACTGCAGAACATTTCAGGCAAATAACAGAGAGACAGAAAAGTGGCAGACTCTTCACTGGAAAAAGTTACACACTTCAATTTTAATCAAAAGTTAAATTGATTTTAATATTTAACACACAAATCAATACAAATTAAATAGGTTTTGCTTGGACCACTTACTTGTCCATTTATCGGCACTTATTTTACATTTAGGATGGTTGCCAAAGCAATTGACAATGAAATGGTGAAACGTCCTTAAATTAATGTTGAAAGTAACATTAATATTTTGACTCCATGTTATCCATTCAGATGTGGAATGGTATGAAAAAATATCCTAAAAATTGTTACAAAATTATAAATGTTAAAAGTTAGAGAACCAGATTGCAAACTGAAAATCTTCTGTCACTGTTTTTGACCTTATATGGGCTTCCATGGTTGAAAATAGTCCAAGCAGTGAAAGAAAAAAGACATAAAAAACGTGATCGCTTCCTTTCTTTGTGGAACATTATTGTGAAACATTTCTATATTGTTAGAAGTTTATCATTATTAACAAGTTTATCTTTGGCAGCTGTATAGATTTTAAGTTAAAAAAGACGATGGTGCACTTTTTACTGTACTTCTCACTTCTTTGTTGTTGTTGTTGTCATGGCGATGATTGATAATGATGATGATTATGATGATGATAATTATTGATTCCGATTCTGATGAATTCATGAAATTTCCAACAACATGAAACTGCCTATTTAAGCCGTAGGTCGGGTCTTTTTTACACATTGATAGTGGTTGAATTGTTTTTGGATCAATGGTGTTTAATTCTGTTGTTTTTTTTCTCTTTTTGGGCAAACGCATGCGCACAGAGCAGATTAAAAAAAAAAGATAACATTCGTAAAAATAAAAAAGAGAAAAAATTAGAAATTGTCTGTTTCTTTTAACTTGAAGAGGTTTTTGAGATCCTCACAAAGTTACGAACACTTTCACATAAGGATAAAAGTCTTGCCCAAGGACACCACAGCAGTCTCTATTGGTTGGTATGGCAGTGGTGTTAGTGGTGCTGGAAGAATCTTGATTTTTAATTTTTTTTTTTATTATTATTTTTTTTAAGGCTGTACTCCAGGATCTTCAAAATCTGAAAGAAGAGTAGGTATTTAAATGTAAAACCCCAACCTGCACCATCATGAGTCAGTGCTTGCGCAGCCTCTGCAGCTCAGGGAGGGAATTCTGGAGGTTCTGAGCTTCACATGAGACATGGCCTGTCCATATACTGAGAATGGTAAATGATTACATTTTTATACAGAGCTTTTCCAAATTCAAAACACTCAAAGTGCTTTACACTTAAAAAGGAACCGTTCACCCATTCATACACCAGTACAGATGTAACAATAAGGAAATATGGTGATATCTTATTGCAAAAGTCTCACATCATGGACCATCACAATCTATCAAATCCCAAGTCTCTTTGCTTAAATGAAGTTTTGATGTAATACCTTAAAAAAAAAAAAAAAAAAAACAGAGGGAACTACATAGACCATGATCCTTTGCTCCATTTCAGTGCAGACTACATGAAGAAATAACTGTTCTAAGCACTTTGAAATCTTCATTCTTTGGATTAAGTCTTGTGAAGGCATTTTTAGAGGAAAAAGGAGCAGATTCACAGTTTTGTGTGACTCAACAAAATACTGTAATAAATCTGGTACGGTGAGATGTTTATGGTGAGAGATTTGGATATTGTTCCATCCATAATGACAATAAATGTTGTACCAAATGACTGGTCAAAGCATTTTAGAATGTCACTCTTGTTATTATGTAGAATATCGTAGAATATCGTAATATTGTGTGAGCTCACAATATGGTGAGCTTTCCCATGATATCACAATAAATACGGTGCCATGACAATATTGTATTGTGAGACTTGGATATTGTTACATCCCTATACACCAGTGTATGCAGACACAGTGGGTTAAATGTCTTGCCCAAGGACACAAAAACAGGATTCATCTGTGCGAGGTGGAATCACACCATCAACCTGCACAGCCAGTGATGTTTTATGTTTTATGTCGGAGTTTGAACTGCCAACCTTTGGGTCAGTAGATAAAAGCTCTACCAACTGAGCTACTGTTGCTGCTGAGAATGAGACATACTTGGATGTGTCTATCTGCAGGTTAATACTCTGAAGACAGGTGTGGTTGTAGAACCTGTTTTAAAACAGTAAGAGCACAGGATACATACAAGGGAATATATAACACATCCTTATTAACTTCAGTCCTTCACATACATATGCAATGCTATCTTATTCTCACGGTCTTGTCTTTTTGACCATTACTGAACATTTTCAGTTTATGTTCAGGCCTCACGTGAAGCTCAGAACCTCCATAATTCACTCCCTGAGCTGCAGAGGCTGTACTGGCACTGATTCATGATTGGAGCAGGTGCTGGGGTTTAGGTAATAACCATTCAGATCAGAGAGACTGCTGACACCAACTAACCTCACACTGTGCAGATGGATTCTCGTGATATTTGTGAGTTCACAAACTCATGAGAATCCATCTTGAATGACTCCCACTGCACGGTTCAGCGGACGGGTGGATCAATCACATCGCAGAATTGAGGTTCATGCAGAAGACAAAGGAGAAGCGTCCAATTGAACCATAACAAACATGGCAGAGCTCTCACACCTACAGACGTATTTATATCAGTCTGTTTTAGGAGAAACGCAGACTATTTAGTTTGTGAAAAATGTACAGAGGGAAGCGCTTTGTCCTTCTGTGGACTGGGAAGATGTCTGTGCTGGGCGTACATTGCGATATTTTCAATTATGTCACTCAACCCCAGTTCAAATTGTAAGACCAAATATCAGGGTTTAAAAGTTCACAGCTCACGATTCATGTTCTCACACTGTAAGAATGACTTCAACAGTGAAACCCTCACAATTGGCGACTGGGTTTCACACAGGTTTGATATTCTTGCGACCTACGATTGCCAATCAGGAGCTGGTCATGAAGTATTCACCGGTTCTTCTTAGACCATGTATACTACACGAAGCATGACACACGATTAGGCCAAAAGTCAATCCCAAAAACAGTTGCACAAGTGAAAAATTGGCCCAAAAAGGGCCAAAAATCGCACAGTGTACACCTGGCTTCAAGTTAGATTTTTCAGCTTGTTCCACTGTTGTGATGCTTCAGCCAATCAGATTCTAATAGTCGTTGTGACTGTCTGCATTTTCTGATCTCAATTTAGAGTGACACACATGTAGAATCTGGTGTGAGCCTGGTTATACAGTACTGTGCATAAGTTTTAAGCAGGTGTGGAAAAAATGCTGAAAACTAGGACTGCCTTCAAAAATGGAAGTGTTCATTTATTTTCATCAGTCAACAAAATGCAGTGACTGAACAAAAGAGAAATTTAAATCAAATGAATATTTGGTGTGAGCTTTGCCTTCAGAAGAGCATCAGTTCTTCTAGGTTTACTTGCAGACAGTTTGTGAAGGAACTGGGCTGGTCGCTGTTCCAAACATGTTGAAGAACTAAGCACAGATCTTGTGTGGATGGAGCTTCCTCACATCCTTCTGTTTCTTCATGGAATCAGACACACTCCATGATGTTGAGGTCAGATCCCAACACAACATTTTCTTCTTTACGGTGAAGATCGTTCTTAATGACTTTTTCTTTCATTTGCACTCTTTGCATTTTGTAAATTGATCAAAACAAACAACCATTATTCACATTTCTGAAAGCATTCTTTGTTTACAGCATTGTTTCACACCTGCCTAAAACTTTTGTACACCAACTGGATTTAGGATGAAGTTCACAGGGCGACAAAGGGTGAACAAACCTGTTCTTGACGTCAAACATGGGCAAGGAATGGAAAGACATCATACATACGCTAATGTCCCACCAGCCTTCAGTGTACATACAATTATCAGAAGAGTTCATTTGTAACGGGAAATTAAAGCATCTCTCAATATTATCCTGATTATTATTCATTTGTGTGGAGCAGTAGTCAAAGCGGTGTAGACAGGAGAGCGATGGTGGGAGTGTGGCTCTAGTGTCTGTGCTCTATCTCCCATAACATCCTCCACTTCCTGACCACCCTCACATGACACGCCATTTTCCTCTCCACACCTCCTCCGCCCTCGCTCTCTCTCTCCTTCTCTCTCTTTCTCTCTGTGTCTCTCTCTCCTCCTCCTTCCTCTTTTTCCCTGTCAGCTCGCAGACTGATAAAACAGCACAGTTCACGAGGCCACACTTTCAAGCCTCTATTAGGAAATCTCCACTTAAAACAAAAGCATCCTTCTTCTCTTTCTTCCTCTTCCTCTCTTTTCACTCACCTTTCTGTATCTTCTCTCTCTCTCTCTTTCTTTCTTTTCTCTCCTCTGGTTGATTTCTCTCTTCATTTATCCTCTGCTTCTCACCTCTCCCCCTGCTATCCATTTCTTGACTCTTTACTCTCTTGTTCTTTTTCACTCTCTTATCTTAACTCCCCTGCGCTCACTTCCCTTTAGCTTTCTCTCTCCCTTTTTTCACTCTCTCTGCTCTCTTAGATTCCTCTCTCTTTTTTCTCCCCCCTCTCCCTCTTACTGCTCTAGTCTCTTCTCTTCTTTTTGTCTTTCAATTGCCCTCTCTCTCCTTTCTCTCTTTTCAGTCTTCTCTGTTCTCCTATGTTTTCTCTCTTTCTTTCACTCTCTCCTATGTGTCTCTCCCACTCTTTTGTCTCTCTTTGCTCTCTCTCTCCTCTCTTCATCATTTCCTCACTTCTATCTCTCTCCCTGTCACTCTCTCTTCCCCCTCGCTCTATCAGCTCCTTCTCTTCTATGTTCTCTCTTCTTTTTCTTTCTCTTCTCTTTGCTTTCTCTCTCCCACTTTTTAGTTTCTTTTATCTCTCTTCACTTTCTCTCCCTTTATTCACCTTGCTTTTCTCTCTGCTCTCATCACCTCTTCTATTCTCTCCCATTTTTCTCTCATTCTTTGTCTCTGTGCCCTCTCCACTTTCTCTCTAAGTCTTTATCTCTCCAACTCTTTCTTCTCCTTTGTCTCTCTTCACTTTTTCTCCCCTCTCTTCATCTTCTCCTCGATTCTATCTCCCTCTCTCCCTCTGCCCCCTCTCTCTGTCCTTCAGTCTCCCTCTCTTCTATGTTGTCTCTTTTCTTTCTTTAATTCACTTTACTGTTCTTTTCTCTTTTCTCCTCTTTTCTCTTTAGTCTTTCTCTCTCCCACTCTTGATTTCATTTTCTCTCTATCTTTTTCTCTTTGTCTCTCTTTGCTCTCTCTCCCCTCTTCATCTTCTCCTCCATTCTCTCTCTCCCCCCTCCATTTTCTCTCTTCTCAGTTTTTCTCTATTCTGCTCTTTCTTCTCTTTTGTCTCTCTTTCTCCCCTTCTTCATCTTCTCACCATCCTCTCTCTCGCTCTCTTCTGTGTTGTATGTATCTTTTCTTTCTTTCCTTTCTTTCCTTCTCTCTCCCACTCTATTTTCTTTTATCTCCCTTCACTCTCTCTCTACCTGTTTCCCTTTAATCTCTCTGCTCTTCTCATCTCTCTCCCTGCTTCCCTCTCTTGATTCTTCCCTCTCTTGTTCTTTTTCACTCTCTCATCTTTCGCTGCTCTCTCTCCCCTCTATTTTTCTCTCTCCCTTCTTTTCACCTTTTCTCTCATTCTTTCTCTCTATGCTCTCTCCACTTTCTCTCTCCTGCTCTTTCTTCTCTTATGTCTCTTTTTACTCTCTCTCTCTTCCCTTCTTCATCTTCTTCCCATCCTCTCTCTCTCACTCTTGTCTATGTTCTCTCTTTTCTCTCTTTCCTTCACTCTATACTTTTCTTTTCTCTTATCTCCTCTCTAAGTCTTTATCTCTCCCATTCTTCATTTTCTTTTGTCTCTCTTCACTCTTTTTGTCTCTCCTCTTCATCTCTCAGTCTCCTCTGGGATCTTCTCTCTTTCTCCCATCTTTCTTATTTTCCTCCACTCCCCACTCTCCCTTCTCTTTCATCTCTTTCTCATTTCCTCCCTCACCCCCTCCCCCTTCTCACACACACACCCACACACACACACACCCACACACACACACACACACCTACACACACACACACACACACACAAACACACACACACACACACACATCCAAACATGTCTTATTTATGGCCCTCTACTCCAGCACACTTACATTCTCTGGCTCATCCGTCTCCATTGGACCAGACCGGGGCTTGGACGTCTTCCACCAGACCTGTCAGTGCCTCGCAGTTAGCGTCCTATTAGTGCGTCCTAAATATTTATGCGATTTGACTCTGTTCACTTAAGACAAAAAGGACTTCGGGGCGGTCCTCAGACATGTGTGTATATAGTATAGCACGGGTTCTTACAGGATTAGTGTAAGAGGACTTTTAAGGACGTGTTGGGTTGAAATTGCGCTGAGTTACAGTTAAAAATATTTAGTCTGTTGGAGGCGCTGAGTTTAGTCTGAGTTAATATTTGACGTATTTACGAGGAACCATAATGCGATAATTCACTTTTTAATGTGGTTTCTTTGAGTTATTTTTGAAAAAATGAAGTTCTTACATCTCTATTTTTGGTATGAGAGCCTGGCCAATGACCTGCATGAAATGGGGCCCCCATCAAACGCAAACCTACACACAAAAACTGTCTATCGATTGCGTGTTTTGTGCTGAAAAAAGTTTTGTTTGTGCTGCTTTCGTTTTGGAGTTATTAATAATTCTTTTATAGGTCAAATTGGGATCATCCAGCCCCCAGGAAGCTTCAAAATGCTCTAAAACACCCAAAATGGAGTCAATCGTTTGAGCTTCATTTGTGCTGCAGAAAGTTTAGTTTGTGCAATTCTGGTTCTTTAGATATTTGCAGTTTTATTTTCACCATTGATGTCATCCAGCCCCTCAAAATGTTAAATCGCCTCAAAACAGACAGAAAATTACACAAAATGTTTGCATTTGGTTTGTGCTGTGACAGTTTTCATTTGTGCGAGTACATTTCTAAAATTATTACCGGTAATTATTATTTTTGCGGAAATTATATGATGTAATTTCTGCTCAGCTGACAGCAGAGGCTTTAGCAAAACTACAAAAAAACGAGTGAAGAGAAATTATCTGAGGCTGTAGAAAAGTCTGTATTATCATAGAAAATATGAATCAGAAGCAAATTAAAGACTGACAGACTTTGAATTACTTTGTGTACGAACTGTGCTATACAAATAGACTTGCCTTTTCCACAGCCTGAGGTCGTTTTGCTAAAGCCGCATCAGCTGAGCAGAAATGACCTCATAGACTTTCAGAAGAAATAGTAATTCATCATTTTAGAAATATACTTGCACAAATAAAAACTGTCACAGCACACAACAGCACAAATGAAATACAAACATTTTGTATCATTTTCCACCTGTTTTGAGGCTGTTTCACATTTTGAGGGGCTGGATGAAGTCATCGGCCCTAAATAAAACTGTAAATATCTTTAGAACCAGAATTGCACAGACCAAACTTTTTGCAGCCCAAACAGCACAAACAAAGCACAAATGGTTGATACCATTTTGGTCATTTTAGAGCATTTTGAGGCTTCCTGGCGGCTGCCTGACCCTAATTTGATTAATAAAAGAATTGTTAATATCTCCAAAATTAAAGCAGCACTAATAAAACTTTTTGCAGCACAAACGATTGACATAGTTTTTCTGTAGGTGTGAGTTTGATATGGGCGAACGTCACGCAGATTCGTCAAAGATGATACTCTGAATAGAAGATGTTTAAAGCCCTACTAAGGAATATTTCAACCAATATATATGTACTTGTATTACTGGTGTTTTTTGTAACTGAAAAATAGCTTGTATCCATGCTGTGATGGGATCGCCTCTCCACAGACATCACTTGTAAATTGGTCTTCTGGTCTCTACTGGTTTCACTGCATACTGGATCTTTACTGTATTAAAAATGTGAAACACAAAATGAGTTCATTTTAAACAGTTCAGAGTTCTTCTTCATTTACTTGTGGCTTTCAGAGCATCCTAATCATTCACCATGATGAGTTTATAAGAGCTTTTCAGGACTCTCACAGACCAGAGTGGAGATTTGGCGTTGACAGGTAGTAGTGGAAGAAGTACTCAATTTTGTTACTCAAGTAAAAGTCCATATACTGAAGCAAAACCTGTACCTGTTTAAGTATGGTCAAACTGGTTACATTTTTATATAGAGCTTTTCCATCCTCAAGGCACTCAAAGCTTTTTACATCAAGGAACCACTCACCCATTTACACACCAGTGTATGCAGACACTAGGGGCAAGGTGGGTCAGGCACCTTGCCCAAAGACACAATGACAGCATTCAACCTGTGGGTCAGTGAATCTGATTGCTCAACCAATGATGCTTACGTCAAGATCAGGATTTGAACCGAACCATCAACCTTCTGTTCAGTCAATGCTCAATCAATCAAACTTTATTTGTAGAGCACTTTTCATACAAAATATGGAACACAAAGTGCTTGCCCTGCTCTACCAACTGAGCTACTGTCACCCTCAAATGAGTAAATGAGTAAAAAGTTGCCCAAAATCTGAGATGTAATAAATCTTCCGATGTTGTGATTTGATATAGATTTGTGCAGATTTTTGTTTACCAGAAACAATAGATTTTTTTTTCTGTTCTTATTTGTATATGTTTGTTTGTTCAAACTATGACCTTGATTAAAAAAAAAGAAGAAAAAAAAAAAAAAACTCTTCGGCAGTTCTCACACAATAATAAAAAATACTTTTACTTCAGTCCAGTTCAAAAACGTAGTGGAGAAGAAAATGCAGGTACCTGCTCTCAGATGTAATGAAGTAAAAAGAATCCACTTTAAGACATGTTCATTTTTAAATTTTACTTTGTTACATTCCACTGATGACACTGATTATCAGATTTATTTTGACCTCAAGAGCTTGGTATATAATATATCTGTACTTGGGCAAGATATATTTTGCATAAAATAAATGGGTAAAGTTGGGTTCAAGCCCTTCAGAGATGCACTTATTTTTTCTTTTTGGACCAACTGTGTCTCCACGGAGTTGTTATGGACTCGTCCGGAATATTCCACACACAAACATATTTTATTTATACAGTTACAAGTGTTCAGCTTGTCTCGATGAAGATATACGCTAAGGAGTTGAATGCCATACCTTGGAACATTCCAGGCAAAGCATCTCCATGGAAACAAGCAGATGGCACAAACTAGATTAGAAAAGCGACATGGTGCACTTAGAGATAGCATCAGTATATCAAATCATAAATGTAAAAATAAACCAAGCTGTTTTTGCAATTAGCGCTGGCGCTTAAACAGAAAACTCTCTGTGTTTGGTTATAAATGACACAAAGTCCAGCTCTTTCTTTGGTTCCTGGTCAGTGTGGTCGGTGTGTGAGTGACCGGAGGAGAGGCAAAGCCTGTGGGGAAATGCCTCACTCATTAACCAGATCAGTGATTAACTGAGAGGATGACCACAGGCGAAAATACAGCATCTCGCTAACTCAGGGGCTCCTCAGGGCTCCGTGGGCTCCATGTCTGGACCATTTAACGTTCAAGATTTGCATCATTTATCTATTTTTCCACGTAATTTCAGTTGGCTGTTGAAGGATTTCCAGCTAAAACTACTGAAACAGGCCAAATATTCCACCAAATAACTAGAGGACACTCGGGAGACGCCAGGCCAATCACAGCAGCTTTTGTCTGTTAGAGTCTTCTGTAGGTATGGCAAATGTGTTAAACTTTGCAGTTTATGTTGTAATAATACAATTCTGTTAAACATTTATCATATTTTCCAGACTATAGAGTGCACCGGTATATAAGCCGCATCCACTGTATTTTTTAAAAATATTTTTAAAAAGTATTTACAAGCTGCAACCGGGCTATAAGCCGCTGATATCTATGTTGAAAAATTTGATATTTACTGCATATACAGAACGATTTTGTACTGTAAATGTACATTTATGTACCTGAACAGATTCTTTCTGAACAGTGCCTTTTAACACGGCAGCAACTGTGCTGATTAAAACAATGTCAAAAACAGGAAAGAACTGGTAATTGGTTACCTTCATTTCTCCTGTGCAGTGAAACCACAAGTCACTTTAATCATCTTCACTGAAACCACTGACCAAGCTTACGTGCAGCAGCACGGTAGAGGTCTGCGCACGGTAGAGGTCTCCTGCCCCCCGCATTCTTCAATACCGCTCCCACCCGCTCCCGCGTCGTTCAGTCACGCTCCCGTCTGTCCGCAATAAGCTTTCAGAATATGTCCCACGCCGCACTGTTTTATGTTGGGTCCCGGGGGAGTGCAGGGCTCTACAGCACGGTTTCCTTCCTGGAGCAAGATCAGTGGCCTTCAACTTAAAACTTGCATCATACAAACTCCTTTGTGTGCTTTTCATGATGAGTTAGTAATTTGTTGTGCGTGTTATATCTGCTAAATAAAAAGTAGCGTATTCTTTTTTGCATTAATTTTCCGTCTATCTTGTTTTTGAAATTCCGGTTAGTGCGCCCCTAGCGGTGGAAGAAAAATCCACAGAATAGCCGCACCTTTGTAAAAGCCGCTTGGTTCAAAGCCTGGGGGGAAAAAAAGTAGCGGCTTATAATCCAGAAAATACGGTACTTTGAATTGAAATAAAGGCTGAAATATGAACTGACAAAAGAATGCATGGGTCACATTTCAGAACATGTTTGTACAAATCTAAAGTGCAGTGTTAGCAGCTTTTATGCAGAATAAGTCTGCAGTCTTTTTGATTTACTAACTTCTATTCAAAGGGTGAAACCTGTTTTTTATGAGGTACATTTACCTGAAAAAAGTGGACCCAGGGATCCAAAACTGTATTCAGTATGGTTTTAAAATAACGTATTTAGGGAAGTAATGAATGAATGAATTATTATTTCAGTTTCAAAATGAGACAAAATAATACATTTTTGAAATAAGCACACAATGTGATGAATCTGATTATTTTTTGTATTGACAGCACTAGTATAAGCATGTGGAAATTGTTACTAGGCAGCATAGGTGGTTATGACAGTAACAGACAGAGGTTTTGTAGAAAAAAAATAAGTTGAAATTTCATTTTCAAAAATGGTGCCATATTTGAAAGTCACCACAGCGTTTAGGTCTACTTATTGTAAGGGCATGTTTTCAAAAGTCAAGTGGATTTTACTGCAATCTAAATATGATTTGTTCATGCTGTAATAATACATATGACATTACCGCATTTTTTTTAAGGTGCACTGGATTATAAGGCGCTAGATCAATGATTGGGTATTTCTTCATACATAAGGCATTATAAGACACATTATACGAGACTGGTACCTTAGCCCGGGAATCGTCAATCCATTGGCTGATCGCGGTGCAACTCGCCCGCCGTTGTCTCCCTGTTTTGGTGAATGTGTGTTTACCTTCTGTCACTCCCACACAGCAGCAATTTAACTCCTGTTGACACCAATATCTAGTGGTTGGAGATCTTTTGTTAATCCACCTGGAATGATGGCATCACTAAATTATGCCGTTTAATATATACATTGAGTAATAATGTGTTTAATGCAGCTTTGCACACATTTGTTTACATTTTACAGAAACAAAACTTATAACCACATGGCTCATTTGCATACAGTAGAAGAGCTGAAAAACAGCTTGTGCGCTGATGTGATCAGCTTCTGTTGGACAAAAGGACACAATTCAGTGGATTATTTGTATTCTTTTTGTGACAGAGGATGTGTAGTTGATGGCAAGTTTGTTCTGTCTGTTCCGCTGGAAATGGTTCATGTTAAACTTTTCAGAGATTATGCATCTGCAATACGCAATATGCCAGTTTATGGGCCATTTTGGGCTCCTTATGCACATACCGTAATATGTGTGAAACAGCGTTTCTGAGGGCTTTCATGCTCCATGCGACAATCCATCCAGCGGTGCAGCTTCGTAGCTTACAACAGTACTAAACATTTTGACAGATTTTTGAGCACCGTGTACATATAATCGGTTCGAGGTAAGCACAACCAGAATTAATATGTACTGATTTTTGAGAAAAAAAATAAAGGATTTTAAGTACCCCTTATGGTCCGAAAAATACTATACGTTCATTGAGATATTTTTTTTTGTAGTGGTATTACTTTAAGTATAAGGTATAAAAAGGTTAAGACCAAAATCAGGATTCTTCTGAGAATGGGTGGATTGTTTTGTCATGACTATACTTTTAAAATCCTCAAATATATGCTAAGGTAAAATGAACATGAGGGGACTGGTACCTGATCCCTGTGGGCTTCCAGAGTAAAATGAAGATATGAGCACATCTGTGTAGATGTAGGTGTACTATAGTTTCAGTTTAATAATCTTACCTCTTCAGAGACAACCACAAGGGTAAAACATAACCCTGTACAGACAGCTATAGCTCACATCATGCAACATGCCACACAACTCACAAAGAAAAAATAACAAATTATTTTCCCTTCAGATGTTTAACTTGCAAATGAAAGCTTGAGGCCAACAGTAATGTTCCTGACTCCAGCTGGATGTGGACCAATGAGCACCTGTTAATATCACACTATGCCGGAACAGAGCGTGCCTCTCTGGGGAAGTCAGCTCTCAGCTCCCTGATCCGATGGTGCCTCTAGCCCCCAGGACCACACCACCCGCCCCCCCATGGGCCCAGGCATGCATGCTGCTCTGGCTCTGTTAAACATTACACAGACTACAGATCTTATCCACACAGCCAGCAAAGCATGTTAGCCAGAGGTCAACGTCATGGCTCCTGATCCAAGCGGCACCTGTGGGCGAGTGCACGGCTTTTATTATACGTCCCATGTGTGTATAGGTACAGACAGGTTTGGTTCAGGCTTTAAATCCTTTTGAACACAATGTATGTTAACACTATTTCAGGTTGTAAAATACATGAGACAAGATTTTTTTTAACTTTCCATGTAACCTGTTTTGCTTATATTGTTCCAGAGCAACAGCAACAGTCTTATTTAGCACACATTTATGCAATTACACATGTTTTTTATAGCTGAAATATACAGTGAAAAACAGGCATTCTTACTATGAGTGTAGTAGCAGCTCCATAGATGTAGATGTAGATATGTAACCACAATTTGTGTCCATGAAGATGGATAGAAAGCATATTTATTACATACTTTGGAACATTCTACAAGACTGTCTCTACTGAGACAAGCAGGTGATGAACATTCACTAGAAAAGTTATGTAGACTTAGACAAACTTTATTTACCCAGAAGGGAAATAATTTGGACACAGTAGCAATCATAATAAATATAATAACACATATTAACAATATAAATGGTCATAAAAAATTCAAAATAAGCTGTCAAATAAGGAATAATAGTACAGTCCCTGACAAAAGTCTTGTCACTTATCCATTTTGTAGAAACAAAACCTTATAACCTGACTTTAAATTAATCAATTGATTTTAGAAATGTCTCATATGAAAGCTAAAACCCTCCCAAATTATGCTCAATATACTAAAATAAATTTGCTTCACTGAAGAAAGATTGATCATTTAATGAACACACAAAGGTCAGATTTTGGCAAGACAAAAGTTTTGTCACCTTGTCATATGATGCACCCAATCCTAGATTCCAGCCTCACCTGTGATCGGTTACTGATCAGTCATTTAGTGGGTGTGTATAAAAAGAACCCCAGCACAATAAACCTTCACATCAACTGCAACTTGACCTCTGACAACCTGCCTAAGATCCACCCTGAGACCAAACCCTTAATTATCAAGTGGCTGAAGACCAGATCCACTGCTGAGGTGGCTGACACCTTCAATGTGTCTCAGCATCAAGTACAAAGAATAAGAAAAAGATCTGAAAAGACTGGAGATGTTTTTGACAAGCCCAGGTCCGGCAGACCCCGCAAGACAACTGCTCGGGAGGACAGTTTGTTGATTCGAAAATCCAAGGCCCCTTTTCCACTGCAGCAGAGCTCCACCAGGCCTGGTCACCTCAAGTCCCTGTGTCAACCAGAACAGTTTGTAGAATTCTGTCTCGAAATGGCCTCCATGGTCGAATCAGTGCACAGAAACCAGCACTAAACAAAAGGCAATTAAAAACCCGTGTGGCATTTGCCAAGGCCCACAGCCTGCTAAAAGGATGGACACTGGAAAAGTGGCAGAAGGTGGATTTCTCAGATGAATCCTCAGTTGAATTACATCACAGCTGCCGCAAATATTGCAGGAGACCTACTGGAGCCTGCATGGATCCAAGATTCACCCAGAAAACAGTTAAGTTCGGTGGCGGAAAAATCATGGTCTGGGGTTCCATCCAGTATGGGGGTGTGCGAGACATTTGCAGGGTGGAAGGCAATATCAATAGCCTAAAATATCAAGAAGTATTAGCACCTCTTACATTCCCAACCATAAAAGGGGTCAAATTTTGCAGCAGGATGGTGCTCCATCGCATACTTCTATCTCTACATCAAAGTTCCTCAAGGCGAAGAAGATCAAGGTGCTCCAAGACTGGCCCAGTCACCAGACATGAACATCATTGAGCATGTCTGGGGTAGAATGAAAGAGGAAGCATGGAAGGCAAAACCAAAGAATCTTGATGAACTCTGGAGGCTGTGAGACGCTTTCTTTGCTATTCCTGATGACTTTATCAACAAATTGTATGAATCATTGTCGAACCGCATGGATGCAGTCCTTCAAGCTCATGGAAGTCATACAAGATATTAAATATGGATCTCACAGCACCACTACTTAATTCACTGACGTTATGCAACATATTTTTGTATTTGAAGTAAATTATTTGTTCAATTTTCTGTAGGCGACAAAACTTTTGTCTTGCCTAAATCTGACCTTTCTAACTGACCTTTTTAAATGATCAATCTTTCTTCAGTGAAGCAAATTTATTTTAGTAAATTGAGCATAATTTGGGAGGGTTTTAGCTTTCATATGAGACATTTCTAAAATCAATCGATTAATTTAAAGTCAGGTTATAAGTTTTTGTTTCTACAAAATGGATAAGCGACAAGACTTTTGTCAGGGACTGTATATATCAAGAGTCTCCAATCTTTTTCCGTCTGTTGAGCTCCTTTACAAATCAGAAATGCCACACAGCTATAATTTAAGCTGTTGCAAAGAAACTGAGTAAATATAACAGCCATGGCAAGCCTTAGATGGGGAATAGTTAGATTTTTTTTTTTTTTTATGAAACATAAACCATTTCTTAGAGCACAGTTAGGCAACAAACTTATATATTTTCAAATGTAATTAATTCGTTTTTATTTATTCAGCACAATACACAGAATTTATAAATTCCTTGGTGAGCTATTTGGAAGGGGATTAGAGCTACTGGTAGCTCCAGAACTACAGGTTTCAGACCCCTGATATAAATGTATATGTACAAGTAAAAATTAAATATAGTAATACAGTAATACAAGTATATCTCATCTACAAGAGGTTGTAAGGAAAAACAAGGGCTACACTTTTATACTACTTTGAACACCTTGTATGTATACATATATGTATGTATATATATACGTATGTATAGAATGCAAAAATATAAGTGCCAGCTGCTAGCCTTTTAACTGAAATTAAAAGTTAAAGATGCACCATGTAACTCCTCAGGTGAATTGTCTACTCCCAGCCTGTCTCCATGCTTTGACATGGTACAGTACGGCATTCCTTTTTTCCCATGTGTTATTATTATTATTATTTTTTTTCTTGCTGAAAATTACCTTGAAAGACATGCACTCTTACTGTGAGTGTGTCGCCTCTCCACAGATCTGACCTGAAACTTGACCTGATGACGTCACCTGCTTGCCTCCAGAGAAGTTACATAATGCACCTTTAAAGTGGGACAAAACACTAAATCCACTTTTTGTTCCCCTCTACTAAACTGTATATGTGGCTTTTGAATAGCTTGTGTACTGTCATACCCTTGGCCTAGACATTTTTGACAATTTTAGTGTAAACTTGGTAAATGGTTTTTGAGGCCTCCAGTGGCCATTTCAAGTATTACATGACATCACCAAAGACTGCCCTGATTACAGCCCTGTGTTTCTGAGACAAACACATGAGTGCAGGGGCCGAGTTTGAATCACACTGTTCCTTATACCCACACACCCCACCCCTCCACCCCCTCACTCTCCTCTTTAGTCCTCCAGGTACTGCTTAGTTTAGTAGTTCTGTATGAAATGTGGTTGTGGGTAGGATGACTGTACAGTATATGCTGATACCCAACACTCACCTATATCAGTGTAGGGACAGAAAGTGACACAGTTAACTTCTTTCACAACAGATCCAGTTGTGTTATGTAATAAGTTATGTGTGTTCTTTGTTATTCAAATAACTACAGGCCATCTTTGTATTTACAAAAGTGTAAAGGCCAAAATCAGAATAATCTTATTATAATATGGACTCAACTATGTCAATCATGTGAACAAATGTCTCTTGTTGAGATTCTAATTGTCTGTTGTCTTTAATCTGAGACACATACTGTGTCAGCTTTTGGCATGTTCTCGTTTTACTTTCTGTATTTTGTATTTCAGGGATTCACTTTAGTGTCTTTGTCATATCTATTTTTTTCTACAAATGGGACTACAGACAAATATTTCTCTTTACACATGTAACATGTATAACACATATGTTAATCAGTGTGCACTGGCCTATATTTAATAAATACACACACACAACACATGTATTACATTGAATTAAAGACCCAACCAGGATATCAGTTTCATTTTTCATTTTTATTTTTGTTTGAGCAAGTACATTACAAACATACGGATATGTACATGTACATGTTTGAGGCCATATCTGGTGCTCAAAAGGAGCAGGTTGAAGTTTACAAAACGTATCATGTCTACCTCAATTGTTTTACCTTAAAACATTGTTCACACACACACACGCATACATAGGTACATACTTACATATTAGGAGTGTAACAGTTCTCACAACATGATATCGTCACAGTATGAACCTCATGGTACGATATTTATTGCAATATCGTGGGAAAGTTCACGATATGTTGGGGAGGCTCATGATATTCTACAGAATAACAAGACTGACATTCTAAAATGCCAAAATAAGCCAGTCATTTGGTACAACATTTATTGTCATTAGGGATGGAACGATATCCAAATCTCTCGATATTTTCACCATAAACATCTCACCGTACCATATTTATTGCAATATTTTGTGGAGGCACAAAACTGTGAATCTGCTCCTTTTTCCTCTAAAAATGCCTTCCCAAGACTTAATCCAAAGAATGAAGATTTCAAAGTGCTTAGAACAGTTATTTCTTCATGTAGTCTGCACTGAAATGGAGCAAAGGATCATGGTCTATGTAGTTCCCTCTATTCTGTTTAGCCATTTCTGCATCAGAACTATTCATTTAAGCAAAGTGATTTGGGATTCGATATATTATTGATGGTCCATGATATTATTGTGAGACCTTTGACGATACGATATCACCATATTTTGGTTATTGTTACATCTCTAATACATATGCAAAAACACATATACACATACATGCACAAATATATTTTCATTTGTGGTCATACAAACTCATAATGATAAAGAAAAAGTTTATTGTTTATGATCTTACGAAATAATCAGTAATGAGATTTTCATTTATGGTTGTACAAACTAATAATAATAATAATAATAATAATAATAATAATAATAATAAAAAATAAAATAAAAATAAAAATAATAATAATAAATATCACCGCATAACGGCGATGATCGGCCCTTGCACGCGCCTATGCTGCACCCCGCAAACGGCGTGCCCTACAAACTATGTGCCATGCAAACAATGTGCCCTACACATTGGCCGTGCAAATGCTGCACCCACCAAATGCTGCACCTAGCAAATGCAATGCCCCACACTAACCCTAATAACCGTAAACCCCAACCACACTTTTCATATGTTTATAGTGTATTATATGGCCAAGATCGCGTATTAGTGATTCAAATTTCCCAGTTCAACACATCCTCCATCAGAAAAATTACATAGTGCACCTTTAAATGATTTTTGAGGAGTCTTTGCGCCCCTGGTGTCCAACAGTAAAAAATTCACCATAAATTCACCATTATATAATTTTTGGCCCGTAGTCATACATACAATTTAATTCTCAAATTTGGTACATATCCAATAATGTTGGCATTTCATTGTACTAGGGGGCGCTATAGTGTAATTTTCCATATGCTTTATAGTGTTTTATATTCAGGCCAAGGTCAGCATAAGTGATTCAAATTTCAGCACGATCAGACTAAGTCTGTGCCAACGGCTTTGCCGCCTGTAAACTCTGACAGTTTTCAAAAACATGGAGGTAACTTTTGAAGCCGCATTTCTCTAGATGATGTACAGTGATTTTCAGCCCTGTGGCTGAAGCGCCTTCAGAGGAGTGCGTTCAAATGCAACATGAGCCAAAATGCGAACTCTGCATTTTGAAGATTTCAATCCAAGAAGATTTCAATCCAAGATGGCCGCCTTCTGCTTTGTCAGGGGGCGTGGCTATCATAATATTTTTTGTTTGTCTTCACGTGATGAATGTGTGTACCAAATTTCGTGGCTCTTAGACAAAGTTGAGCTGGGATGGCTCTCTTAGGAGTGGGTGGAGCCTAATATTCGAGGTGGCATATTATCTCAATTTTTTTGATTCCCCATGCATAAAGCATATATTTTCTTGAATGTCTCATCATTTCTGAACTTTTGGCAAAGTTTGGTGAGTTTTTGAACGTTTTCAACATGTTTGCGGGGTCATGTTTTATTTCATTCTGTAGGGGGCGCTAATGCACCTAATTAAATTATTTCACATTCAGTAGCTTTAGGGCAGCGAGTTTATGAACTGTGTCAAATTTCATTGAAATCACAGTTTGTTTGAGCAAATAGGAGTAAGTTGTAAATATCCAAAAATTGTGTTCATTGTTTGTCACTTCACTGCTCAGAGACCGTCAGACGGATTTGGGATATATGGATAACTTGTGATGGTCCCGTCCTGGAGATAATGTGGACCAAATCTGAGGTCGTTTGGGTGAGCGCCTTTGGAGGAGTGCGTTTCAGCTTCACAAATTTTAATCCAAGATGGCCGCCTTCTGGTGTGTCAGAGGGCATGGCCATAATAATATTTTTTACTCATCTTGTCATGATCGACGTCTCTGTCATTCATTTATTTCACATTGAATATTGTCTAAATTTTGATTGAACTTTGGAACTTCGCCGCACATGGAGGTAACTTTTGCAGCTGCACTTCTCTAGATGATGTACGGTGGTTTTCAGCCCTGTGGGTGAAGCGCCTTCAGAGGAGTGCGTTGAAAAGCAACATGAGCATTCTGCATTTTGAAGATTTCAATCCAAGTTGGCCTCCTTCTGCTTTGTCAGGGGACGTGGCCATAATAATATTTTTTGTTTGTATTCCGCTGATGAATGCGTGTACCGAATTTCGTGGCTCTACGACAAATTTGAGATGGCGTATTATTTCCATTTTTTGATCCCCACACATGAAGCCTATATTTTCTTGAATGGCTCATCATTTCTGAACGTTTGACAAAGTTTGATGAGTTTTTCAAAGTTTTTGAACGTGCTTGCGGGGTCACGTTTTATTTTAATCTGTAGGGGGCGCTAATACACCAAATACATTTTTTTCACATTCAGTAGCTTTAGGGCAGAGACTTTAAGAACTGTGTTTAATCTCATTCAAATCAGAGTTGGTTTGAGCAAATGGGAGCAATTTGTAAATATTCAAAACTTGTGTTAATTTTTGTCGCTTCACTGCTCAGAGACCATCAGACGGATTTGGGATATGTGGATATTTTTTGACCTTGTGCCCCTGGAGATAATGTGGACCAAATTTGAGGCCTTTCAGGTGAGTGCCCATGGAGGAGTGTGTTTCAGTTTTGCAAATTTTAATCCAAGATGGCCACGCCCTGGTGTGTCACAGGGCGTGGCCATAATAATATTTTTTTACTGGTCTTGTCATGATCGACTTCTTTGTTAAATTTCATGATTCTATGTGCAAATTTTTTTTGGTGTCATTCGTATTCCCTAATGTATTTTTGTGATGTTTGGGGGCGCTGACGAGCCATTTTATTTATTTATTGAAAATGGAAATAGCCAAAAGTTAGAGATCCGGAGTCTTTAAAACGTGGCCAAATTGCGTGAGTTTTCGTCATTGTTCATTGGTTGAGTGCGTTAGGAGAACAATAAAAAGAAGAAGAATATAGCCGCAAGCGGCGAAGATCGGCCCTCGCGTGCACCTACGCTGCACACCTCAAACGCCGTTCCCCACAAACGACGTGCCAAGCTCATTGCCCCCTCCAAACGTTGCTCCCAGCAAATACCATGCTCAGCAACCACCATGCCCCACACTAACCCTAATAACCATCAACCCCAGCCACACTTTTCATATGCTTTACAATGTGTTATATTCAGGCCAAGATCACGTATTAGTGATTCAAATTTCCCAGGCCAACACATCCTCCATCAGAAAAATTACATAGTGCACCTTTAAATGATTTTTGAGGAGACTTTGCGCCCCCTCCTGGCCAACAGTGAAAAATTCCCCATGTCCATAATATATTTTTTGCTCGTAGTCATGCATAGAATTTAATTCCCAAACTTAGTACAAATCCGATAATGTCGATGTTTTATGTCTAGGGGGCGCTATAGTGTAATTTTCCATATGCTTTATAGTGTATTATATTCAGGCCGAGATCAGCATCAGTGACTCAAATTTCAGCACGATCGGACTAAGTCTGTGCCAACAGGAGCACATCTTGACATTGAATATTGTCTAAATTTTGATTGAAATTTGTGGTTTTGCTACACGTAAACCGTGACAGTAAAAAAAAAAAAAAAAATTGAGGTAACTTTCGTAGCCGCACTTCTCTACGTGCAATTTTTTTTTTGGTGTCATTCGTATTCCCTAATGCATTTTTGTCTCGTTAGGGTGTGCTGACGAGCCATTTTATTCATTTTTGGAAAAGTTTCCTGACTTTTCGTCATTGTTCACTGGGTGAAAAATGGGTGAGTGCGTTAGAAGAAGAAGAAGAAGAAGAAGAAGAAGAAGAAGAAGAAGAAGAAGAAGAAGAAGAAGAAGATACGAGAACAATGTGCCGCTTTTGTTTGGCAGACAAACTATACATTTTCGGAAACCTCTGGCGCATTGCTACGTCATGGCGAGGGTCCCTGGTCACTACGGGTGAGTCACGTCATGTCATTTTAGTTCCCGCCCCCTATGAGCATCGCTATGCGATACTAATATGCCCCTCTGGCGCTCGGGCCTAATAATAATAATCATAATAATCATAATCATAAAGATGGCACAAAATGTGTCATATCAAAATAAAATGTCGAACAATATCACAGCAATTTTTTTCAGTATCAGTATCGTTATATGGGTGGAGTTTAGGCGTTTAGTCCCACTTTAACAGCTCATTATAGTCTGCAGAGCAAAATAGACCCGGCTAACAACTCTCTACCATGTTTTAAAATCTTAAATAAAGCAATTTGACATGTTTCACAGTTTAATCATTAGAGGACGTGTCGGCGTTTAATCATTAGACTGTAGGCGTCTGTCAAGACTTGTTGGGATTGGCACCGCCGCGCGCCAACTGCTTCATCACGCGGCGGCCATTTCTGTTTGTTTACTACAGCCTAACACCACATATTTCACCAGCAGAGGCACCCGGTGTGAAATATTATACAAATCATTCATAATGTTTGGATTTTAACTCCACTAAAGTGTTGTCCAAACATTTGTAGCTGTCAGCTTTATCGCTATGAATTTGTCACTTGCGCGTTTCGACGTTTGCACAAGCTACTCATGCTGTTTGCAAGTGAACTCTGCACCATTTGGAGAACGCCTGTCCAGTCAGCAGTCCTGCCACAGCGAGACCAAAAGAGTGCATTCTGGGTAAAAAAAAAAAAAGAGGGAAAAATCCAATTGTGCTTTTTTTCTGTTTCGGCAGTGACGTCCCTCACAGAATCAATATGAGCTGTAATGAGTAGGCCCGGGTTTTGCCAGGACATCAGTACTGAAGGAAGGATGGGGGAGGAGAGGGAAGGAAGAGGAGGGAAGGAGGGAGGTGTAAGGGAGACAGGAAGGGAAGAAGAAGAAGAGAGGAGAGGGAGAGAGGGGGAGTAAGGGAGGGGAGGGATGAGAGAGAGGAAGAAGAGGAGGGCGTGAGGAAGAGGAAGGGAGAGAAGAGGGAGAAAGATGAGCTGTGAAGGAGGGAGGGAGGAAGAAGAGGGGAGGGATGAGGGAGCGGAGGAGGGAGTGGAGGAGGAGAGAGAGAGAAAGAGGAAGTGAGAGAAGAGGGAGAAAGATGAGCTGTGAAAGAGGAAGAAAAAGGAGGGAAGAGACAAGGCAAGAGAGTGGGTGTGAAGGAGGTAGGAAGAGGAAGGGAGAAAGGTGGTGTGAGGGAGACAGGAATGAATGAAGGACAGGAGAGGGAGAGAGAGGGAGTAAGGGAGAGGAGGAGATAGAGGAAGAAGAGAGAGAGGAAGAGGAGGGGAGAGAAGATGGAAAAAATGAGCTGTGAATGAGGGAAAAAGAGGAGGGAAGGAGGAAGAAGAGGGAAAAGAGGAGGTGTGAGGTAGACAGAAAGGGATGAAGAAGAGGAGAGGAAGAGAGGGGGAATAAGGGAGGAAAAGGATTCCGGAGGAGGAGGGAGAGGAAGAAGAGGAGGTAAAAGAAGAGGGAAAGATGAGCTGTGAAGGTGGAAGAAAGAGGAGGGTGAGAAAGTAGTTGTGAAGGAGGGATAAATGTAGAAAGAGCAGGTGGAGAGACTAGGTGTGAGGGAGAAAAGAAGGGATGAAGAAGATGAGAGAGAGAGGAAGAGGGGGAAAGATGATTTGTGAAGGAGGGAAAAGAGGAGGGGATTGAGGAGGGGGAGAAAGGAGCTGTGAAGACGGGAGGGAAAAGAAGAAAGGAAGAGAGAGGAGGAAGACGAGGATGAAAGAGGAAGAGGAGGTGAGAAAAGAGCTATGAAGAAGGGAGGAATGTAGAAAGGAGAGGGAGAGAGAAGAAGAGAGGGAGGGAGGGATGAGGGAGAGGAGTGATGTCAGGGAGGAGGAAGAAAGGAATAGGACAGTGGAAAAAGAGGGAAGGAAAGGGGAAGGGGTGGAAGGATGGGAAAGAGGAAGAGGGTGTTGGAGGGAGGAGGAGGAAAAGTGAAGCGGTGAGGACAGTTGAGGAAAGAAGGGATGAGGGACAGAAGGGGTGACAGAGGGTGAGGGGGTAGAAGGAGGGAAGGAGGGATGAGGAAGAGTTGAAGAAGAAAAGAGGGAAGAGGTAAAGAGAGGAGGAGGGGAGCTGTGAGGGAACTGTGAGGTAGGTAAAAAGAGGAAGAAGAGTGGGAGTTGAGGGAGGGAAAGCTGAAAAGAGAAACGAGGGGAGAAGTGGAGAAGGGAAGGATGAGGAATAAAAGGAACAGATCAACAAAAACAAAGAGATAGTGGTGTGAGGGAAAGAGAGAGGTTGACAAAGAAAGGGATGGAGGAGAGAAGGGGTGAGAGAGGATGAGGGGGAAGAAGGAGGGAGAGATGAGAGAGGAGGGTAAAAGGAGGAAGGGTAGAGGGAAAGAGGAGTGAGGGAAGAGAGGCAGAGGGAGCTGAACCTACAGTCAGATGTAGTGCACCACATGTACACTACATCTGGTGACACAGTGGAGAAAACACGGATGGAAATTTCACCTGGAATTTGCATGTTCTACCTGTGCCTGGGTAGAGTATGCATGTTCTCCACTGTGCTTGTGTGTAGTTTTCATGGTTTCCACTGTGTTTGTGTCTATTTTTCATGTTCTCCACTGTGCTTGTGTGGAGTTTCCATGTTCTCCCTATGTCTGTGTGGAGTTTGCATGTTCTCCACTGGTCGAATCCTGGAGCGACACTGCAAAAAGTAAGAAGATTTCACGTGATTTGAGTAGATTTCACTTCCACTTTAAGTAAAATGATCTACCACTGGATGATTTCATCTTAATATTTTTCTTAATCCAAACAACATAAGATTTAATTTCTTATCTTCAATATGACTTGGTGTATTTCCTCACTTAAGTACAAAAAGATTTGTTCCATGGGTGGATAATTGTATTTGTCATGAGAAATGGACTCAGATCATTATGTTATAATGTTTTTAATTCAAGTCATTTTAATTGGGACAGACTTGAGTTTTTTGTAGTGTTCACCTAAACTCAATATGTGGAGCTGGTCCCTGGAGCAGGAGCTGTAGCTCACTGCTCCTTACAGGTGCCCCAGCAGCTCTGGGTGAAGGATGGGTCAAATGCAGAGTATAGATTTTCTTCTCGAGGGATCAGTAGTGTGTGTCTATGTGTGTCATGCCAGAACCAAGCAACATGATAAAGTTTGTCATATTTAAAAACAAAACAAAATTGTTTCAGTTGATCCTCCGACCAGTACAAGCGGTGTTATTGTGTCCTTAAGCACGACACTTGCCTTATATGGATTTGGTGTGTGGGTGTTAGTGGTGGTCAGAGGGTGCAGATTGGATGTCTGTTATCTGTCAGTCTGTCCCAGGGCAGCTGTGGCAGTGGAAGCTTCACATCACCACATGTGTCACACTTTGAGAGTCTCTCCAAGTAAAACACTTCACACAAATCTGGTGTTAGTATGATGTGATCAGGGGGATCATGAGTGTTGTAGAAGTTTGAAGCTTGTCCAAGAAAGAGTGGAAGTAAAAGGATGGAGACCCACTGTCTTAAGCAGGAGAAGTTCATTTACTTAATTATACGGGCTCGGGGGGACCTGAAAAGTCAACATAGAGTGATTTCAAAAATGAACATAGTCTGATCTTTGAGTGTTCAAGCCCCTTGAGTCTACTTCCAAAGGATGAGGTTTATAAAGCAAGTGTGGTGAAAATATGAAGGCCAGTAGGCACTGGTTAGCCAGGAATATGCCACAGTTTAGATAATGGTATGTCAATGTTATGCCAAGGGAAGATGATGGTTATGATAGCTCCTGTGAGGCAATGTTAAACTGAGAGATGTACACGAAGGATAAATTACTTAAATTCTCTTACAATTCAAAACTGTTTCTCATACTGTCCCTGCTCTGATTCACTGTGCCAGCCTCGTACTGGGCTGCTCCTGATGTTCTGAGCCCATTGGTCATTCGGCACCCAGAGATCACATGGGCAGATGGTCACTCGGGTGACCAGAGAAGGAGGGGGGGGGGGGCATGGGAGCAGACAGAGGGAGGGGGGCAGATATGTGTAGTAAATCTAAACAGTAATACCTCTCCAATAACTCAGAGCATCTCATAAAGGGCGGACATTAAACCGACCCGGTCATCAATCAGCATGTGTCTTAAACTTCAGCTGTGCTCCTCCAAGACAACAGCAGAGCCACGGAGGCACCACAGTACAGAGGCACCAGGCTACGGAGGCCCGCGAGGTTCAATCATGTGAGGTCAGGATTTGGTTTTTCACTAGGTCTTTGTCAGTGTTCAATTTTGCATTTAACTTTTTTTTTTTTTGTTATGAAATATATCTTTGTGGGATAAGTTACACTATATCACTATATTCTATGACTTGAAGATGTTTTATTTATTTATTTATTTATTTTTTCTATTTCCAGTTTGAAAAAAAAAAGTATATGAAGTATATGGATTATTTCTGATTTAGGATTTATATTATATATTATGTATAGTTTTATTATTTTTTCCTGCACTTTGGAGGAGCAGCTTCTCATCTCGTTACACTGTGTATGATGACAATAAAGGCTTTCTATTCTGTTCTATTCTATTCTTTTACATATGCCATGCTGCATATTCTTTATGTATAATAGAAAGTCACAGGTGGGTAGTACTTTACTTCAGTAACTTATTGAACAAATTGTACTTTGCCAAGTAGATTTCAGGTACCATACTTTGACTCCTACTTGAGTAATATATAGTACAGTGTAACAATGCTCTTTCTTGAGTAAAAGCTGTGCTCTAAATTGACAAAATCTTTGTGACAATCTGATATGATTTGAACATTTGTGCTTCTTACAGTTCCTTCAGATCTGGTTTAGTTAGCTATAGGCCCTAGTAAAGCTTTTTTCTATTACTACTAATTACTATTACTAATTCGTTGTGTCAAAACTTTTATACTGGTAATAATATTTTGTTCATCTAAAGTATCGTCACTCATACCTTAGTACATATTTTGGTTATTATGTGCTTAATCACGTTCGTCGTATACTTCTGGCCTTACATTCCTGCCTCTCCAGTGCCCTGTGCCCGGGCAGAGACTCTCAGGCCGCCCTCTCCACAGAGTAGGACCGGTGGATGAGGCTCAGGTGCGCCGTGGGGGACAGCAGATGCCCGGGAGCGCGCATGTGTGTGCAGTGGTCATTAGAGGAGCTCGTATCACGGTGCTTAAAAGTGTTGTCCCGGTTGCGCGGCGGCCAGCGCCGACAGCTGAACTATGCGTGACTTCTGTGTGTCTGTGGCTCTCGGTTTACGGCCGTGCCTCTCTCTTTGCACATCTTTTACGGCACTGCGACCGCCATAAAACCATAATTTAGGACTTGGTGAATATTCATTAGGCCGTATTGTTTAAAAGCAGCGGTGTGGACACGGACTCCTCCAGTGTCCCTCTCATGGCGCCCGGTGCTGCTCTGTCTTCTCTGGAGCGAGCGCTGGAAACACTATAAATAACGCGCGGGTTTGATCTGAATGGCTGCCCTTTCCCCCGGCTGTAAAAGTCTCAAAGCGCTTTGTGCCAACGCGGCCTGAATG
>CM060667.1:16444223-16564223 GCA_030686955.1 Odontamblyopus rebecca
TGACCCGGCGTTATGCCCCAGGACGCGGGTGACCTCCGGCAGGGGTCACAGGTCCACTACATGAGCACTCTCACTGCCCAGGCTTTCATCTGCACCAGCAAACACTTTTATGTAGAGTGATGTGTATGAAGAGTGGTGTATGTACTGATAGGTTCTCTCGAGTGTGATGCAAACTGAGGCACTGCTCTGTCTGAAGCTCTGTTACTCGATGTATTTTTAATTCAACACAATCGGGCCATAAAGAACAGATTCATCTGGAGCTACAACAGGTGAGCTGATTTGTGCTGTTAAACAAGTCCCTCTCAAACATTATTACAAGTCTGTCAATGTCAGCCAACAGTTTTTCAGTTAAATCAAGCCAAAACAGGACCATGAACGCTGGAATCGATTACAACCTCCTGAAAATGTGCGGTTTAAATATATTTTGTTTTTTTCTTGAGTTTTCAGACGATCTTAAGACCTTTTTGTTAGTGTTTGGTAATGTGTGCATTGTGTCACTTTCTGCTACATATATACCCATAGATGTACATGTAGAACACCCCCAGCATGATGTCACTGCAAAGTATTAACAGGCTCGCTCACTTAACACAGCATGGACGGATCCGGAGCTGAGGTCAGAATCCTCAGGTGGAGTTTCTTGTTTGTTGGTCTAGTCTGGGATGAATATCTCTGTTTGTTCGGCCTGTCCACAAACAAACCCTGGCACAAAGTTCAATGTCTCCTCTGTCAGTACAAATAAACAAAAGTTAAATTATTTTTTTTCAACAGCAGCTTCTGAAAGTTTTTTCCATTATTCAACCCCAGATGTGATTGTTGTCTGTTGAAAGGACTTTCAGACGTAAGATAAATATGACAGGTTTGTGGAGCCGATCCCAAACAAATAATAAGAAGGTTTAACGTGAATCTCCCCAGAGATTATAACATCATCAAATTGTAGAACGTGCACATGACCTTTCATAAGAGTTACATGACCTAACTACTCCCAGATACATTTGAGAGTAATTACCAAACTGTACATGTTTACTGTTACACTCCACTGTAGAATTTGTAGAACCTGGAAATGTCTTCACTTTTGGGACTATTTGCTCTGTGTTTTCAGTTTAGTCTGTTTACAGCGTCCACCAAACCAAAGGTGAAGGTTCAGACACTGCACAGACCCTTGGGCAGGACACTCCACTGTGCGTGAGTGTTGGTGTAGTCTGAGGGGCCCATGGCATCCTCACTTCGGTCACTCAGCACCGGGGCGGCTGTGATCACAATAGCAGCAGTGTGTGGGTGAATGAATAATGAATGAAATATATAAGACTAATGCAGTAGGAGTAGTACTCTCTAGAGTAGTATTCTGTTAGAATGAATATTTTATAGTAATGTATTCACAGCTGATGACTTCTACCCACTTCTAATTTACACACATATTACTAAGATAGCTATGTCTGTGCTCATGTTGGAGAAACACTCCTTATATTGAATTCAATTTTGCCAAACTAAAAGGAAAAGAAAAATCTGTTTTAGTTCTGTTTTCATTTGGAGATACAATTAAAAAGTTTTTTTTTTTTTTCCCCCAACAGTCTTCATGCTCTCCTTTTACAAACATACTACAACAGATGACGATGTCAATTAAAGATTTTATTTTATTTTTGTTTGAGGCCACAATAAAAAAAAATAAAATAAAAAAAAACATGCAGCCAGCAAGAAACAAGAAACATACACAACTTCTAATCCATATTTCAGTTCATTCTGTATTATGGATATGTATGGAAGTGTTTACGTGTGTGCATATGTCTAGATGTGTGTGTGTGTGTGTGTGTGTGTGTGTGTGTGTGTGTATGTTACAATATGCATTTATGTGCATATGTATGTGTATATCTATCTACTAGCTGGTTTAAATCAATTAAAAAAAAAAAAAACACTTAAAAAATGAATGCAAGAAATAGGATTTATTTTAACTTTTTTAACCTTTACTTGTTTGAAACTAAACCAGGACTAACAGGACTGAACAAGGGTTCAAACCAGAACAGTTCTTAAGGTACCTAGCTAACACCCCAACCCAAGTACTGCCAGTGCGTGCGTGTTCGCGCTGGAGCGGACGTGCGTATCCGGTAAACATGGCGGAGTGTCGCGCGCAAACACCACAGCGGACGCCACATGTTTGACCACGGCGTTTAGGATGTGCTCGCCATGTTTACGGTGTTTACGATGTTTACGCAGTCTCTGGTAAAACGGACGCGAGAGCCGGAAGAGAAGGTGACAGTGGACACGGCTGTCCGCAAGTACGCGCCCTCTTCAGTTCATACCAGGGGACAAATGCAGCGTCCAGACTGCATACTCAACAATATGAAAAATAAAATAAAACTGTAAACTGCATTTGAAGTAATATTTTACGAAATGATTTGTTTAGTTTATGTTCAGAAGTTGCATATGCAAGTCTGTATATTTGTTAATAGTATTTTGCTATTTTAAAATGTATTATTATACAGGCTTTTGTTGTTGAAACGGAATCGCAGTATTGCCCTAGCATATCAACATCGGTACCTATCGTAATAATCGTAATAGTCTATATCTATATATCTATATATATATATATATATATATATATATATATATATATATATATATATATATATATATATGCCATATATATATGCGTGCGCGTAAAATCTACTTTTACGCGCAGAGGATTTAACCACGCAGGTGAGTTGATGTCTTATTTAAAGTATAATTTTCTATTTTCAAACATATTTAGGTTGTCTGGGTGTATATGATATTTTAAAAAGGCTTATAGATAATTTGTATTACGATTTATTATGAGAAATTACAGTGGCAAAAGAGAGAATTCAGTTTGTCAGCTGGACAAAAGTTTATTTATTAAACACTGAAAATACAGTGATACACTTCTTAATTATCGATATTTAAATTCATATCATTTTTACATTCATACATTTTATATTACTTTTTTATGTTTTAGTACTTGCTTGCCTTACTTGGAACCAGAGGGTACCAAAAGTAGTAGTAGTAGTAGTAGTAGTAGTAGTAGTAGTAGTAGTAGTAGTAGTAGTAGTAGTGGTATAATATTCATATTTACTGTTACAGATATCGTACAATCTTGTATTTTTATATGAGTAACAAAGTAATCCCGTCAACAGTATGCGTATCCAGGCAGTTCCGCTCAGGACTTTGGAGACGGTGGTCATGGCGCATTTGGGGAACATGGAAAGGACATGATGGTGTTGGGGCATTTCTGGTCTTATTAGCGCCGTGTGAAACTTTACCTTTTACATGACGTGAGCTCCCGCGGTGAAACGGGATCAACAATGACCTTTGACCCCAGGAATGCGCGTCACCAGACAAGTGCCCCGAGAAAAAAGGCGAGAATAAACGTCCATAATTCATAAACCATCTTAAAAGAAAACACAAGACAAACATATACCACAAATGGAGCATGTTTATTACATTTTATGGACGATACATGAATTAGTTTATGAATGAACACTTCTTGATCAGGATGTAGCTACAATACACTTAAATAAACTCGTAAAAATTATATGCAATTTACAGCGAAAAGACAACTGTTTGATGACACAGTAGCCTACACAAGATTTGCACTTTTAAAAAAACTAATGAAATTGGTAAATGGAGTAAATAAATTTGACTACACAATAAAAACATGAACGTACATGTGACCATCGATATATTCCGTGTTTATAATACCCGTGCGTACCGAGGCCATGTATTCACGTATGTATTCTAAAACTAGACTAAAACAGGACTAACCCAGAACTAAACCGAGCATAAATAACCAGAACTAACCAATGCCATAACTGAGCCTTTAGCGGGACTAAACCAGGACTGACCCGACCGAAACTAGATCGAAACCCATTCCATAACTAGGTATTTAGCAGGACTAAACTAGAATTAAGCCAACAAAGAATAAACCTATCAAAAAAAAAAAAACAAAAAACAGTACTAAACCGTTCCAAAACTCGCTTTCAACACCCGTGCCCGGCCCCGTTCCCTCCTTTAGCCCGGAGGAAGCGCGCGGGGTCCGAGTGGCACTGACCAGACGCCGCGCGCTGAGGCCGGGGTCAGGCCGCGGTCACGGGGCGGTTTACTTGACATTAGGGCACGATGATGACCAGAGGAGCCGGCCCAAATTTACTACCAGCCCGCACTCCATTGACACCGCATTATTTATGGCGATCTGCATTACCGAGGTTGTTCTCCTTGCAAATGCTGTGAGGGGACATCCACACGGGTATTTCATCAGATATTTCACTTTAGCAGGTACCTAAAAATGTACTGTTATGGTTTTGAATTGTCATAAAGCGAAATAATTGGCTTGTTAATACAATACATGACACACCATCGTCTTATTCAGTCAGGCTGAATAAAACGTATGTGAAAAGAAACTATCTGGAAAAAAATAGGCACTTTATATCATTCACTCTTTAATTATATTTTAACTTCTGGCAGTGTATCACTATAAACTTTTCAAATATGACATGTGTTTGTGGAATAATACATCACATTTTCATATTGAAATGAAATAATTATTATTTGGGTGCAAAATAAATGAATAAATAATTAAATCAAATACATGACAGCCAATATGCATGGTCCAACAACAACAAATGATCCAGGACTAAACCACGTTCAAAGCACACTACAAAAATAAAATCTAGTCAGGTTAAGATGCCTTAAATTAACAAATGTTTGCCATAATTTGAGTAAATTTCACTTGACAAGTAAAATTATCTTTCAATCAATCAATCAAACTTTATTTATAGAGCGTGTTTCATACAAAACTGCAACACAAAGCGCTTCTTTTTGTACTTAAATTATGAAAATTAATCTTGCTGCTCTTAAAATAAGAAACAAAATCCCAGTGCAGGACTAGACCAGGTCTAGAGCAAGACTAAGGTGGGACTAAACCAGGTCTAAACAATCACGACTAAAACAGGTATAGAGCAAGCCTAAAGCAGGACTAAACCAGGTCTAAAGCAAGACTAAAGCAGGATTAAACCAGGAGTAAACCAGGTCTAAAGTAGGACTAAACCAGGTCTAATGCAAGAATAAAACAGGACTAAACCAGGAGTAAACCAGGTCTAAAGTAGGACTAAACCAGGTCTAAAGCAGGACTAAAGCAGGTCTAATCCAGGAGTTAACCAAATCTGAAGCAGGACTATACCATGTTTAAAGCAGGAGCAAGCCAGGTCTAAACCAGGACTAAACCTTGTTGTTGACCAGTGACCGTTTCATTGTTTTATTTGGTAACTTTCTGTTTGTGAAATCAAAGATCTTGTTCTTGTTCATGTTGTGATTTGTGGCTCTACAAAAATACACTGGAATAAATTACATTGGAATAAATTACAGCAGCCACATTTAATCTAAGACTAAAGAGGGACTAAACCAGGTCTAAAGCAAGACTAAAGCAGAACTAAACCAGGTCTAAATCAGGACTAAAGCAGGTCTAAAGCAGGACTAAACCAGGTCTAGAACAAGACTAAGGCAGGACTAAACTAGGTCTAAACAATCAGGACTAAAACAGGTATAGAGCAAGACTAAAGCAGGATTAAACCAGGTCTAAAGCAAGACTAAACCAGGACTAAACCAGGTTTAAAGCAAGACCAAAGCAGGACTAAACCAGGTCTAAAGCAAGACTAAACCAGGATTAAACCAGGTCTAAAGCAAGACTAAAGCTGGACTAAACCAGGTTTAAAGCAAGAATAAAACAGGACTAAACCAGGCGTAAACCAGGTCTAAAGTAGGACTAAACCAGGTCTAAATCAGGACTAAAGCAGGTCTAAAGCAGGACTAAACCAGGTCTAGACCAAGAGTAAAGCAGGGCTACACCAGGTCTAAATAAGCAGGACTAAAACAACTCTAGAGCAAGAATAAAGCATGACTAAAGCAGGCTTAAGTCATGTTTTATTCTCTAAAGCAGACTTAAACCAGGTCTAAAGTAGGACTAAACCAGGTCTAAAGTAGGACTAAACCAGGTCTAAAATAGGACTAAAGTAGATCTAAACCAGGAGTAAATCAGATCTAAAGCAGGATGATACCAGGTTTAAAGCAGGACCAAACCAGGTCTAAAGCAGGACTAAACCTTGTCGTTGCCCAGTGACAGTTTCATTGTTTGATTTGGAAACATTCTTTTTGTAAAATCACAAATCTTATTCTTGTTGTGATTTTGGGCTCTACAAAAACGCAGTGGAATAAATTATAGCAGCCACATTTAAATTGGCCATAACTTGGTCTAATCCAGTACTAAACCAGATCTAAACCAGGACTAAAGCAGGCCTAAACCAAGTCTAAAGTAGGACTAGAGCAGGATTAAAGTAGGTCTAAAACCAGGACTAAAGCAGGCCTAAACCAAGTCTAAAGTAGGACTAGAGCAGGATTAAAGTAGGTCTAAAACCAGGACTAAAGCAGGCCTAAACCAAGTCTAAAGTAGGACTAGAGCAGGATTAAAGTAGGTCTAAAATCAGGACTAAAGCAGGACTAAAGTAGGTCTAGACCAGAATTAAGTAGGTCTAAACCATGACTAAATCAGGACTAAAGTAGGTCTTAAGCAGTCAATATGCAATAGGTTCTATCTGTCAATGACTCTTGATTGTGAATTTAGGCCTATTTAAGTTTTGACAATAAACAGGCCGTTTAATTAATCGATAAACTATAGCCTGTTTTATTTGTTCGTTTGTGACGGTCTGCTCATAAAATCATCTGATCAGATGGTCCACTTCAACTTGTTCCAGCGCTCTGAAGCAAATATGTATTGTTTACAATGACTTCATGTTTATAATTCTCGAGATTGGGCCATCATTTAAAAGAAATACGCAGATGTTTACGCGATATTATCACGTAAAGGTTTAACGCCGCCCTTGTATACGTCATATTTTATACGCCGTTGTTTTTTATGGAGTGGAAGGACCGTGCGCTTCGACAATATACAAACAATAAAGCAGCTCTCCTCTGCGTATGAGGCCACTGCACTGTGCGCGCTCCCGCTCCGTCATAAATCATATTAGGGATATTAATGCGCGCTCGTGTGATGCCTGCGTTTGATACATGCGCAATACTGTCAGTGTAATGCAGCCAATATGGAAATGAATCGGCTCTTTTTTTTTTTTTTTTTACTAAAGGATGGTTAAATGTTTTGTAAGCATGACCTGAACACATTATAATGTCTTCAGATCTAGAAAACTGTGAATTTGATTAGACAAGAACTTATATTTTTACTTTTTTCCTTAAATGTTCAATGCATTGTAGGCCTATATCAAATGTTTTTATTTATTTACTTATTTGACGTCGGGTTTACCTCTCCCGTATATACCATCTTTGTGATTTTTCTCACGGGAGTACCCTGCAGATAATGTATTTTTCCATAGGCAGCAATATTATTCAAAAAGCCATACCCAACCTGGACGCATGAGATTGCGTTGGCCTATCCATATTTTAAGCCCGTGGACAAAATACTTAAATTTGTTTTACTTATCTATCAATACGTATTATTTTTCAAAGATTTTGCATCCAGAATTCCATTATAATCTCTTATCTCTGTGGTTGTTTACTGCTGGCCGCGCAATCCATTTTACGCACGCGTATTTGGACTCTCCGCGTAAAGGCAGTTAACGGGTCTATCAGCGGAGGATCAGTTATTTAGCGACCATGAAGCACTCTCCACCGCACTAACCGGAGACTGTTACCATTACTTTAACACGTTATAAAACCGCGCCGTAAACGCAGCGTGCGCCACCAGTACCCAAACCTTGTTCATGACTTCCACAGACTCATCCGCTTTCAAACAGCCGCATTTAGGCTCGAGTAAACTTCACTGCTGCGGTTAAAGCGTCCAATTCTCTTCATTCATCCTCTTCTGTTCCTGAATGAGCTTCGTGCAGGTTTTCAAACCTTCATTGCAACCAATCGGCGTTGTTGTATAAACTCAAAGCTTTCTTACATTAAATTGGGATAAAAAAAAAAAAAAAAAAAAATAGAATAGAATAATATCATTCCTCTGTACATATTTCATGGGACATTTTTTATGTCATCTTTCTGACAGATAGGCATACAGGATTAATCATTTTAATATTTAAGAATTTAAAAAAAAAGTAGATTTATATAAATTATGGTTTTCATTTTTCAGAATTTTCATGATTTTTTTTTTTTTCATCAGAATTCACATTATTTTATCTTGGAATATTTTGTCAATATAGGCCTAGTATATTTGATTTTATGAACTATAACATCAGCCTGCCCAGGGACCCCTTGTGCTACAAGCTGGTACAAAGCATCTCTCTTGTTAAGGTTTATGTATATTGTGCACTGTCCCTGTCTCGTTAAATAAATAAATAAAAAACTAAACTTCTATTTTTATTACACTATTGACTCAATAACCGGACAATAGTGAAGTGCATGGCCACACCCGTATCCAGCAAAGCAATCTGAATTAATTTGTGTACGAATTGTGCTTTGCGAATAAATTTGCCTTGCCTTGCCGACAATTTGAACTCTCAAAGGTAAATTTTTAATCATGAATTAAGTAAAATATATATAGACTCCGGTATTTTGAATTGTTAGTTAACAGAAATCATCCAAATGTATCCAATTTATAGTCATTTAACGTGTCCATAGCTGAGTAACGTTGTGCGTAACATCGCCTGGCATCTTACCCAGTTACGCTTTTACGCAATTTACATTTTTGTATTTTGGTTTAAGATATAAGTATTTTTTCTAGTCTAAATATCAGAGTATACCCAGTTATATAATACCCATATAACCCAACAGTAATTTAACTTTACACTAAATGCTAAACACCAACAACCTCGCTTTACCTGCGGATGATTCCAAAATTCCAAAACCCCCAAAAAACGCACAACAAATCCAAGGCTCTGGGCACATCCTTTGACGAAGCGCACAATGTGTTTGGAGAGCCGGGGTCTGGTGTCTGGTCTGGGGGATGTGATGCGTCTTGGTGCCATCATTGCACCTTATTGCCCCGCGTGAAAAGGCCGGAAATCGCAATAAAAGCATTACGCGTAACGCACACAAAGGCTGGCTGGACAGAAGAGCGGGGAGCTGCTGTCTATTTGGCCCGCTCCTGTTAATGTTCAACCCGGGCATTTACAAAGAGGAAGCCCGGTGTCCTGGTGCCCAGACGGGTTGCTCTCCTGACAGGTCACGGGTAGGTCACTGGACACTGGGAAACAGCGTCGTACTAAAATTGGTAATTCTGTTGGAACATATTGGAACCATGGTGCCTTTTACGCAGCTGTGGATTCAAGTTTGCGTCATGGAATTGGACTGCGTAAAATGCGCTAACCCAGTTTATGGAGAAAACGTACCACTTGGATTTATGATGGATTTCATGTAAGATCTGCAGCTCTGAGATGTCAACCTTGACCTAATTTATTTGAGAAAAATATAACACGGCGTCTTTTAACTGTTCTTTTCCCAATTGCATTGCTTATTATTTATTAGCTAACTTATCTGATTACATTTTACCTTTTCTATTTTGTTTTCACAACTACTTCATTCATAAAAGAACAACAAATGACTGATTACTTAAGTGGAATCGTTATATAAGTGAAAAAAATAAATAAATAAAATGCGCACATAAAACCTTAATGTGTTAAACTAGTCTGGAATTTTGATACACGATGAGAAAACGTTGCTCCAATTTAATACTTATTAAAATATATATTCGAACTTAGATTTCAAATATATAACAATAAAAATGTGTGTTCTTCTCTTTGCAAATTACGCGTCTTTACCATTTAAAAAGACAAAACCTCGCCTCTCCCTTTGCAAGGAGGATGAACATTGGACAAGCCTGTGCGTAAAGCAAAAACGTGACTTACTTTTGGAGCTGCGTCGCTCAGACATTTACAGCTGACAGAGGGTGAATCACTCCAAGATGGCCGGTGTGAGATGGGTTCTGACGCCAACTCATGTTACGTAGATGTCGTTTTTACATTGTTACTGTTTTACATACTATTTGGAACTACATATATGCGAAAGTGTGTGTTAGCTGAACGTTCTGCTGTGCCATAGCGCGGAGTGTAGTCTCGTATATCGTCAAATCATAGCATTCTTTTTTTTTTTTTTCTATGAACATATTTCATGTTTTTGCTCGTGGCTTTCAGGACTTTTCACCAATCAGAAAATATGGCGTAATATTTTGCTCAGAATTCTAAATTGCTATCTTAACCCACACAGTAGTCAAATCATAACTTAATTTTTTCTTTTCTGACTTCCATATCTTCATATCTTGTCTCTGGTTCCAGCTCGCTGTTTACATGTGCCATTCTGAGCACTTTTCGCCATTCATGTGACGTAATATTTGTGCTTTTAATTGTTAATTGCCATGGTTACTGATTCAGTATGTCTGACTATAGCTACACTAAGGTATTACAAATAGTCAAATTGTAGTTTCATCTCATTGTTCAAATGTTATAATGTTTTGCTTTGAATTGTTAATTGCCATGGTAACGGATTATATACCTGACTCGGCACTGTAAAAATAGCCTACTGTTTTTTGTTTGTTTGTTTGTTTGTTTGTTTTTGTATGAATATCTAGCCTATATCTTTTTCTTTTTTCAGCATTCAAATGGTGCTATGGTAACCGACTCATAAGGCATTTAAAAAAAGAAGAAGAAAAAAAAAAGAAAAACTGCTTTTCTATGAATAACTCTTATGCCATGTCTATGATTTGAGCTTGCTGATTATAGGCGCCATTTTGCGCACATTTCACTATTCAGAAGATATCTTTTTTGTATTCGAACTGTTAATTGCTATGGTAACGGATTCAGTATGGCTGACATTGTAAAGTCAGATCACAACGTTCTACTATTCTATTTCTAACTTGCATATATTGCCTATGCTGTTTATAGACGCCATTCAGATTATATAATGTTTTGTTTTGAATTGTCAGTTGCTATAGCAACGGTGCTATTTCCAGCATGGATCAACACATGTGGACAAAATAAACGTAAGAAAGAATCATTTTGCAAAATAAAGAACCAAAACTGAGCACCACACTGTCGTGTTTGTGGAGTGAAACCATTTGCAGCAGCGGCAGTGTATTTAAAATTCCCCTCGCGTTTTATTGGGTCGCAGCCTGCTTTCCAAACAGCTACACAGTGACTAAAAGACCGCAGTAAAAACCGGTCTCTTCTCGCATTTCCTCGCGTTTCCTTGGTTTGTTTTTGTGGTTCTTTCAGCCAAACATGTCCTCCTTCTATATGGCTGCGACTCAGGGCGCGCAGGCCGTAAAATTTGGTGACGTGTTGCCGCATTGCGAAACCATTTTACGCACGGGGCTCACCAGGCCTACGCCAACACTATAGGATGACCATGTTAACAGACACCATATACATGCATATACCAACACACTGTAATGGAATATGGCGTTTCTAGTGAGCTGTGCCAGTTTAGCCTTCGCAACCTTACGCATAAGCCTATTTCTATAGTTTATTTGGGCACATTCTTGGTTTGAAGGATAAAACAAACCACATTTAATAACTATTAACTATACTTGTGAGTTTCAATTGTATAACTAATACTTAGCAAGATAAATATATACATATTCCTTATTGTATTCATACTTTTGTCAATCAAAATTGTACCCAAATGCA
Organism: Odontamblyopus rebecca; assembly: GCA_030686955.1. Classification (NCBI taxonomy): domain Eukaryota; kingdom Metazoa; phylum Chordata; class Actinopteri; order Gobiiformes; family Gobiidae; genus Odontamblyopus; species Odontamblyopus rebecca. The sequence goes on from CM060667.1 coordinate 16,455,857, forward strand.
GATTTCCTGATATGAATGTTTGAAAATTGTAGATCTAATTCTGACTTATTTAATGCAATCTATTTTGAAATAAAAGTAACAAGTGTTGTCTGAAATGTAGTGTGCCGTATTTGACATCCTGGTTGTCAATATAACCGGGTTTTTACGGGTTAAATACATCATAACGCGAGTATAGCTGTAAATAAATTTAAACCATATGATTGGATTTGTAAATTATAGCGTAATGAACTAAATGCTATTGATTATTTGTGACTGGGTATGTAACTGGCGGTGCACACTGTACTGTTGTGATCCGCGGCCGCTCTGTGCTATGTTTGAGCTGAGGAAGGACAGAAAGGAGAAAATGGCGGCCGGAGGAGAGGAGAAGGAAGAGCGTAGCTCCCCTCTTGCTGCGCGCCACCAAGAAACGCAATAAATTCCTTGTTGTTTTATGAAAATTTACAACTTTGTGATACAAGTTTATGAGTGGCCGCGCGCCGGGATTGGCCGACGGGTTGGTCATGTGGACGCGCTTAACGTGAACATGAACTTTTTATGATTTCCCAAGTGGCTATATCGCTCTCGCTTGCTTCTCGCTGCTCGCTGCTGCTGCTAGGCGCTGGACTCCGGAACCGAGTACCTTCCTCGCATCCAGCTGGGTCTCGGTGCGCTCTCGTCGGCGTCCAAACACCGACGCGAACGCTCATTAACTGGACTTAACGGTGGAGCGGTGCGATCTTGAGAGATATGGCACCCTCCTCCTCTGCTTCCCCTCCTCCTCTTCCTCCTTTCCTTCAGTCGTCTTCCCTTGATCTTCCAGCCAACAGGCGGGTGAGATGCGCGTTTGCCCAACCCGGAACACGACGCGAGCCAGGCGGGCAAAGCGACGGTGGAAGGTGCCCCTGCGTGCAAGCGGCGTGTTTGTGGAACGCGTCGGAGGGGCGGCGATGGCGGATGCGGCTGTTTTGACGCCTGCACGACAACGCCTCCTCCGCTCCTCTCGTCTTCCGCCGCTCATCCATCTCTCCCACCCTCCCTCCCTCCATCCCTCCATCCATCCCCGCCAAGCCGCCTCTCAGCGCTCCTCTGACGGATTATCAACACTCGGTAAGTGCGCTCCTCTTCTTGCCCGTTATTGTTATCAAGGAGTGGGGGAGATGAAAGCGTTCCCCGGGATTAAGCCGCGTCCGGGTGCGGGTGTGATAGATGACGCGCAGACACTCTGAGTAGTATACCGGGATTACCGTGCGTCTCCACGGAGCAGCCACGCCGGGTTGGAATCCGGAAGGCTGGGCTCGGCTGGGCTCGTGTGTTGTTGCCCCGAGGAAGTGGATGGAGTGCGTAAAGAGGAAGGAGAGTGCGGGTCCATTAGCGGACTTTTGATGTCAGGTGCGAAACTTTTCGTATTTTTCTTGGTTAAGTGCAACAGGACAAATTATGTTACATGGTGTGGGGTTTTAAATGAGCTGGCTGTTTGTACAGGAGAGAGTTATGGTGTGAAATGCATGAAACACAATTGAAGAGTGCATTTTAAAAAGCAATCATAAGATTACTGTTTAATGTTAGTATAGCAATGTTTTTAAAAGCATTATCTGTTATTATTCCACCCCCATTGATAAAACCCACTATATATTCTTCTCATTTATAATATCAGATTGTTTGGACCATTTTCTATCCAGAGATACCATTTCTGTTCTTGCAAATGAGCTCTTCAATTGTTAGAAAAGCAGACGCACTAACAGTTTTGGACATGATTATAGGTATCTGTGCGTAAAAGTTAACCTCTTTTCGTAGTTCTAATTGCGTTTGGGGCGAAAACAGTGAATGTGTTGAAAATACAGTAATTAAAATGTGGTAACTTGGGAACAATGGGGAGCTTTGTGCGCTTTATGCTCGTGAAGGCTGTGATGCTGAGAATGGATGGCTTGTTTTTGTTTTTGTTTTTTTTAATCATTGGCACAAGTGATTGAGAGATTTTTCTAACTCTTCGTCGGCTTATATGTGATTCAGAATTTGCACGATATGATGTTACATTGGTGTTTAAGGTTTGTTGTGGTGTGGGTGCAGACAGACGCACAGACTGGATGAATGAATGAATGAATGGAAATCATAACTACAATACTTTACGCATACAGAAATTTGATGTATTTTTAACTATACTGTGTTTTTTTCACATCCATAATTCATTTTTTCTCAAGGTTTTCTCAAAACTTTTCTTTATTTGTAGACAATATGAATGAATTCTTGTTCTGGTATGATACGCTTCATGTATTTGCAGATAATATGTGTTAATATTATAATACTAGGCCTATATAGATGGTGACTATGCATTAGGTTACAGATATAAATAGCATTTGTTATATTTTAGTCATAATTTTACATAATTTCACACAATGAGATTCCTAATCAAACTATATTAATAATTTGCCGTACCAAACGCATTCGGTGTATTTCCTGTAATGTTGATGAATATAATGCTATTGTTCATGGAAAACGTGTTTAGTGGAAAAGAACCTGGCTGATACATAAGTTGATATTTAAGATACTTTTATGTACGTTTTGTTGGTTGTTTTGGCACACTTTTACGCACATCCCCTCTGTACCTATATAGCAGCTCTGGTTTTACGCACGACACCTCTCCATATCTGCTTTGGTGTATTTTTACGCACTGCTCCACAACAGCTCTCTGCATGTTTTTTTTTTTTTTTTTACGCACGGCCTTCTCCTTGTCTTCCGCACTTCCAGATGTCACTGGAAGCTTCCCCCGCGACTCTTCATTATTTTCTGAGTGCCTGTTTTGGTGTGTGTGCGTATACGTGCACGCGCTTGGGTGTGTATGTGTGTATGCTTAAAGCAAACCCAGGAATGTTGTTTCCACTGCGCTCCGTGCGTCCGGCCCACTTTTATGACTTTTGCTTCCCTTCTGATTTCCTCCCTGCGGCTGCTGCTATGGCCCCCCACTCTCTCCACTCTTTCTTACAGCTAACAGCCACCGCCCTGCCCCCCTTCACCTCCACCACCAACCCTCACCTCCACAACCACAGCTACCACCACCAGACTCCCCCATCTCCTCTCCCCTCTCCCCTCCACGCATCCATCTGTCTGTCTGCTCGCTTGTAGTCTACACAATTTGTTACCTTCTCAAATATCAAACAGCCAGACACATTCAGACTTTTGGGGATTCCCGACAAAAGACGCGCACTTGGAGCAGACACGAAATCGACATTCCCCCTGTTTTCCCCTCAGCGTCTTACATCTAAGTAAGTCAAATATTATCAAATCATAATTGACAAGTTACGGCTGGTTTTGATGGATGCATTGTGGATTATTACGCGCGTAAAACTGACAGCGCGCACTGAAAAGTAGCCGGTAGCGTGTTGACATTCCATTGCGTAAAGTAGCAGCGATTTGTCAAATCTATTTTTTTCTTAGTAGTCACGCGTAAACGTTGTGGAAATACATTCTTGGAAATACGCGCTGATTTATTCCGTGGTTGTACTTTCTTATAAAAATACAAATCAAAATATTTACAATTACGCTTGGAAGCTAAGCCGTGATCCATTCATCTTGATGGGAAACATATGACGCTAAGCGCTGGTAGTTAACGGTGTTGTCTGTGGCCGGGGCTGTCAGCGCCAGTTAAGTCATACCACATTACGAGGACGTTGTGCGGTCTATACTTCCTCTTTGGAGCGCTCGTCTTGCGTGTAGCATTAGCGGCTTTTCACCGCGCGACCAGGAATCAATATTGGACTATTTACATGGTTACAAAAGAGGAAAAACAGCTATGGAGATCATTTGTTCTGCGGGCGCTGGTGAGGGCTTTTAATCCTGACGCGCGGCTATTAAACGTGCATTATAAACGTGCATCATAGACATCATTCTCTCGTTTCGTGTTTGGAAGATTTGGTGGTTGTTTTGAAATTGTAAAGGAGATAAAAGGTAGAGACGTCCAGGCGAGACAAGTTTATTGGAAATATTTGGTAATGCGCACTTACAGAACACGTATTATAGACAAAACAACAATGTAAATACGCGATAAGATACACCACATCATCACTACAACTATAACGTGTTACAAGTATATGGAGTACAGTACAGAGTGTGTTTATTTAATATTTATTAATAAGAATTTAATATTATATTTAATATTATAATTGTCATCTGAAATATTAGATACAGAGTGTCACAAAAATCATAGGGCTAATAAAAATAAACAATAAAAAAGAAAAAAAAAAGAAAAAAAATAGTAATAAAAATACATTACAGAAAAAGAAAACATAAAAAAAACTGATTACAACACATACCACAAATTAAAATATATTTTAAAAAATACACAATAATTAAAACTATATAATACAAAATTTTGGTGTTAAATTTTAAAGCAGGCATTGGATTCGTCACACTGCACTCGACGTGCTAATATTTTATTTTTATTTATTTATTTATTTATTTATTTATTTATTTATTTATTTATTTATTTATTTATTTATTTATTTATTATTATTATTATTATTATTATTATTATTATTATTATTATTATTATTATTTTATTTTATTTATGTTTTATTATTATTAGCCTAACTTAATTAACTTTAATTCAATACAGACTTTATTTTAGAATAAGACACGCCATGTTACTGAGGGCAAGTTCTTTCAGAAAATGTGGAGGATTTAAACACTGTTATATAATACGTTACAAATGCAAATATAATTATTTTGGTTAGATTACCCGTTTTACAATTGTAGGATATTTTGCAATTTGGTTTACAAAGTTCAGACTTTTATCTGAATTTGCCATTTACATAATAGCCATATTATTAAAATGTATTTTTATTGGCCTATCATAACAGAGTTTGCGTTTTGGGCGAGATGCACGTTTTTCCTCTTTTACGCATAATTTCTTATACATATGAAGTCGATAGTATTTTTTAGCGGTGCTTAGTGAAACTTTACCCCACTCTAGTCACACTGCTCCCGGCCACATCCGCGCTACAGCCCCGACCACCACCTGCGCGAGGCTCTGGTGCCATCTAGCGACCAGTTTACAGCAGTACCCAACTCTTTACTGTATTGTGGACGTTGCTACTATTTACCCACTGTTCAAATCAACCTAAATAAGCTAATAAGATAATTAAAAACATGAAATAAAACAATAATCTTTTTGTTGACTGTGCCCTCGTGCGTTAAGCAGTGCTTTACTTTGCAATGCTCTAACCCAACAGTTATAGCTGTATAGACTGTTTACGCGCGCGCGCCCTGGCATTGTGCACACGCACGCGCGCTCCCGACTCTCGTGTACGTCGCTGCTTTGTGAGGGCGTGCATTTCATTGTGTCTCCGCTCGGGGCAGATTTGTGGCTGTGGCCGGGGAGGAGGCGAGAGGAGCGGGGAGCGCGGTGGTGCTCGGTGTCCAAAGGCCCCGCGAATGAGGCGTGGAGAAAGAAGACTGTTGTGCGCGTAACTGTGCCAAAAATGCCATGTGTTGGAGAGGGGGCAGGGGAGGGGACTGGTTATAACTGTTTTGCATTGTGAGGGTCGCATGAACACTGCAACAAAGAAAAGTTGAGTACTTTTCTGAAAATGTAACATATTTTGAGTATAAACTGACAAGTTTATATACATTAGTAAGGTATAGGCCTTTATATATGTATATATGTATACATATATGTATATGTGTGTATATATATATATATATATATATATATATATATATATATATATATATATATATATATATATATATATATATATATATATATATATATATATATATTTTATTTTAAGTTTATAAGTTTTATTTTTTTTATTTTTTTTTGCTTTCTGGTTTTCAACATAATTTTGGAACTACAAGAAATACAATATCTAAAAAATATTGTTTATTCCAAGGACAAATTATTTAACTTAAAGGTGCACTGCGTAACATTTCTGGTGCTAACTCCATAAATGCAGGACCCCCTTGGAAAAGATAATAAATAAATAAATAAATAAATAAATAAATAAATAAATAAATAAATAAATAAATAAATAAATAAATAAAATATACTGTACATGTTATTGCTGGATGTTATTGCAAAGGAAAAGAGAGTTGAAGAGAGGAAAGGAGAGAAAAGAAAGAGAGAAGAGAGTGAAGGGGGGGGGGGAGATTCCAATGGAATTTATGACTCCTGAATCATCCGACATTCAACCCGCGTTCAGAATCCACTTCACAGCTCATGCAAATCAATACACACCACCCCACCCCCTTACCCTCTCTGTCTCTTTATCTTTTCCTCTTTCTATCCTTCTTTTCTTTCTTTTTTCTCTCTAGAAGGAGGAGCAAGTGTTCATATGGGCCTATAGCAATATGAAAACATGAATAATATGCCGAGGATCTTTTTACGCACAGCGGCATTGAGGTATAACTCGTGCTCCAGGCCTGTACATATGAGTATTGCGTAAAATGTAATAGCACAAAGTTGCCAAACGCGATATATATTTACATTCTGACATGAAGTTGACTGAAGTTGTTTGGACGGTTGTGAAATTAGATAATGACGAAAGAACGCAAAACTGTCTGGTTTAAAGTGACAAACGGACTTTTTTCAAACTTTATTGGAGTAAGTTCACAAACGTGGGTCATTAAAAGTCTTAACAAATGAGTTAAGGCGTATTTTGTTGTGCAGAAAATGTTTGTTCATTTATCTAAAAAAAACAAAAAAAAAACAGTCAATTTTAGACCAATTACAAAACTGACCAATGAACGCGTCAGTGCACTTAGGTAACTACTATATATTTTTACAAGTTTATGTGGTTGTGAATAAACATTTTTTAGTTATTTTAGACGTAATTATTTCGTTTTAGCTGGTACTTTGAGCTACTTGTTGTTGACTTTGGACAGTCTCGGTTTTGCTGCAGTGAAAGAGGCCTTCCCCGTGATGTGACGTGTCCTTCTCTCTCTACGTCCCCGTTAATGTTTGACCCGTAGTGGACGTTGAGGTTTGTTTGGAGTAGGCTATAGTGACCCGGGGGCTTTGGAACCACGGCACCATGAAGGGCGAGCGCTCCAGGCCGCCTCTGCAGCCCGGACACACGGATATACGCGCAGACAGCTTGCCCGGTCAGGCGCTACCTCCGTGGTTTAACATTAACCCCGGCGCGGTGTTAATATTAACGAAGAATGAGCCGGTGTCATTTTACTTTAGCGTTTTTATCGTCTATTTGTTTCTCTTAACGAGCAATTCTTTTCAAATTACAGAGTTATGTGAGTTTATTACGCACACAATTTTTGTGTTATTCTTAAATATTTTGATCATTCTCAAATCGTCCACTGTTTTATAAATCGGATATAATCCGTGTTCTAGTGACAGCTTTCTTTTAACCAAAAATCTAATCTCGTCCATCACCATCAACGCGTTACAGTAACCACGAAAATGACTTATCGATTTTAGTAGCAACAACGCAGTAATATGAATCGACGTTATAATGAAAAACGGTTATTTACAAATGTACTTTACAACCTTAATAGCGTTATCCAAAACCACAGACGCAAGACGCGGATTAAGGTTATGGTAATTCATCATAATTCCGTTTAAATTTAGAGAAAATAAAGTAAAATAAAACATCCCGCGTGTACATTTTCACGAGCTAACAATGTAATTAAATAAACTTAACGATAATGGAGACTAAATGAGCCTATATAGTTATTTGTTTATTTTTATGGTAGCCTATATGTAAGTAAGTCATATCTTAGAGCTTTTGTATTTTGATTTGGTCAATTTCCTGTTCACATGCATTTGAAAAAAAAAAAAAAAAAAAAAAGAAAAAAGAAAGAAACTGTTTTTTAACGATGTTGTAAAAAGTCAACACTTATTGGCTTAACACTTAGAAGCGCCATGGATACTTCATAATCGCACTTCCACTGCTCATAAAAGCGCTGGCGGCAGAGGAGCCCGTGCGTAAAGATCCCCGGATGGACCCGACTGTGCCAACTGTACAGCGCGTGCGAACAAAAGCGCGCGGCATTTGTCCATGTGCTGTTTACGGCATCGCGACCATTCCTCGGACTTTACAAGGAGTCATAAACGGTCATAAAGCAATAAAAGTGGAGGAGGTGTGTGTGCGCGCCTGTGTGTGTGTATGAGAGAGTCACGTGCACGCGCATTCACAGTTCACACGCACGCACACACACACACACAAATACAAAGGGAGAGGTGCCATAAAAGTAGCCCTGACCGCAGCACCACTATTGTGCGCGATGCTCTCTGAAGACGGGGAGATTCTTGGAGTGCCATTGCGCAAAAAACAACAACAAAAAACATGTCTTTATTCACGACAGGAACGAAGAGAGTTTCCTATTTAGCTTTGCATTATTCACTTATAATGAAATACCATAATGGCATATTCTACTTCCCGTTTTAGTAGTAGTGGTGTCTTGTTGAAGGCTCTGTTTACTCAAGGATACGGCTAAACTCGCAACACGACGTGCCCAACCTGATTCCGAGTCTGCAAAACTTTTTAGTCACTGTATTTAAAGTTAAATAGTTTGTGCTGTAATTAACTGCCGCTGTAGTTTTGCGCCTTTTTGCAGGTCCTTGCTTGTATCTCTTTGCAGCGTACGTGGTGCGTAAAAAGCTTTGATTACACTTTATGGCTACGAATTATTGTTTCTTTGCCAAGTGCCACTTTAAGCAAGAGGCTGCTAATTCAGTCTGGGCTTGTATCCTGTTACAGTAATGGTGGTAGAGGATGAAAGTAACTGCACAAAGTTAATTTTATCAAAGTTAGTTGACTTTAAGTTACTTTAAATTAGTTACTATATATTTATTTTTTATGATAAAACTAAGTGCATTGTGGTTATATATATATATATATATATATATATATATATATATATATATATATATATATATATATATATTGATATATTGATATAGAGATATAGTTTTTTAATATATATATATATATATATATATATATATATATATATATATATATATATATATATATATATATATATATATATATATATTTATTTATTTATTTTTATACAAAGCTTAATGGGAATTATTGTAGCACTTGTAGAACTGTAACAACAGTAGTAGTAAAAGTAGTAGTAATAGTATTTGTATGTTGATGTAAATCTCTGGTTTTGGCTTACTGTAACGTTTTAATAGCATAATCAATATCCATGCATAAGAAAACTCCTTTTTGTAATTATGAGAAACAACAGTACCTAAATCACGTAAAGCAGACGTAAAACGCTGCCATGTTGGAGTGTGGTTAGACGCAAACTTTGACTGTACGGTCTGAGGACGCTCCCATGCAGACGCGCGGCTAGATTCCACCACACGGTGCGTCACGGCGGTACATCCACACATTCACCCAGCCACCGCGTCTGGTCTGGCCGCGCAGCCGGTCTGGAAACGCCGTTTGGTGCCGTTTGGGTTTCCTCTTCCTCCGACCTCCACCTGCAATAAAAAACAGCTTATGTTACTGTGAACAAAACCAGGGTATAAATAGTCGGGTTAGACGTGTCTGCAGTTTGTCAGTCCAAGGTACACAACGCGTCTTTACGCACAAATTGGCCTTTTGGTTTGGTTGGTTTGGACTTACATTATGTGTGATTTTTCAAATTAGTATTAATCCAAATTGGCTTTATACCTTATTGTTCTATATTATTATGCACAATGTTTTTAATTTTGCTATTTATTATTATTTTTAGTACCTAGTATTGATTTTTAGAATACTCTGTAACACTTGTGATAAATTATTGGACTAAATGTATTGTTTAATTTTGATTTTATATTTATTACACAATTGTTGTCACCTACTTATATTTATTGGTTGGTTTTGTTTTCAACATCGTCGAAGATATTTATTCAAGCGTGCTTTCTTATCCATAATTCACATTTTAATACATGATTAATTATATATATTTATTTATTGTATTATTAATTACGTTTATTTACATGATTTTGACCCTTATGACGTAATCCGACTTAAGTATTTATTAATGAATTTAGTGTACAAGCCGTGCGTAAAACTGTAAAGCAATCCTTACGTACTTTATCTGGATAGCACTTACAGGCCTTATACCTGCCGAGCTCCGCGATTCATTTAAACCAGTGCGCAATTCAATACACACTTCCACAGTCATAACAACCCGATCAGACTAAAGGGACCGCCACTAACTCTAGTTTAAGTGGCTTCAAGTGTTGACCGTGCGCTCACGTAAATCAAAACGGACGTAAATATGATGTGGATCCGCGTTACCGTGCCAGTGAGCGGGAGAAAGCGCGCGTCCGAGCCGAATGTCCCCGGACCATTAATAATTAAACCCCCGGCCCTGTCCAACACAATACCGCCGCTTCCCGTTCCCAGCAGGCGCAGAGGAAACGCCGCGTCCTGCCTGTCCTGCCTGCCCGGTGTAAGAGCACACACACCAGGCCGGAGAGAGGCGAGGGAAGCGGGGGTCAAACCAGAGTCCCGTCCCAAGCAAAGATTCTCCTTCTGTCTGTCTGGGAGCCTCGGGATGCACATAAAAAATGTATCATCTGTCTCGCAATGGCGTTACTATGGGCAGTGCTGCGATGGGGGAAGGAGAGGAGAGAGGGAACGCTAAAGTTAAAGTAAAAATAGCGTCATTGTGCTGAGGTCCGTGTGTGTGTGTGCGTGTGTGTGCGTGCGTGCGTGCGTGCGTGCGTGCGTGTGTGTGTGTGTGTGTGTGTGTGTGTGTGTGTGTGTGTGTGTGTGTGTGTGTGCGTGCGTGTGAGTTCTTTAGCCGGGCCGGAGAGCAGGCTGTGGGGGACTGGCTGACACTATTTATGGCTGTGGTTACTTTACGACCTCCGCGTCAAGTATTCGAGTTTGGACGCCCGGATGGGAAGAGAAACAGGCCCGGCTTGCTTCACACTCCGCGCTCCTCGTGTCCACTCTTATAATAGTCCTCCGTGCGTCTTGGTGCGTTTTATGTGCACAAGTTAGTGACTGCCGTGGAAAGTAAAATCTGTTGTGAACTTGTGCGTACAGACCGACTGCTTTCTGTAGTTGTACAATCTTGAAATCTGGCAAAATGTGTGTTAGAAAAAATGACTTCAAATATAACACACAAATCAGAATACATTTTTGCTTAAATTGTAAGAACACTAGAACATTTTTTTGTATGTATTCACGGCTCTAGCATTTTATTCCATACACAATTAATTATACATTTCTTATTTTAGCATAAATATCATGAATTATGGTCAGTTAATTTGCCTGCAATCTTAATGCTTGCTCTTTCCAATGATTTGTAATACATTTTATCTTTGAAACTTGAGAGAAATACAAATAGAAACACTGTGGTGGTGTGCGTTCGTGAGCCGTATTTCCATACGTGTGTGAGTCTGAATGTTGTGAATGATAAATACATACACAGTATAAAGCTAATCCTTCCGTCTGCGCAGTATTTGTGCTGGCAGGCCACACGTGCGCGAGCACACACACACACACACACACACACAGGTTTTGCTCCGTACGACGTGCGTCAGGCTGTAATCAGCGCCAACAGCAGAAGGACTTGAGTCTTTCTTTATTTCTTTCCGGAGCCTAATCAGTGTCACACGCGGACACGATCATACTTCACACGAGTCTTTGCTGTTTATACACATGCACGCGCACGCGCACGCTCACCTGGACAGTGTTAGCAATTCATTACTCAATATCACCTGACACTGTGCCATTAGCCTACTTCTTTAATAGAATAAAGAGGAGTAAAAGTGAATGCAGTGCGTGCCGGAGTGGCACGGTCTGTGCGTAAAAGCGCACAGTCTGGTGCCTGTTTATTACCACACAACCAAACGCTCACGCACCTCCATTACACCCGCTATAGTCCACATGATGTTGTGTTTCTGCTCCCCTCCCCGCGCGCTCCAGACACCAACACACATGAATGCTGCGCCAGTGTCTGATTTACGCTCTCCAAACTCATTTTAATGCGCTTGCTTTATCTGCAAAGCGGGACCGGGAATATGCTTTATTATCCGCTCGCCTCTCGCCGCGCAGCGGCACAGCCCCTACGGGCGGGAGCGCTCTGGAGCGTGAACGCGCCGCGGCTTGTTATGGTCCGAACAGACGGAGCCAGAATCACTTAAGGCGCGCTCAGGAGCCCAATCTCTCCAACCGGAGGAGATTAGAAAAGAGATTGGATGAGAATTAGAAAGAGGTAGAGGGTAGAGGAGAGGCAAAGGAAAATAGACAGGAGGGGGGTCTGGGAACCCCCTCCTCTTCCTCTTCTTCCTCCTCTTCCTCCTCTTGCAGCAAAAGGAAAGGAGAAAACGAATGCCAGGCACGGGACGTTCTCATTGGTCAGCACGGGGTCAGCTGGTGTGTGCCTCTCACATGCCCCCCGCCTCTCACACGCGCGCACAGGCACACACACGCACACATGCACGCGCGCCCCGCTCTCTCTCCTGTCCCACACTGGCACTCCGCCACCCTGCCCCCTCTGCTGCTCCGATCTGAGATAAACTAAGTGATAGCAGCGCAGTCGGGCTGGCGGCTATAAAACACAACAAATCATAAGTGCGGCAGGGGCACGAGCACGGGAGGAGACGTTAGCCGTTAGCAGTTAGCCTAACACTCCTCCTCCTCCTTCTTCTTCTTCTGTGGGAGCTCTGGTTGTGTCCCGTGCCCTCCTGTCCCCTCTCCTCTCTCCACTTCTCCATGAGTTCCTATTTTGTCAACTCCTCGTTCCCGGTGTCTCTGCCGGGGACGGGCGGGGGAGGCCAGGCAGCTCCCGCGGAGTCGTTCCTGGGTCAGATTCCGCTCTACTCCTCCGGCTACGCGGCAGACCCGCTCCGGCACTACCCCGGGGCGGCAGTGGCGTATGGAACCAGCCAGGACAAGCCGTACGCGGCGTCTCCGTACTACCAGCAGAACAGTGCATACGCAGGACACCGGGCGGCGGGGGCAGCTGTCGGGGTCGGGGGCGCGAGTGGAGCCTCCGCCTGTGACTATGCCACAGCTGCAGCGGCGGCGGCGGCAGCGGCGTGTGGGTTCTACCGGGACAAGGAGCCGTGCAGCCTGGAGGAGCAGCTGCTTCAGGACGGGGTGCACCGGAAAGTGGAGTGCGCGGGACTCAGCACCAAAGGGCTGTTCGGAGAGCTGGAGGAGAAGCCGTCGGCGTCAGCCCCCATCTACCCGTGGATGCAGCGCATGAACGCGTGTAACGGTAAGACTCTTCCTGCTTTTTTGCATATTTTATGATCCGCTCATAAAAGTGACGTGTGTTTCCTGTGTCCACCGCTCCGTGGGGCCGCTCATGGTCCCGTTTGTGGCCGTGTCATGTGCGCTGCTTTATGGAGCGCCATAAAGCGCGTTTGTTTGGATCCGCTCCTGTTTCGCTTTTACTGTACGTGACCCGCTGACCGCAGAGGAAGAGCCTGTCACATTGTGTTTGCACAAAACACGGAGCAGATAGGAAGCTGATAAGGACGCTCCTGATCGCGCTCTGTCACTGAGTGGACCTTTACTGATTCTAACGGCACACACGCCGGTAACACGGCTCTTCTTGTAAACTTGGGGCGGTTATCTGCTAACCCTTTACAGATTAGATACTGTGCACATCAGAGCGCTTTCTCAGTGAAGAATGAGCCCCACAGACACAGAACAGCGCGGAACACTGCGGCTTTATGTTGATGTTTAACAGAGAAGGAGCTGTGCGCTGAGTAATGGTGCCCGCGGACTACTGTAGCCAGAGCCCGGAGCACACCGCGCGGTGACAGATGAGGTGGGAACAGCAGCGAAGAGCAGACATATCTGAGGGACACATCAGAGCAAGAAAAGGGCCCGGAGATGGATCTGGGCACAGGCGCGCACAGCCCCGTGCTCCTCCATAATCCGCTTTGGCTTGCTCTTTATTTATGCACTCAGAAAAGCTGTGGTTTCCATCCAGCTCTCCTCCAGATCAATACACAATGTGGAGCTGCCAGAGTGACAACACCGCGATTTGTTTACCACCGGGGGCCAAAGTACTGTTAGCGGGTATCAGAGCGCAGAAAGAGGGGAAGTTTATCCACAACACCTGGGGAAAACCCTCTGAAATATCAGCAGGACGCTCAGTCATATTCTTGTTATTATCCAGTCAGAGAAGAAAAAGTGGAACAAGGCGACACAGTGTGCACAGCTCAATGGTGGTATTCAGACAATATTAAACCCACCATTTGATGTGTGTCTGAAAACTATCGTGACGTTTAGTCAAAGTTGTGTTGTTATTTCGTTTTAATCACAGATAATATTAAAATACAGTCTGTGCGTAAAGTTGCTCCAAACTCACCAGGACGCATAGGAACGCTTAAATCAAAGGCAAATCAGTGAAGACAGCTTTATTCCTTCAAGTGTGTTTTGTGATGCCTTTGTGTGCGCTCTGTGCGCTAATGATTTATGAGCAGATTCGTGCGTAAAAACTGTACCTTTGTGCCAAACCGTGTAACAGTTTTGTATTGGCGATTCCTTTGTGTTTTCTTGGTGCGTAAATCAAACACAAACGTCAACATGGACAAAATGTGTTCATTGTTGGTGCATATAGTGCGTAGAATAGCCTATAGAAAATTACAACAACATAACTATTAATAATAACATTTATAAAAACGTTTAAATTACCTTAACTCATAAAATTATTTTTGTCCAACAACACACATGTACAGTATACCAGGAAAAACAAATGTCATGTAATGTAAATACCTGGTAACCTCACGCACTGCTAAACCTTTTACGCACACTTTTCTGATAGAAATCAAATCATCGATTCTTCATATTGACGACCTCCTAATATGAAAATGTTCTTAATGTAAACACAGTTTCATGCCTTCATTGTATAGAAGGCTGTAAATACACGTATATCTTTCAGTATGTTTTCAGTATAGTGCATGTTGATCATTTGTCCAATATGTGCCATTCTCTGCGCCTCCGTAAGTTGACGTGTAACCCTATCTGCGTTCCTCCTCAGGGACTTTCGGCAGCCCGGGGAGGCGCGGGAGACAGACGTACACGCGCTACCAGACGCTCGAGCTGGAGAAGGAGTTCCACTTCAACCGGTACCTGACGCGGCGACGGCGCATCGAGATAGCGCACGCCCTCTGCCTCACGGAGCGCCAAATCAAGATCTGGTTCCAAAACCGGCGGATGAAGTGGAAGAAGGAAAACAAACTGATCAACTCGTCTTCTTCCAACGCGGACGGAGACGAGCTGGAGGAGAAACGTTCGGAGTGAGAAACCGTGGAGGGACACGTACGGACTCACGGACGTTAAGTGACAAGGGTGCAAAGACATCCGTGTTAACTTTTTTCTGGGAGTTTTACGCGACTCCGCTCCAGACCACGAGGATCTGCCACCACGTCCCACGCAATGTACTGTATCCGCCCTATCTCTCTCCGTGTGTGGTCTATGATACAGTAATAACACAGTAACTATAGCACTCCCGGGATGAGCCACGTGACTGCTGCGAGGAGAGGAGAGACGCACGCGATTAGAATTACAATTGGGACAAGTGTGTTAAAAGCCATTACGCAACCCCTCCCGACACTTGTTTTGAGAAGCAAATGATGACGCATTCCTAAACTTAGTCGTATTAGTACTTGTTGTCCGCACTTGTTGAAAAAAGTAAAATATTTAGGGAAATTCCTTTTTGTTTTGTGTATATATTAGAATTGTGTTGAAATCGAAGAGCGCGCGGCCACGGAAGGTGCGTTGATGTCATTGGGCCAAGGATGAACGTGCGTCTCCGCCCCAAAATAAAACTACCTAAAGCGTTCAGGACTTGTGTATTTAAAAAGATTTTTACAGTGTTCGTTTAGATTAGTGTTTCTGTCCAGTACAACGTATACTACCTATGACAAGTGTTCAATAAATTGTAAAGCACTGTACCATAACTCTGGGTTACGTCTAATTTATGTTTGGATTTTAGCGTGATTTTAAACAACAATTTCATGTTCTATAAAAATATGATGAAAATAACTTTAAAAATAATTTCTAAGTTGCTTGAAAGTCATTTATGCGCTAATGTGTGTGTCTAAATACATAGTTTTGCTTGGTCACGCTAGTTTGAATACTGCGTAAAAGCGTATAGAAAAAAAGGCAGGAAGCGATAAATTACACTTATTAACTAAAAAATTATGGTTTTCTAACTCGCAAAATGTATACGCACCATAAGTTGAAAGTTAACATATTGTTGCGCACGGGGAATGCCAGAAGCGCGCCGTGATAGCCGTAATTCTGTATGTGTGGGCTGGGACGTGCGCTCTTTATTTGGTGATTTACGAGCTAAACCTTTACGCGTTTACATATCACGTCTAAATCACGTCTTAAAACAAGTGATTTCACATAAAAGTCGAGCAGGAGACGTAAAACAACAATTTAAAGCTGGTGAGAGCTGTATTATGGAGTGTATGCGCTTTGTCCATATTATAATGTTTAATGTATTGAGTGACGCGTCGGGATTAAGTTACGTTATCCTAAATCTACATTATTGAAAACCAGAATTAGAACATAACAAGCGTTTTATTTAATGTTTAACTGAAAATATCGACTCCCTTTATGTACTTTTTAGTCTGATTATCCATCCATCCCTCTTCTCCCGCTTAATCCGGCTGGGTCACGGGGGCAGTTTGCTGCCCAATCCTCATAGCACCTGACCCCCGCTATGAACCCCTCTGCAGGTGGTGAGCCCACAGGAGGGTGGATGTCATGGTCCTTGATGTTAGTTCATAAGGGTCCGGGCATGTTTTGGGTTGATGGGGGAAACCGGAGCACCCGGAGGAAACCCATCCAGACACGGGGAGAACACGCAAACTCCACATAGAAAGGCCCGGGCGACCCGGGGATCGAACCTGCAACCGTTTTTTGTCAACTTTTGGAAATACTGCAGACACACCAAGACGGAATGTATCGATTATTTTAACGTACGTTCAAGAGAATAGATCGTAGAATAGTTTTAGCCTGATTGGGTTAAGATAGAGGCATCAACTTGTATAAAAGTAGACCCAAGAAAAGAGAATATCGAATCGTTTTAGTCTGGTTATATTAAGACACATGTTTGCACTTCTATTATCACTTAAAACCAAATCATTTCCCACTTTCGTAGACTTTTAATATATCAAACACAGAATAAGACTGAAAAATATTGATTATGTTTACACGTGTTTGAGAAAATAGATAGATGAAAAGTTTTAGCCTGATTAATTAAAGTTAAAGGCATCAACTTGTATTATATACCCAAAGATTTCACATGTTTTGGTAATATTAGCAGATCCAAACTGGAAATATCAATTATCCATATGTATTTTCACAAAAAAGTGACTGTTTAAATGGATTTAATTTTGTATACAATTTGTGTAATATATTTGAATACTGTATGCAGATTAAGAATGACAATGTTTACTACCTTCATATACTTTTGAAGAAAGACTTTGTGGGAGAGTTTAAACCTAATTGTATTCACATTGAGATAAACTTATGTTTAAATAATGTTTAAATAATCAAAATACTTAAGTTTTACCAACTTATGGGACTCTCGTGCATATTAAGACTGAAAATATTAATATATTTCCTTTGGATTTGAAGGAAAAACAATCTTGAATCGTTTTAGCCTGATTAGATGGAGTTACCTGCATTCACAGTTAGTTCGAGTTTTTTATGGACTTCTTGAATATTTTTACAGAATTTTAATGGAATTTATTGTTGAATATCCTGATTCAATTGAGCCAAATGCTTTCGCTTGTATTAACCAGATCATTTAGTTTGAGTTTTGGGTTAGGTTGTAGGAGTTCGTATACACTTTAACATTGAAAATCTTGAATATGTTTACGTAATTTTAAATGAACTTACTGTTGCATAGTTTTAAACTGTTTAGATGTTAAATTCATCAATTTGTATTAATTTATAGAGTCAGAGAATTTCTGTTTTTGACAACTTTTGGGAATACGCATGCAGATGAACACTGAGCATAGTTATTTGTATAGGCCTCTTTTAAGGACAATATTGTTAATATTATGGAATCGTTTTAACCAAAGTAATTCATATTTTCTGTCAACGTTTCAATATCGTAGTAGATTAAGACTAAACCGTAAAATCACTGTTGAACTCCTCGTAAGTATAGGACGCGTGCATACCATGATTTACGGACTATTTTAACAACCTCTCAGAGCATCATAAACCTCTTCCCCTCGTAACGGGTGCAACATTACGCACGCGCATATTTACGGCTCGCGAGGTGAATCCGTGAACCGAAGCTACACTGAGCCACGCGGGCGCACGAGCCTAGGTCCAAACCGGGAGCGCGCATCGACTCCAACACGGGGCTAATTGATGATCTGGAGGAGAGGAAAGGGGTTCCAAGGCGGAGAAAGTTGACCTGTCCTCCAGTCCTCCAGACGCGTCACCCCACCACCCCCACCACCACCACTCTCACACGCTCGCGCGCACTCGAGCCCAGACAAAGTGGACAATGCGCCGTGACCTTTTGAACCCACCGTGTCCCCTGAGTGACCGCGCGTTCGATTTCCTCCGCCGAGCAGCCACTTTATGCGCGGCGATAGGGACAGCGTTATGGACACGATGCTTATTATATGCAAAACTGATCTGATTAGGTCTGATGGAGGGGCTCGCGCGTGGTAATTAACCCGCGATGCTTTTAAATTCATTTTTTCATATGCTGGGAAATTACGCACACGAATAAACGTGATATTTTGATGTGCGTAAATGTCCCAAATGTTCTATTTAAATTCACTTAGCGCGTTCGGGTTTCTGGTCACGTTAATATTAGCAGTTGATGATATTATAACGTAGGCATTTTGTGTGGAGAGACGTGGAGACGCGGGCAAAGCGACGTAATTTGCATTGAAACGAACCTATACTGGGATGCCGTATACGTGCCCGTCCCTCATTTAGAAACCGATGCGTAATTTTGCCCAACACCTGCCTGTTACGCCTTGATTTGTTAATTTAATGGCGAAATATTGCTCTTGCGTCTTGTGATTGTTGTATTTTTCATATTCTAGACTCATTATCCAGCATGGTTATAGTTCGTGAATGGAGAATGGACCCTTTAAAGCAATTTAACGCGCAGACTCAAATAAATGAAGATAGTTTTTAGTAATAATTCTCGTATATAGAGAAATGGTGACGCAAACTCAACCTGGCAACTTTTGATGGGGAAACCCTTGGCAATCAACTGACGTAACGTAACTACGCATGGCACGTTTTGAATTACATTAGCGTAACCCTGGAATCCCTCCAAAACTTCACACAAACAAACACGAAGTGGATTCTAAACTGGAAATGCGGGTTAAAATGCATCTTTCTTTTCTATTTTGTGAACTGAAAGAAAGATTTGATTAGTGCCTGCGCCCTCTTCTGGTAACTTCAAAACTGAACTTAATTTCACAAAAAAAAAGGTAAATAAAACCACAAAAGACAACGAGAATGAGTCTGGTGATGGTATCTGACAACCCACTGGAGCACTACAGTTGGTTACGTAACAAATTGCAGCACAACACAATTGCAATCTTGCACAATTTCAACACAACACAAAAGTGTGTTGTTATGGACCAACTACAGTGTTATAAACATGTCCTCAGAAAACTACAATACCCATCCAGCGTGCTACGGATACTCGCTTCTTATTTATTTGAATTTTCTGTTTAAAATAAAGGATTTCTTCTTAACTTTAATTAGAACTCACGCTATTATTTTTTCCTGGCAGTACGATACTGATGTTGTAGAATTTCTTCAGTTTTGTTGATATTTCTGGGCCAAAAGTGTTATAATTACACACATTTTCACTTTAAACTGCCCATATTGTAGTGTTTTCAGTGTTTTCTAATGCCATTTCCTCATCACAAAGAGGCCTGGACTTGTATTTTGTTTCATTCACACATGTTTAACACACAAATCCTGCACATTTATTCTTAGTTTTTCTCTCAAATGGAAAACACTCTGTTCTACCTTGTCATGTTATATGGTGTTTTTAATGCGCTTTCAGTAAAATCTTTTGAGCACCGGTAATTTCAGACCTGGAATTGCCAATCTCTACTGAAGTAAAGGTAAAAGGAGCTGTTCATTTGAAGACTACCACATGACATCACAAGGTGGAACAGAGCGTTTAGAGCTTTGGAGATGTAGACTCATAATAAAGAGTTACTCAAATATGTGAATGAAACAAAACACAACTCTAAGTCTGTTTTGAGGAGGGAACAACATTAGAACATAACTTAAAGCTCAAACGCTTCTAGTTTGAACTGTGCATAACAGAAATACAGGAAAAATAAGATGAATCATTATTAGATTGTTTTCGACAATTTACCCATAATCGTAATCATCTGTCAACCTAAATATTGGCATATGTGAGACAGCCCATATGCTGTAGCTGATTTTTACTGTTTAGAATGTGAAAACACAGAATTAGTTCATTTTAAACACTTTGCAGTGCTCCAAAGTTCTTCCTCATTTACCTTCTGCATCCAGAGGACTGTAATTATTCACCACAATGAGTTCAGAAGCACTTTTCACAACTTTCAGAGACCAGAGTTAAGTTTTTCAAGAGATACTGATACTATACATCTGTCCGGGGGCAAGACACGTTTTAGTCGAATACATCTGGGGAAAAAATCGGATACGGGAGCTTTAAGACTGAAGTATAGTGTGGATGTGTTGTCCAGCTGATGTGAGGTCTGTTCCAACAATGACCACAGAGATGGAGTATCATATATACACGTGCTATTTAGGATATTCAGAATTAAATGCATCAAAACAGAACCAAATTAGTAATACTAGTAGTTATAGTGCATGCAGGAGCTCTGTCTCTCTCTCCCGTACTGCTCTCTTCCTCTGCCCCTCTCTCTTCCTCTCTCCCATAACTCTCTCTTTCTTTTGGCCTCATCTTCTCTCTATGTATCCTCCTCTCTCCCATAACTCTCTCTTTCTTTTGGCCTCATCTTCTCTCTCTCTTCCTTTCTTTCATACCTTTCTCTCTCTCATCTATCTATCTATCTATCTATCTATCTATCTATCTATCTATCTATCTATCTATCTATCTATCTATCTATCTATCTATCTATCTATCTATCTATCTCTGATGCCCCTCTCTTTTCCTCCCCCTTCACTCACTCTCTTTCTCTCTCCCATTCCATTCTCTCTCTTCTCTCTCTTTCATTCTCTCTCTCGCTCCCTCCCATACCTGTCTCTCTTTCTTTCTCTCATCGCGCTCTCTCTCCCCATCTCTCTCTCCCACACCTCTCGCTCTCTCTTCTTGTCTACCATCTCTTTCTCCCCCTCTATCTCTCTCAGTTCCTTTCTCTCACCTCTCTCTTTCTTTCTCTCTCTCTCACACACCTCTTTCTCTCTTCGTGTCTCCTATACCTCCGTCCCTCCTCACTCTCTCTTTCCACATATGACATAGCATAAGCGGTGCAGATGTTGTGTGTTAAACATGTTCAAGTGTGACCTATGGTTGTGTAGTGCTGGTTCTGATCTGCCCTCTGCTCCTCCTCGCTCCCTCATTCCCTCGCTCCCTCTGCTCTTCACCAATCCCTCGCTCCATCTCTCCATCTGTTCTTCTGCTGCTGGGCCTGGACCTTCTAACTCTTATGTTTAAGTGCTCTGACAAGTTCTGGTGTCAGTACAGAGAAGTAGTTGTCAGAAAGTGCTATGTGCTCCAAACTAGTCCTGGATTAGAAGGAACCCTGGATTAGAAGGCTGCTTTAGCTCATATTCTACTCCCATTTTCTGCTCAGCAAATTTTCTTTTGTTTTTTCCTTTTTTCTCTGAAGTTTTGCTCAAAGGTTCCATTTGCGGTTCATCTGCCTTCACAATACAGGATGAGGAATGGGACAATTAGGAGTAATATCACCTACTATGGGAATTCAGTTAAAAGAGAAACTAACATTTGTGGCACATTTTGGGTGATCAGTTGGACAGTAACTAAAACACTATATTTGTTTAAACATAAAACAGATTTATTATATAAAAATAAATTATTGATGTTATTATTATTATTATTATTATTATTATTATTATTATTATTATTATTATTATTGTTATTATTATTATTATTATTATTATTAGTTTATTATTTGTTTATTTATTTAATCAAATATGACATATATTTTCATTTTTGTCACTTGTCCAGTCTGGATCAGCTCTGATTCTGATGATGTTTTTATGAACTGAAATCACATGATACTTATATCTTTAACATGGAATGTTCAGCTGTTACCATGGTTGTCTCAAAACTCAAGTAATAATACAAAAATGGCCCGTGATCAGTTGTGTTTGGGAGTTTGATTTTCAACAAAAAGGTGAGAGATGTTATTTGAGAAGAACTTGTTTAACAGCACAAATCAGGTCTCATGTTCAAGTCTGTTCTTTCTGGTTGGACTGTTTTAAAACAAACCTCAGATTATAGTCTAATAAAGCCTCAGATGGAGCAGTGCCTCCAGTTGTTACAGCGATTTCGCCCTCACCATTTGCTCACCCCAAGTTGTATTTGGAGTGATTCATGTTTGAGGAATCTTTAACCGCTTATTTTCAAGAAACAGTTTTCCCGATTTACCCCTGTTCAGCTTTGGTTTGGTGTAGGCATTTCGTCGTCATTTTGGTCCGATTGTACAAAAATAACTCTTTGCTCTAGTGTGATATGCAGCATCCACAGAGGGGGCCCACAGCTTAACAGCACTTTGTTGTCATGACGTTTACGGCGATGCCACCGCAATTTTATAACGCCAAAGTCAGTTTCAGATTTGTTTCTTTCATTACGTCGTTTTAGATCAATATTGTGATTTCACATGTCCAAATTCTAACATAATGGTCCACAGGTGTCAGAGATTCTAACAGTATCACAGACACACGCACACACACAGTATACTCCTCTTTAAGACTGATTTGTGTATTAGTGGTGTTCTTGTTCTTCTTTGAACTTTATTTGTTGTTTTAAACACATGCAGCCCTCGTTTCCACCCTTAATTCAGTCCTGATCCAGTCCTGTTTCAGATCAGCTGCTTGTTTGTCCCAGTACAGTGCTCTGTGAGAATGCTACATATTTTGTGCAGAGGAGCTGTTGGCTGGTGCGCACATCTCTCTTCACGTGGACAGTTTTCGTGTCTGCACTGTGTTCTACAGCAGATGTTCACAGCTGGAGACTAGCTCCAGACTCAGGAGAAGAATGGCTGTGTTGTCTCACTGTTTTGAAGCTTAAAGGAGACGTATTACAGTCGCTCCTGGCTATTCTTAAGTGCAAGTTTGTCTTTGTTTTTTCCGTCTGAACGTTCGGGTCAGTGGTGTGGTGCCCTCTGCTGGCAGTGCTGAGGAGAGGGGCAGTTTTTGAGTGGCTAAAAACAGCACGGCTACTGACGTGACAACAGAGAGGAGCGCTGGCATGTTTGGAATGTGTCTGATGAAGGTGTAAGGTGTTCCAAAGGGTTCTGTAACCTGCTTGTCTCCATGGAAATGTTTTTGCTTTGACAGAATGTTCCACAATATAGCAATAAACGTATCTCCAAGTCAATTACAGCTTGTTATTGTTTCGTTTCTAGAAAATATTTTGAAAATCATGTAGCCACTACACAGATCTGACCCGTAACTTGGCCTGGTGGCATCTCCTGATTATCTCCATGGAGACAGATAACCCTTCAAGACATAGAGTAGTGTATACCATACTGAGGAATATGTTTAACCATGCAGAAATATAACCATGCAGAACTTTCCAACCGTAAAAGATACGGAAACATACTTTTTTGTTTCCTTTGAAAGTT
This sequence comes from Odontamblyopus rebecca, assembly GCA_030686955.1. NCBI lineage: Eukaryota > Metazoa > Chordata > Actinopteri > Gobiiformes > Gobiidae > Odontamblyopus > Odontamblyopus rebecca. The sequence continues at coordinate 16,479,600 of CM060667.1, forward strand.
AAACCTATTTGAGCATATTTACGGCATTATCCTACATCACACATGACATGCAGAAAATGAGTGTCCAATAGGAACTTTCCACTAAACTCATGCGCTCCGTCCATTTTGACTGGCCCAAACTTGGCCAAAGAGTGAAGTAAAGATGGTCAATGCTCTGAGCATCTGTGTTCATAACAATTTTAAAAATCTGCTGTAAGTGCAGTTTTATCTCCAATAAATGGCAAACTACACATATTGGCCTGCGTAATTGAATATTCCTTGCTATTTTTAATTGAAAGGTTTATTTCAAACTGAACAAATCCAAATGTAATTTCTACCATGGAAATGCAGAAGTGCTGTGGCTCTGGCCCCGGACCTGATACGAGCTGTTTCCAGGACCGGAACAGAAAAGTCATAGGCCCATTGCACTTTTTTATAATAATGACAATTTTAGTTAATTTACAGACTTGATATTTTGCAGTTTTGTAGCTAACGCCCTAAATTAAAAATTGTTATGTCCAAAAAGTTGTTTAAACATGTTTGCTTGTGTGTTTCAAAAAGAGTCTGGATTTTATTTTCAGTTTTATTTTTTTTATTTTTTATTTTGTATTTCTGGTCCTATAGTTTTTATTACAGTCATATGACACAGCTACAGCAGCAGATGTTAAATAACAGGTTGTGCTGAAAAAAGTATGTATAACACTTCATTGGGAGGGAAAAGGGGGAGTTTAAAGAGCAAAATTAAGAAAAGAAATCCAGGCGAGGACTAAAAGTGCCCTTTGGTCTTGAATGGTTAATATTGTTTTAAATATTATACCATGGTCACTGCTCAGGCGGCACGGTGGCTGAGTGGCAACACTCAGGCCTCACAGCAGAAAGGCCCGGGTCGCCCGGGCCTTTCTGTGTGGAGTTTGCATGTTCCTCCCCGTGTCTGGATGGGTTTCCTCCGGGTACTCCGGTTTCCCCCATCAACCTAAAAACATGCCCCCACCCCTATGAACTAACATCAAGGACCATGATGTCCACCCTCCTGTGGGCTCATCACCTACAGAGGGGTTCATAGGGGGGATCAGGTGCTATGAGTATTGGGCAGCACGCTGCCCCCGCGACCCAGCTGCATTGAGTGGGAGAAGATGGATGGATGGATGGTCAGTGCTCAGTTAGTCAGTTATTTTTGAATAACTAACACGTAGTCCAGCAACAGTTCTTGACTGTTCTATATCACTACGCTGTGAGCATTACCATAGCAACAGGTAAACAAAAGAACTAGTGTTAGGAGGGACTAGCATCAAGTAAAACAGACCAAACTAATGCGTTGAACATCCATGGACGGACAAAAGGTTCTCAGATCTAAAAGAGAAGTATTTTCAGTTGGTGGGCGATGGTGTAAACAGATGAAGACTGTAGTGTGTGATGATGTTCTACACTCCAGACCGTACATTAAAACACATTTACTGTATGCAGGCTTGCATCTCCACAAACCTGAGTTTTAAAATATTCCACAGTATGGAATAAACTGTGTCTCTGTGCATGGAGAATGTTACACGGTGTTACTTTAAACACTTCAGGGATGCAGGATGGAAGGGCATCTGGCACGCTGGAGGTATAGGGGGATGGGAGGGCATCTGACGCACAGGATAATACTTTGTTTTCCTGTTAAGCATGTTCTACGGCCAAATAAAACAGCCATAAGCCCTGGATTGAAATACCCGGGAAATAAACGAGCTCCGGGTCAGCCTGCACAGCCCCACTGCTCCGTCTCATGGTGGAAATCTATTTTTAACAAGGGAGCGCTTTGAGAAGGTCCTGCCAACTGGGTCACTGCCACTGCCTGTCTGCGCCTGTCCAAACTGGTCCTGCCAAAATCACAAAAATCCATCTCATGGTAGTTACAGTCGTTTTGGCGAAAAGTCCAAATACATATGATATACGGGATGTTTCTAAAGGTCTTATATTACACTAAATTAAGCTGTGCTGTTTTGTTTCATCCGCACATGTTTGAGTAATCCTTTATTATAAGTGTCTGCATCAACGAAGCCCCAAACGCTCCGCTCCACCTCGTGATGTCATGAAGTGGTCGTTTTTAAGTTAAAAGATACCTTTTAACTTTAGTTTTAGTTGAGATCGGCAAATCCAGGGCTGAAATTATCCACATGATTCTAATGAAGATGCATGGCCTTAAACATAGAGTGGAGCACCGCCTGGATCACCACGTGACATCATAAGGTGCAACAGAGTGTTTGTGAGAAGAGCTCACCCTAAATATTCAGGGTTTGTGTGTTAAACATGAGAACGAAATAAAAGAAAACACAACTCCAGGTTTGTGCGTGATGAGAAAATGGAATTATAACAGAGATCAGAAAATCATGTGATCAGGGACCTTTAATCTGCAGATGTTGGAGTGACACTAGAATATTAATACTGTCATCGCTGAATACAAAAAAAAGTGAAGCTACAAAAACAAAAATAGGTTTTGTGCAGACCGTTCTTACCAAATATAAGGATAATTCCCCTTTAAAGATATGACACTGTTGTTTTTCTTAAAGACAAAAGACGTAAAGGGTCTACTATCTGTTTGTCTGTCTCCATGGAGATGTTATTGCTTTGCTCGGTACCTTTCACATTTCTAGTTTTGTATTGGTCAGAAATAGTTCGGGAGTACATGCATTCTAATGGGGAGTAGGGTAGCCTCTCCAGAGATCTGATCTGTAATTTGGCCTGTTTATAGGATAGTTGTTTAACGCCATATTGTGCAACATTCTAAGCAATAATAATAATAATCACTTGTGCTGTTGGGTTTGCGTTTCCGAGCGTTTGGGAGCGAGTTAAGCAGCATTGTGTAGCTTTTTTTTTTTTCAAGTGGAGTCTCAGCTACTTGTTTGTCTCCATTAAGATGTCAAAACTTTGTCTTGGAATGTTCCACAGTATAGCTTTAAATGTATATAAAATGTGTATAGCTCTATATGTATATCTCCATGAAGGCAAGATGCTCAGATGTGAAGACCTGTAAGAAATAGTTGTATTTTCAGCAATAAAAACACATGCAATCAATGCATGCAACATGGATACGTTTAATGCCATACTGTGGGACATTTTAGGCAAAACAACAGAATCCAGAAGTAGACAAACAAGTGGTGACCCTGAAACTGTGTCTTATAAACCTTCATAAAAAACATACTGCATGAGCCTATAACTTGCACTTCTCCTCCTCTTGCAATTGTGAGCGTGGTCACCTCTCCACAGATCTGAGCTGTAACTTGGCCTGCTGGTATAACTGCATAATGTGAAATGTTTTAGGCTTAGCAATAACATATCTATGGAGACACACTCCATTAAAACTCCACTATGCTACTTCACCCAGTGGAGAGTCAGCTAATCGTTTGTCCCCATGGAGATGTCATTGCTTTGCCTTGGAATGTTTCCTGGTAAGGTTTTAAACATATCTTCATGAAGAGAAGCAAATGTGGCGCCACTGCACTAAGTTACAGGTTAGATCTGTGAAGAGGTTCTCCAAATTTGTATATGTTTTTAGTAATGATAACGCATTTAATTTTATAACTAAGGTGTGTATGTTTAATCTCATACTTTGGAACATCATAGGGAAAACATCTCCATGGAGACAAGCAAGTGGGTAACTCTTAACCAGAAAAGTTACATAATGAACCTTTAATTCTGACTATTGCACATTTCTAAAGCTCTCAGAAAATGAAACTAAACCGCCTACTGAATGAAGTCCAGCATTATGGGTCAAAGTAGAATATCTTTCCAAAACAATATTATATTATAGGCCTAATATAATATTATTTATTTATTTATTTATTTATTTATTTATTTATTTATTTATTTATTTATTTATTTATTTATTTATTTATTTATTTAATTTTTTTTACTTTTCTACTAGAAGGTACACCACCTGCTTGTCTCCATGGAGATGTTATTGCTTCCACGGAATTTTCCACAATATAGTATTAAACCTATCTGCAAGAAAATGAAACTAAATAGCCTCTATGGAATGAAGCCCAGCACTAAGCCAAAGCATAATCACTTTCTGAAACAAGATTATGTTTCTGAGTCCATCTAGTCCAGCTTCAGTCCAGATGATTTTGGCAGCGCAGCCAGTCTGAGAACATGGCTTCCTCTTGGCCCCATGTCGAGCCCCTGCCCATTGTGGAATATCTGATCTCCATTCCAACTGTCGGCTTCCGTTGGCGACACTCAACAGCCCGCCCGGCACTGGAGCTCATTCCCTGGCAAATCCAAGGCCAAACCTCCCGGGGAGAGAGAGACCAATGCCTATGGCGCGTTCACCCGTATCGTTTTCCACGCGAATGTGGAATTTTTCATTGGCTTTCCGCGAGCCTTTTGTGCCACGGTGCCTCCTCGGCTCCTGTCCGGGCTCCGGTGAAACATGCGCTGCTGATTGCGTGTTGGGGCCCACGGCAAACAGTAGGCACCCGGGCTGTAATGCATCCCCCCGAGTCGGGAATCAACAAATCATAAATCAGCGGGTCGTTCCGTGCGGAGTGGAGAAGATCGGGTTAAGGCATTCCTCTTGTGCGTAAAGAAGGGACAAGGAGAATGGAATCACGTGATGGTTTAGGGTGTTTTAGGCTGGAGAAAAGTTAGATTTAAGGGTAAAGACTTCAATTTGCGTCGTCAGAGTCAAAACACAGATGTTCAGACCTGGTTTATTGGTAATATCTGTGATTACTTGAGTTATTGACGCGAAAGGAAAAAAAAAAAAAACTGGCACAAAGTTTAACGTGTTTTTTATGACGCAAATGAACTACAGTGGGATTTTATAGGTCTATTACAAAAAATACTTGACTGGAAATATATTTTAAAACAGTTTCCTTTCTTAAAATAGCGATATTGATAGTCTTCGTGGTAGGCCCGGCTGGGTTGGCGCAGGTTACGTGGTTTTGGTTCATTAGTTTAGTTAATGTTCCCGAGGCCTCTTAGCACTTTGTCTTCTAATGGATCCAAGCCACAACTCCACAGTCAAATGCTTTTAGACGCGTATGAGTCCTCCAGGCTACAATATTTTCATTAAATTATGGATGAAACTAGGGAGCGATGCGTAATATTTATCAGATGTGATTTTGGAGTTGGCGTTGATGCGTTAGGGTCGCTGTCATGGCTGGAATAGAATTGTTATAGGTTAAATGCAATGACAAAACTGATTTTCAAAAGATTATATGCTACAACAATATAAGAGAATGCAACTTAGGCGTTAGGCTAATTATTTGAAAAGAAATATAACACAAACATGATTTCTAACTAATATTTTCTGAAGTTAAAAAGTAAATAATAATAATAATAATAATAATAATAATAATAATAATAATAATAATAATAATAATAATCACTGTATTATTATTATTATTATTATTATTATCATTATTATTATTATTAAGAATAATAATAATAATAATAATAATAATAATAATAATAATTTAATCACTGTATTATTATTATTATTATTATTAGTAGTAGTAGTAGTAGTAGTAGTAGTAGTAGTAGTAGTAGTAGTAGTAATAGTAGTAGTAGTAGTAGCAGTAGTAGTGGTATTTATGTATTCATTTATTTTCTACACTATTTCATGGATACGAAATATCTGAAAAGTAAACAGATAAATTACACATATATCCATTTGTTTTTGTTTGTTTTCTTTTGTCTTTTGAGTTTATAGTTCTTCAAAGTTGTGCAGTAACTTGACTCTATTCACTGTAATTGAACAGCTTTCTTTTCAACGCTTCCCTTCGTGTGTTTGACCGTTTCCTCGTTCCCAACCCTCGCCAAAAGGTCAGCGCGCAGGCCGGGGAGATGACGCACGGACGCACTGGAAGAGGAGGAGGGACCGTCTAAAACCCTCGTCTCTCCCGCGTGCAATAAATTATCTCAGCGGTAGGTGGCGCTCGGAGCTAACCCCGGACACCTCTGGAGCAACAGGAGCAGAGAGACGAGCTTCTCTCCCCCCGCCTCCTCTCCCCGCCGTGGGCCCGCCCTCCCATCATTAGAAACCCCAGAGCATGAATTACCTCTCCGAAGTCATCCGGCTAGAATTTACGACTGGTCAACAAAAGCACGTGACCGCTCCTGGCACCCTCCTACCCCTTCCCCCCTCCCCTTCCCCGTGCGTCCTGTGCGTCTCTCTCTCTTTTTCTCTCTCTTTCGGTCTCTCTCTCTCTCCTCACCCTCTCCTCCCCCATCGCGCACACCACCCCACCCCCATATTTGGACGGGCGGCATACATAGCTAAAAACGAACTACAGTGCAACGCCATAATTCACTAATACGTCATAAATCGTTGAAAGTACCCGCGTTATAACGAGCAAGAGAAATATAACAAATCAAGCGGCCCTTAATACGCAACTGTTAAGGCTGCAACTCTCTAAAACAACCTAAATGAGCTCGTACTTTGTAAACTCGTTCTCGGGGCGATACCCAAATGGCCCCGACTATCAACTCCTAAATTATGGAACCAGCGGCGGCGGCGCGATGAACGGCGGGACGTACAGGGACTCTACCGCGGCCACGATGCACCATGCGACGGGCGGCTCTTACGGCTACGGCTACAATGGCATGGATCTGACGGTGGGCTCCAGCCGGGGAGGAGGTGGAGGCGGCGGCGGAGGAGGAGGGGTGAGCGCCGGGAACGCCAGCGGGAGCGGCAGCAGCGGAGCCGGGACGCACTTCGGCGGAGCGGGCGCTGTAGGATTCGGCTCCCCGGAAAGATCCTACAGACAGGCGGCCAGCTCTTGCTCTCTGGCGGATACTTCACTTCTCTCCCCGGGAAATGGCAGCAGCAGTGGAGCGGGAGGAGGAGGGGACACCAGCAAGAGTTCCCCGTCCAAGCAGGAGGGCAGCGGCAGTGGCAGCCTCGTCTCGGCTAACCTGTCCTCTGGGACCGGTGGCGTTGGAGGGGGCAAGGCGCAGCGCTTCACCGAGCTGGACGACGGCTCCCCGGACGTGGAGGAGCTACACGCGGGTCACACTTCCAGCAGGAGCGGGCACAAGCATGATGCGGGGCCGGCGGGGTCAGCACCAGCGGCGGGCAGCGAGGCGCACTCTCCCCAGATATTCCCATGGATGAGAAAACTGCACATAAGCCATGGTACACGCGCAGATGTGTTGTCTTCTTATTAACTGGCTGTTACGAGACAGTAGGGCTCTTATTTATGAAGCTAATTATGCTCACCATAAACACTACGTTCATTATTTGCATGCGTAAAGTGCGTAAAATCTCCTTTCTTGTAGCTAAGCATTGAACGCGTTTCCGCAAAAACACTCCTTTATTTTAGTGCCAACATACTTTAATATCTGATCATTTATGGTACACCAAACGCTTATAAAGACGAGTGAAGCGTGGTGCTGAGTAGCTGACATCGTGTTAATACCGGCTTTAATCTGTGCGCAAAAACTCCAAAGACGAAGCCTGTCTTATTTTACGATTGTTCATTATTATTTTAGCAAATTCCAGCAAAGCGTCATAAATCTGTCGTGAGGGGAGCCGGGGAGAGAAGGGGCAGTCCGGGCAGAGCAGCGTACGGGCGGGGGAGCGGGAGCAGACACAGCCGGGTGCGAAGAGAAGAAAGCGAGGAGAGGCGAAGGCTTTGGAGAGCTGCCGGCCTCTCTTTGAAAAGTGCAGCTTTATTACGTGTGGGAACTTTATTAGCGAGGTGAAGCAGAGGACGGGGCCATAAAAGTGCGGAGGGGAGCCGGGGGAACCGAGGGCACGGGGCGGAGGGTGAAGGGGGAGACCGCAAAAAAAAAAAAAAAAAAAAAGCCAATGTCACAAATAAAAGCAACAAAGGCGAGAATAAAAGTCATGTGCGTTTTTTTGGGTGACGCTTATACGCACGTTGGTTCACTTAGGAGGGCGCATGGATGGATGTGGCCAGAGTTCGCAGGCGCGGGTGAAAAGCAGTAACACCTGTAGCCAACTGTTCAAGATGTGTTTGTGAATAGTTTGGAATCCTTTTGTGCGCTTACAAAACAGCTCGGTTGGATGAAATATCCATTTTGGAAATCTGTGTGCGTAAAGTGCTAATTTAGAAGTTTATACGTCACTAAACAGTGTTCATCGGTGGTTTAGTGTAGAGCCATAAATTTTTATTTATATTATTCACTATTTGACGCAAGCATTTTATGGTAATAGATAAAACACACACACACACACACACAGAGACCTTCGTACAATAAAACGTGTTTATCCATACCTAAAGTTACCCACCAATCTGTATACAACTGATGCAATTACATGAATTCTAGGTCGCACAGTGCTCTTTTTCGCGTGGGTTCTAATTTGCCAGCTATACAACTGTCACTTCCATTCACAATACGCTTTTCCATAATAAACCGGGTGATTTCTAACTTTTATTAAGAATACTAGTATTTTAGACCATATAGTTGTCTTTTACACGTGGATTCTAATGCTGTAGCTGTAATGTTCACTCTCAGTATTATTTGATTTATAAGGGGGTGATTTAGGCATACCAACTTTAGACCTCTTTAGAACTCTAGACCTTTTCTGCGAATAGATAGATGAAAATATAAATAACAAACATACATATAGTGATCGTTTTACGTTTGGATTTTAATTGGCTAACTTTAAGGACTATAGCATCCACTTCCAATAGTATTTGACTGTATAAGGGGGTTAGTTTTGGCTTGCCAATCTCACCTTCCTCATCCTTTTGTGCTATTAGATAACAGCGTTGAAATATGAATAAGAAACACCCTACGTATAGTGGTCCCTCTCTTTTACACGTGGATTCTAATTGGCTAACCCTAAGAACTGTACCTTCGACTTCCTAGTGTATTTGACATTATAAGAAGGTCGATTTTGGCTCACCGACCTCACCTCTTTAGGCCTTTTGTGCTACCAGACGGCAGCGTTGAAATATGAACGATCAACATAAACTGTTACTTCGACTTCCTATTTTATTTGACATTATAGGGTAGAGTTTTGGCTTATCAACAGTTGCCCTTCTGTGCTATTCGAATGCAGCTTTAAAATTAAAATAAAAAATGCTTAAATAATACTATAGTGGTTTCTGACACGTGGAATTCTAATTAGCTGATCCTAAGAACTGTAACTTCGTTTCCAATATTATTTGACTTTAAGTGGCACAATTTTGGTTTATCAAATATTCCGCACCATAGCCCTATTGTGCTTTTTGGTTGTTTTGTGAATTATAAGCACAATACATACGATAAGAGCTCTTTGATAGTCAAGCAAGATTGCGGCTCATTCACCCATGGCTGCAACATCAGACAGATAACTTATCTGTGCGTAAAAGTGCCATATTGTGCCATGTTGCGCAGCTGTGACTCACTATAACTGTACCCACTCCAATCCTCCAGATATGACGGGACCAGACGGCAAACGGGCGCGCACGGCCTACACGCGCTACCAGACCTTGGAGCTGGAGAAGGAGTTCCACTTCAACCGGTACCTGACGCGGAGACGGCGTATCGAGATAGCGCACGCCCTCTGCCTCACGGAGCGCCAAATCAAGATCTGGTTCCAAAACCGGCGGATGAAGTGGAAGAAGGACAACAAACTGAAAAGCATGAGCCTGGCCACCGGAGCTAGTGCATTCCAACCTTAAAAAATAAAACAAAACACAGAAAAATATAGGACCAGCCCTCAGCAAAGTATCCGTCCATTTCATTTGGAGAGAGAATTCTGGGCAGACTGAACAAATATAGGGAGATTAAAGGGGAAACTTGAAGACACATTCACAAAAATATAATGAAGAATATGAACTTTTGCGCGCGGAGATTCCAAAATGTTCCTTCGTGGACTGTATACAGCAGCACTTTCAATGTCTGGCATGTGTGTTGTCGTACTTTAACTGTGGTACAAAAACGTAAAGTGTTGTCGTCTTTTCTTGTCGTTGTAGCTGTTTAAAAAATACTACCTATAACTTTCTACCTACCTACTTGTTGTTTATGTATGATGTTTCGCATTTGACAGCGCTTTTCCCGCATGTGAGCTCTTATTATGAAATTGTCATAAGTTATTTAGCGCCAATATTGTGCGTATATGTTTTTCCCGTGTCCTTTTTGTCGTTGTTTTCTATATTGATGTCATTCAAAGCTGCTGCTTTTTTGAAGTGAAATCAGCGTAAGAGTTCCACGCCCTGCAAGCCCAGCCGTGTACATATAGCATCAAGTGCAATTGCTATATTAATGGTATTGTAAGTATTGAATTTGCAAAACGTTGTAAATAGTATGCTGTACGGTCGTTTCTATTGTGGCTATTTGGAGTTGTGATTGGCAGCGGTTACGTGTGCGTGTGGCTTTTTAGATACCCATCTGTTTACACGGACTGATATTACGCGCAGGTAATTACATCTAGGGTTAGCCATGTTGTGGTCAGCGCAAATCTCCAGGAAATGAATGGAAGTCAGTGTCCTTCGATGACAAACGTGTACGTGTGGTGTACAGAAATGTGTGTGTGTGTGTGTGTGTGTGTGTGGATGTGTGTGGGTGTGTATGTATGCGTGGGTACGTATGCGTGTCGCTGTGCGTCAAAATAAAATGGCTACCGAGCTCAAAGGTCTGTAAGCTCTCTGCCAATAAGCTTTTTGTATTTGTTTGTATCTTGGAGTATAATAAAACTGTGCGACGACCAAAAGTTTTTCAAATGTTGTGGTCTGAATGCCAAACTGTACCCAAATGGCTGCGCAAAGCCTCCCAGAAATGCGTAAAAGCTTTGAAAACTTCAGGTTGGCGTGTGTTTGGAGAGTTCATTTCAGTTTAAGACAAATCGGTGTAATTGTATTTGTGCATGTGGATTCCAGCTCTTCATATGCAAATATGTGGAGAGGGATGGCACGAGCCGCCAGCTGCCAAGCGAATGCCAAACTCATCAGCTCCGCTGTAGATGTGAGGGAGACTAAAGGAGCTAATGTAGCTATGAGATGAAAATGGCAAAGCCAAAATTAAACAAAATCTTTGAATTTTCCATTGGTTCAGAAATGCGCCATGTTCTGCATATTCTGGTACTTCTGGAGGCGCACAATTCCACTTGAAATCTGATAAGGTGCAACCAAAGGCTTATGACATTTGTATTAGTTGTTCATATCTAGGCTACATGAAGAATGGTCTTAGTGCAAAACAATATCTAAAACCCAGAAGTAACCCGTCACTTCTCCATGCACAATTTACACTGTGAGCTACATAAGTGGCTTATACCAAAGGACTTAAACAAGATGCATTTCCATAAAGAGACAAATAAAACACACAATGTGCCATATCTTGACATATTTGAATCATTGAATATATTATAAAATATATATATTGAATGTATCTACCATTTAAAACTGTCACAATAAAATAAATATTCTAGCTCTAAAATGCACTAGTCAAACTTCCGCTCAGGGCCTGTCCCCATGTCAGAACGTGAACCTGAACACATCACCATGCACACACGGGTAGCGCACCCCTGAGCTCTCCAAACTCCAAAACAACCCCCTACTCCCCACTGCAGCGCTCACAGGCCAGGTCCACGTGACCCAGCGACAGGACAACAAAGTGCGCGCTCTGGACAAATTGCTCACTTTTCTCTAAACAGCCTGGCTTTTCCGTCCTGACGGATGCCACTCCCGGACAAATTAGGTTACCTTGTTCCAGCTGGTAAACAAGCAAGTGAACTTTTCCACTCACCGGCTGCTGCTGCCTTTCTGCGCCGTCTGTCTCGGGTTGAACCCGGGGCCAGCGCCTCTCTTCCCCGCGCTGAGCTCTACCTGCTGCCCGTTCCGTGTCTGTGTATGTGTGCACATGTTTTTCAAGAGAAGCCCCTTCTGCTTTGGGCCAAACGATAAAAAGCAGGCGGCGCTGACATTTACATGTCAAACGGATGATAGTTTTTATGTCCAAGTTGGATCGTAAAGATCAGGCCTGGCCTCAGACTGATACCTCTCACTGGCTCGCCTCTGGTCACGTGGGGTCCATAAAGTTAGTTTTATGGTTTTGGGGAGTTGACAATGTACTATATATTTCACATTCTAGAAAGCAAGTGACGGTTTAACGGTTACGCGGGGATCCTAAAGGGGTCAGTAAAGCAGAGAGGGTGGGAGAGCGTGTACGGACGGCTGAGGAGAGCTTATCCCGGGACACTACTGCTTCTGTATGCGTAGAGGCTCTGGTTCTAGCCCGGGAGCTCCGGGTAATGTCTGGGGAGACTTGGACCGCACCGATAAGAACAGTAAGTGGTGTTTGAGGACTGTCTATGAGGGGAGGGGCGGGTTGGAAGCAGTGTAATTATCATGTCACTCAGTCAGTGTGTAGCGCACTGCATTACGGAGATCTGAAAGCTGTTGTTGTGGCGCACCGAGCCGTGTGTGTGTACGTTGCTGTCGCTTGTGCGTGTGCGTAATGGCGCACTGGGCAGCTCACCGCAGAGCTGTGGACAGACGCGTCTTAGCTCGAGTATACTTTTACGAGGCTGTGTGTGGGATGGAGTTAGACTAAGTACATCCATCGAGACGTTTTCAAATTACGTTTACATCGTTGCGTTGTTTTTTAGAGAGCTACAGTGGTGCGTTTTAAAATTGTTTGACTGATTGTTTTGGCCTGACTTCAAACTGAAAGTATGTTCAATCTGCCTTCTGCCTCCTCTGTTTTGAAATGTGATATTCAGTTGTGGTTTTCCAAATGAGCTGATCCATTCCGTGTTTATGTTGTGTGAAACTGATATGTTGTATCTCCCCGCGGATCTCCTGATAAATATACCGCTATCATTTTGTAAAGTGAAGCCATATTTCCAGTCTTAGCCCTATTATTGCTATTGATCTAGAGGCCATACTTTTGGCACATTTACGCACGACCTCCATGCGCGTAAAAATGGCTCCAATAAAGAATATACGCAGTGGGACTTGTAGTTGTGTCTGATACCATTTGCCAAGTAGTAAATGGATGAGCACGCATCTGTGGCACGCGTCCTTGGGTAGGTTTTTCGAAAACGTGTGCGCGCATTTCCCCTCCCCTTTGCGATATCCGCACAGGAAGGGTGCGAGGCAGACGTGCACAGCCAAGGCCCGTCACCAGGAACGTCCTTGTGGATTGTTTTGGAACTCGTATCAGGCCTGGTGTTTGACCTATGGCGCAGACATGGAGCTCCAACAGTATACTGTACATTTTGTGCGTAAAAGTGAGGAACATAAAGCCGTAATAGTAAACACTGTCTATCATATACCAGCCACATGCACAGAAGTATTTTTGTATACACTTCGCTAGTAATTAGTAGTAGTAGCTAGTAATAGTAGCAGAATTTTTAACAAGGAAAGTGGAGACACGTTTCAGCATTTCTAAAAGCCTTCTAATATATTTGTAGGGTGCGTTCACACTTGTACAATCACCACATCAAAACTGGAACTATACCAGAATTAAATCAGAATTTGGCCAGGACTCGACCAGGACTAGATCAGGACTGGAACAGGACCAAATCCACCACAGGACTCAAAGGACAAAAGCAGGAATGCTCCCTTAAAGTAGCCACTGGAAATTACAAAGGAGACTACGTTGTATATGTTGTGTACTACTCTACACTGTGACTACGATTTTATTTGTACTTTAGTGTTTTTTTAAGAATATAAAAGACAAGATATTCAGTCTAATTCACTGTATCAGAAAATACGCGAAGTGTCTCACAAAAACTCGATTTAAATGCATAGAAATTTCTGCATTTGAAACTAAAACGGCCACGGGAAAACGCGACGATGTAGCCCGTACTGGTAAAGTAGACGCACGGGATGGTAGCGGGTTCTTATTGCTCCAGTTTGTCATTTAAGCGCCTTCATTTCAGTATAGGCAATATAACAGAGCGGAGATGGGAGGTTTTCCAGGAAAAGCTCAGCCTCATCCCCCGTGCGTAAAACCCTGCCTATCCGAATGGGGCCAACAAAGCGGACAATACGAATTACGGTCGTGTTCTGTGTCAAGCCTGATTATAACATGGCACCCTGTGGAGAGATCCCACTTGAGATTAATGTCATATGCTTTTGGACTCATTTATCCAATAAAATTAATTCTTTACACATTATAATTTTAAAGTGTCGATATTACGCTGTTTTCTGATAGAAGTTATTATATATATATATATATATATATATATATATATATATATATATATATATATATATATATATATATATATATATATATATATATATATATATATATATATATATAAAACAAATATATACCTGGAGTTGCGTTTTGTTTCATTCACACATGTTTTACATACAAATCCTACATATTTAAGATGAGTTCTTCTCTCAAACTGTAAACACTCTGTTTCACCTTATGATGTCATGACAGAAAGTGCTCCACTGTGTTTTTAAACTCCATAAACCTTCACTATAATCATTCTGATCATTTTATACTTGCCACTCTTTAATAACCTTAAACTAAAAGGAGCTGGAAACTTGAAAACTACCACTACATGACATCACAAGGTGGAGCAGAGCATTTTGAGCTTTGGAGGTGTTACAGACGAATAATAAAGGGTTACTCCAGCATGTGTGAATGAAACAAAACAGAACTCGAGGCCTGTTTGTTTTTGAGAAGCTTTATAACAAAACTAAAAGTTCAGCACAAGAGTAAATTTTGCGTAATGCTGCTTTTGTCAAAACGAATACAGCGTTTATTATGAGTTTAATTCAGGAGCTGGGTTTAAGGTATTATTTAACATTTAGCAAGTGGGTAATTATCAAGGTGTTAGAACAAAAGAACATTAACAGTGCTGGGATCATTTAGTTGTCAGTAAACATTAGTGGACACGCCATTTGGAAAGTACCCGGGTTGTTTAAAACTGTACAAATGGAAATGAAACAGGCAAAGTTAAGAGTTAAGACAGAGTGGAAAATTAGGTCAAAACGCCAACACTCCCAATAACATTTCCTAATGCTCTTCTTAAAAATTATGATTGGCCGTTTTGGGTTTGGCAATTTCATTATCTACATTGTAATTCACGGTTGAGCAAGAACATACAATACTGAGGCGTTATCTGGTCTTAAATTAAACCGACTTTAGACTTGACGTGGACTTGGTTTGGTCCTGGTTTAGCCCCGGTGTAATCCAAGTTTAGTTTTTGGTTCAGTCCTGGTTTAGTTCTAATTTTGATTTGGTAAACATTTCTCTTTCCAATATTGTAAAATTATAGAAGTTAAGGTTAGAATGTTAATTAAGATGTAACTGGTAATTAAGAAGCTGGGGCCAGGAGGTTAAGGTCTTAATTATGTTAACGTAAATCTTTCTTAATCAACTATTTGACCATAATGATTACGCATTTCTTCACGCTCCACTTAGAATAATAATGTGCAGCGACTATCCATCCCTTTCGTTCTATTTTATTTAATTTCAGTGCGCAGTGGCCTTAAAGTATGCACTGTTTAAAATAAGTGCACGCACTCGACGTAAGTAGCGTTAAGTTTCCCCAGGCGCTCTGCGTAGTGTCAGCGCGTAAACTGCTCTGACTGTATTTACACGAGAGACGGCTGGTTCATCCATACTCCTCCTCGCAACGCTAATAAGAGAGAAAGAGAGAGAGAAAGAAAGAGAGGGGAGGACTGGCCTAGCACTCAAACTCCCATTTATTACGCGTCCACTTTGCGCAACAAGCGAGTAGGCGAGCCAGGCTGGGCCGATGCGTTTTCCGGGTGCTGCTGTCGGGGATTCCTGCCTGGCCCTGGCCCTCTGCGATGATTTTTCACCAGCTTCACAAGAATGTTTTCTGGAGGTCGCCATAAATTATACAGCAGACACCCCAAAGAGAAGGAGGAGAGAGGGAGAGAGGGTAGAACGGGAAGTGGGCTTGTTTGTAGAAGATTCTTTGGCACAGACGAGAGTTCAAAAAATGTGGTTTTCATGTGGTTGAAATACACTGTGGTTATCTGAAGTAATGGTCAAAATACAATCTTGAATACGACATTAATAAGCGCTTGAACAAGTGTTGTTTATACTGATGGGGGGTGCGTTTTGACGCTTTTAAAATAACCTTTGCCAGTAAAGCATGCGTAAAAAATGCCACGTTTTACTTAAAATGCGAAAGAAAAACAACTATTTATAACCTGAAATGAGGAGACGAATGACACTGCGCCTGGAATAACATGGAAAATGCTTCTTATTGTGTTAACAAGCTTTGTTTTCAGATACTCAAAGCATACTGAAGTGAAATACTACTTATATCAGGCACTTATTATCTTATTTCAGACCTATTTGGAATTCTGAAAACCGTACATCTTATCTATAAGTAATACTTTTCGTAACTACGTCTGGGTAAATTGTGAACACAGATCCAGTACTGTGTTTTTTCATAGGCCATATACGGTAATACTTTATGGTAACTATATGAACAAAGACTAGAATGAGTCAGACTTAGTAGATACTTCTACTTCTACTCCTAACTATAACTCTTACTTAGTGAGTAGTGAGTAAGTATGAATATATCCGTAGTAAAGTATTTTAATCTACAGTGCTTGTACATTGTGATTTAAGTCTTGTAGTAGTAGTAGTAGTAGTAGTAGTAGTAGTAGTAGTAGTAGTAGTAGTAGTAGTAGTAGTAATAGTAGTAGGTATGAAGTGCATGTCTACACACTTCACTATGTTATTTTGAAATTCCGCCTACTGCCTCATTGGCCTAATCATTCATCATTACTAATTCCGTTCCCAGAGGTCATACATGGGGCAAGTGCAAAACGCCTGTTTAAATGCGTCAAAACGAGCAGTTTTCAGCGCGCCGTGAAATTATGGACTTTATATCACTTTAGGGCACATGATAATTGAGAAACTGACTTTAAGTATTGCAATGAAACGTTTGAATTTTGGGTTGTCATGGTAACACTGGCACTACAAACCCGTGCGTAAAAATCGCTGCGTTTCCAACAATAGTACTGCGCGTAAAACGTCTAGTCCAACCATTACGCCGTGCACGATTTCCTGCGCTTTTTTGTGCGTAAACGTGCGCGCGCGTGTGCTCTGAGTCAGGAGGAGCAGCCGTGGCCCCGAGGAAGTTCGTGTCCAGTAAACAGGAAGAAGCAAAAACTCCCCCTTTCATTTTTCATCCATACTTCCTCCTTTTAACGATGACATCGCCCCACACACACAGACACACACACACACTCACGCGCGCGCGCGCGCGTTAAGTAGTGTGTCCACACGGACCTTCACACAACCGAACTTCGCGCTTTAAGAGGCGGTGCGGCTGTGACAGGACGCGGGGAGAGGTTGTGTACGCACTCCTTTGTCATGCGCTTCCCGTTTATGTACACAGCGCTCAGGGCCTGGGCTCTCCGACCGCTCTGCGCGCTCGGGCTGCGGCTGTCTTCTCCTTTGAACCCGAGGTGGTTGGTGATGATGAGTGGGTGAGTAACTCTTTGCATTACTAGGTGTGTGCGCCTTTGTGTGTGAGAGAGAGCGAGCGGGGAGTGTTCTGTTGTTGTGTTTGGTTTGGTGGGTGCGTTGGCAGGGCATCAGAGGCAAAGAGGTGAGTGACCCGGCCATGGGAAGATCCTGTGTACGCGCGAACAAAAAGCACTTGTAGTTTCAGTTTGACATTGGTGGGGACGTAAAATGCCGCAGCCTTTATTTGTTCATTTTTCAACCTAAAATAACCGAGTATGACGAGTTTATGCAAGTAAGATGAGAAAGTGTAACAGCTCAAACTTAAAGGTGCATTATGTAACTTTTCTGCCTTCTTGTTTCCATGGAGATGTTATTACTTTAATTGAAATGTCTCACCGTATTAAACATGTATATCTTTCTTTTATTCATTTACAGACAGTTTTATTGCTCAGAAAACACAGATTCTTACCAGGGGCTCGCCTCCCCACAGATGTGACATGGAAGCATCATCCACTTGTCTCTATGGAGATTTTATTACTTTACCTGAAATGTTCCACAGTATTAAAATGATTGCATTTCTTCAATTCAGCATGCATTTTTAATTGCTCAAAAATATCTTAAAAACATGTATTCTTACTATCAGCGAGCTTGCTTATCCACAGATGTGGCCTATATCTCAACCTGGAAGCGTGATCTTCTTATCACCATGGAGATGCAATATTACATTACCTGAAATCTTTCGCTGTATTAAACTTACCCATCTTCTTCAATTACCAATATTTTTATGCTGAAAAATATTGCTTTCTGACTGTGAGTGCACTTGCCTCTCCACAGATGTAACCTGGTACTTGATTTTGAAGCGTCATCATCTCCATGGAGATGTTGCTACTTTGTGTGGAATTTTCCACACTTTTAACTAGCATTTTGTATTGCTCAAAAACAGAGGCAACCTCCAAAAACATGTTTTTTTTTAAATTATTTTTTTAGAGGACCTCTTTACAGACCATTACTTGACCTGGAGGCGTTCTTTTCTCATCTCCATGGAGATTGTAATACTTTGCCTGAAATATTCCACAGTTTTAAAATTATATTGCATTTCTTCATTTCAGCATGCATTTTTAATTGCTCAAAAATACCCTAAAAACATGCATTCTTACTATAAGCAAGAATGCGTCTCCACAGATGTGGCCTATATCTTAACCTGGAAGCGTCATCTTCTTATCACCATGGAGATGTCATATTACGTTGTCTGAAATGTCCCGCAGTATTAAACTTATCCAGCGTCTGCAATTACAGCTATTTTATTGCTGAAAAATAGTGCTTTCTCACTGTAAGTGGACTTGCCTCTCCACAGATGTGACCAGTTACTTGACCTGGAAACTGCCTGTCTCCATGGAGACTTTATTACGTTGTCTGAAATGTTCCACAGTATATCAGTATATCACCCCTAAAGAAGCATGCAAACTTATGAGCAACTTGCCTCTCCGCAGATGTTACCAGTTTCTTGACCTGGAGGTGTTCTCTTCTCGTCTCCATGGAGATTGTATTACTTTGTCTGAAATGTTCCACAGTATTCAAATTATTGCATTTCTTCAATTCAGCATGCATCAAAAATACCTTAAAAACATGCTTTCTTACTATAAGCAAGTTTGCCTCTCCACAGATGTGGCCTATAACTTGACCTGGAAGCATCATCTTCTTATCACCATGGAGATGTCAATGAAATGTTCCGCAGTATTAAATGTATCCATCTTCTTCAATTATTGATATTATTGATATTTTATGACTCTAAAATAGTGTTGTTGTTTTTTTACTGAGTGGATTTGCATTTCAAAGCGTCATCTTCTTGTCTCCATGGAGATGTTGCTACTTTGCGTGAAATGTTCCACTCTTTTTTTGTTATTTTATAATTGCTGTTTTGTATTGCTCAAAAACAGAGGCAACTTTCAAAAATATGCTGTTTTTTTTTTTTCTTTTTACGAGGAGAGGCTTCTCCACAGATGTTACCTGACCTGGAAGCTGCTTGTCTTTTATTAAGTTCTCTGAAATGTTCCACAGTATTAAACAATATTAGACATTTTGTATTACTTATACAAACATATGAGCAAACTTGTCTCTCCTGTTACTTGACCTGGAAGCATTGTCTTTTCGTCTCCATGGAGATTGTATTATTTTGTCTGAAATGCTCCACAGTACATTACTAAAAATACCTTAAAAAACATGCATTCTTACTATTAGCAAACTCGTCTTTCCACCGATGTGACCTGCTACTTGACCTGGATGCATCATCTGCTCGTCTCTATGGTGACGAACCAAACAAATGCCATAGATAATTTCAGGCATGAAATTGAGCTGACAGATCTGGACTCAGTTTATAAATCCAACACAACATGAAATTACAGCAGTGTTTGTTGAAATTATGCACATGAATGAACCCAAACGCAATAACAGGAACCATTCACTTCCATGGAAGGAAAAGGAACAATAATATTGTTAAGGATAATTTGCTTTGGTAAACAGTGGTAGGGATGCCATTTGCAGCGTTTATGGCTGGTTTCGAACTGCAAAACAATGGAACAGTAACAGGCAAATTTAAGATGCAGCATGTGTTTAGAAAGAGATTGGAAAGTTATAGGTCAAAAAGCCAACACGCCCTGTTACTGCAAAATGATGATTGTCCACATTTCACCATCTAGTCATTCAGAGCTGAATAATAACCTGACTTACTTAGACGTGTACTTCTTGTTCTCTGGTTGTGAATGCAAATCATTTTAGACCTGATATGAAGTTTTGGTCTAGTCCAGGTTCAGTTTGTCCTGGTTTAGTCGCACTTTTGAGTGAAGCATGATTGTTCTTCAAATCTGCAAGGAACTGAACTCTTAGTGACCAAAACATGCCTTTGTATTGTAAAGATAGATTGCTTTGAAAAACATTATACATTTGTGGTTATTTGGTTATAAATTGGAGCCATTTTAGAGCTGGTGGGGACTTGGGTTCATCCTGTTCAATCCTGGTTTAATTCTGGTTTATAGTTTTGGGTTTAGTCCCCAGTTTTGATATTTTGCACGTATAATCGCACCATAAATCTGCAAGGAACTAAGCAACCTTTCTGTAACTAATTAAGCTTTTATAAAAACGTGCCTATCCGAAAGTAAGCACCCAACTTATTTCTCAAACAACCTTTAATTTTCTCTTTTTTGGTCTTAAATTGAAGCCATTTTTGATCTGATGTGGACTTGGTTTGGTCGTGCTCTACTACTTGTTTAGTTCAGGTCTAACTTAACTAAAGTAGTAAACAAGTAGTTTAGGGTTTAATCCTGGTTTAATAATAATAGGGTTTAATAAACAATTAGTTTAGGGTTTAATCCTGGTTTAGATGTTTTTGATGTAGTGAAACTACACACCTTATACGCCCTAAACAACCCTGACATTACTAAATAAAACATGCCTATCCCACACAAGTTTCTGTTGTAATTAAGGTGAACCGGCTTGGAACAACCAAAATTTGTATTTGATTGATTGGTTTTAAATTGAAGGGATTTTAGATACGGACTTGGCTGTTCTGTGATAAATCTGCAACTGTGAACGCACCAGAATCTGCAAGGAAGGAAATAGACTTTCTTTGACTCGCCAAGCTCTTTGACACAATTTCAGACCTGATTTAGGTATTGTTTGGCCCTGATCTAGTCCAGATTTCATTTGGTTCAGGTCAATTTTGATGAGACGAATGTGCACATTTGAAATCAACCTAAATCCACACAGAACTAAAATACTTTTCTTTAACTTGTCAAGCTCTTAGACATCACTTTAGACCTGATTTAGGCATTGTTTGGTCCTGATCTAGCCCAGGTTTAGTCCTGGTCTAGTGAGGAATGAACAAATTTGAAATGAACCTAAATCCGCACAGAACTAAATAACTTTTCTTTAACTCACCAAGCTCTTTGAAGGCCATTTTAGACCTGATTTAGGCTTAGTTTGGACCTGATATAGTCCAGGTTTAGTTTGGTTCAGTTCAGTTTTTATGAGACAAATGTGCTAATTTGAAATCAACCTAAATCAAACTTTTTTTTTTGACTCGCCAAGCTCTTTGACACCACTTTAGACTTGGTTTAGGCAGGGTTTGGTCTTGTTCTAGTCCAGGTTTAGTCCTGGTCTAGTGATGAATGTGCAAATTTGAAATCATCCTAAATCTGCACAAAACTAAACAACTTTCTTTAACTCACTAAGCTCTTTGAAGGCCATTTTAGGCCTGATTTAGGGCTGTTTGGTCCTGTTCTAGTCAGGGTTTAGTTTGGTCCAGTTGAGTTCTGAAGTGATGTATGTGCAAATGTGAAATCATCCTAAATCCATACAGAACAAAACAACTTTTCATTAATTCACCAAGCTCTTTGACACCTCTTGAGACCTTATTTAGGCATGGTTTGGTCCTGTTCTTGTCCAGGTTCAGTTTAGTTCAGTTTGGTTGAGTTCTGAAGTGATGTATGTGCAAATGTGAAATCACCGTAAATCTGCACAGAACAAAACAGCTTTGATCTGACAAACCAAAACATGAATCCAAAAACTGGCTAACTTTGCAATAAAGTACACTTGGATTTCAAACAACCTTTAGAAACGTGATAGTCCTGAAAACACAACTCCCTTTGGCTATACTTTCTTTAGATGTAGCTCCAGCTCCTCACCTATCCTTACCAACACCTCGTGTGCTCCTGACTCCTCTAGCAAACCTATAGCGGACTTTGATTGAGTCCATTCTGATCCCCACGTGTTGTCCGGGTCACGTGTCCAGCCCTGGCCCACAGTCAGTTAAATGCAGTGAGTCCAAAACAAACACTCAGAGATGATTAGTCACTGTTTTTAAATACACATGGATCAACAAACTGTGACACATGACGAGCAGTGGAACTTACAACATTTAGTACTGAAAAGGAGGTCAATATTTACAATGATTTCAGAACATTTAAAACATTTGGTCTTGAGTTTTACATTAACAATCATTAAAAAAAAATCTTTTAAAGGAGACATTGTTCTTGTATGTGCTCTATAGTTATAATCTATGACACCTGTGGATTATTATGCTATAATTTGGACATTTTAAATCACAATATTGATCTAAAACAGTGGTCACTAACCATTTTTAGCCAAAGATCTACATGTTTGGACCGAGAAAAGAGCATGATCTACCAACATGACCGTAAATAACAACAAAAGTGATGTTTATAGATCCAAACCGCTTCATTTTTGAAAGCTTGTCATATTTAACTTAAGGAGCACTCACTACAGAATGACAGTTTTAGTCATTTAACTGTATTCTGTGGACTAAAACACTTACTACAAGAAAACAAGTGCAATTACAATACAAACAAAATGCAAACCACATGTGGCGGAAACTAGCAAAATAGTGCAAATTTAAACACAAAACAGTGTAAACAGTGTAAAAAAATGGGTTAATGAGAGGAGTTCAATTATTATCAAACTCAGTGTGATGGCTGAGACTGAATTTCCTTCAGTAATGATTTGAAGTTTGGTTTAGAGTTGCATATAGTTGTTTTAGATACTAAAACAACTTCATAAAAGAAACAAGTGTGCTGTCTTCCATATTAGAAAACCCAATGGGAGCTGATGTTGCCGTAAATGTTGTCACAACAAAACGCTGCCTATATTTATATAGATACTAAAATATATATCAAGATACTAAAACAGTGGATGATATTTTTTTCCAATTTAGCAATAATAACTTCTAATCATTTTGTCAACTACACCTTCAGGAGAACCAAATTGTTTGAAATCATATGATAATTTGAAAAAAAATGCATGTCAATTTTGAATGCAACTAATGACTATTTTAAAAAATGGATTCAGATGCATTTGGAATTGATTCGAGAATTGTGCAATGAAGTATCACAATATATCACTGAATCATTTTTTTCTTACACCCCTACTGCACTCACACAAGAGCAGAGCTTTTTTTTTTTAACATTTGGACTAAAACAACTACACAACTCTGCCCAAACCTACGAGTATCACTGATTACGAAAATCAAACTGGATCAAAGTGCGTACTCACTGTGTACTGATAGAGGTGAAAATGGGAGTTTATCTGCAAAATGTCCAAAATGGCGTCTTGAAAATAAATGATTACTGATGACTCAAACATGAATCACTCCAAATACTACTTCATAGGGTCAATGAGAAGGAAACAAGCATAGTTAACATAGTTAAAAGCTCTGATTCTTTTCTGTTTCATTTCATTTTTCAATAGGTCTGCTTTAAAACAATACTCCATCCATAATGAAGAAAAAAAAAAAAAACAGCAAACAGCAAACGTTTATGAATTTCAGTTGGCTTATTATTTTATTCTGCCCTTGAAATTAATTAAACGTGGCCATTCATTAAGAACAAAAACATTTAAATGATCTGCATGATTTGTAACATCTGATAGACCATTTTTGGAATTCAGATTTTCATCTCTACTTTGAAATTATTTTGGACGGTTTTACTATGATCTAGTGTTAGATGCCAGACACATTGTGAAGGGGAGTGTGTTGTGATCCAAAAAAGAATTCCGCGCACATCCAGCGACACTTCCCCGCTCTCCCTCCCGCTCTCGGCCGCTCTCGTCCCGGTGATTGCCTGACGTTTAAATGGACATTTGCGCAGCCCTAATGTCTTCTGCATACTGATAGGGGTGAACCGCGCTGCCATGCCTCATGAATAATGCACGAACCGGAGTCACGGAGAGGTCAGCAGACAGTCAGCAGCGGCAGAAGCAGCGCGGAGGGTGCCGCCTCACTGCGCATGTGCGTGCAAGTGCGAGGATGAAAGGAGAGGCTTTGAAGCGCTTTTACGCACGGGTCTCTATCCTTTTTTAAGATGAATCCAAGTGTATCCTGTGTGATAAACGCATTTACACGAAGAAAATATCAGAGATTAAATTAGATTAAATTCAAATCGGTCCGTTTAAGTGAACCATTAAAGGCTTAAATTGGTAAGACTAAGAATACAAACACCAAAAATAGCTTACAGGAAAGAATTAAACAACGTTACGCGCACTGGTTCACAATGTTTGGAGCAATTATCACAAGGAATTACAAATAAACTGCAAATTTCTCTGATCTGGCCAAGATTTTTCAGGTTATTCATCTTGTTTCCAGATTTATTATCGACTTACTAGATCTGAGAGTGCTTCATTCTAGTCTAGATGGTGTTTATTCGAAAATAACTTGTTAAGTAAAATGAGCATGCTGCATGGACAGATTATTTCACTACTTTCATTTCATTTCATTTGATACATCTAAGTGTTTATATCTTGAATTTTGACCAAGCTTTTTTTCAGAGTATTATTGTTTAGCTGTATCCAGGGCCACAGGCGAGCTTTGCATATTTGGTAAGAAAACCTTTACGCACGGCTCTGTTCGTGTTATACTGCGCCCCCTGCGTTCGAGCTTTGTTGTCTCCTTACGCAAACAGGCAAGAGGATTTAACATGGGGCTGTTTTTTGTTTTTGTTTACCCGCTGTAACAGATCCGGGTCAAAAGGGAAACGAGTCTTTCCGCAGACAAATGTCAACTTCCACAATTGGCAACAAGGGGATTTCGAGGAGGAGTGACAAGGGAACCGTATGTCTGTGTATTTCTTTGTCCCGTATCGAGTCTGCATCTTAAACTAACCGTGCTATGTTGAGTGAAAGGGAAACGGGAGATGATGGCGGCTTTATTATTATTGGAAATATGTTTGCAGTGTACGAGATTGCTTATCACAGGCTTGTGTTTGGTTTGGCCTTGTAGCACGACGAGCAGATAACCTCATACACAAAGGTTAGGTGGGCTCTGTGTACTGAGTATATACATAGCTCAATAATAATAATAATAATAATAATAATAATAATAATAATAATAATAATAATAATAATAATAATAATAATAATAATATACGAAAATGTACAAAAATCTTGAAAATGCTATGCAATGTTCAAAATTTTTGGGTCATGTTTAGGCCTATTTTTTTAGGCTACTTTTCTGTGAACACTTTTATTGTTAATTAACGTCTTAAATTAAGTTGTAGTTATTAAAACGCATATATTGTCTTCAACAACAACAGTTAATTTAATAATAATGCTTTAATAGCCGTATGAAATTTGCATTGGCCTATTTTACTTGTGGTTTCTCTTTATTAGAAAAGAAAAGCCTTACTGTCAAATAAATCATCGTTTATGGCCTGCTTATAAGATTACCATTTTGCATGGGGTAATACAGACTATTTTTTATTGTTTTATTATTATTGTAATTTTTGTAATCTGTTTAAATTTTTCTAACATGTTTGTAAAATTGTATCCACTATATTATTTGTATTTTCGAGGCCGTGGATTTCTCTGCTGCAAAATGCAGCTCTCCTTTCCCACCACCAGAGCCCGCCTTAGACCACGGCGCGTAAGACCCCCGAGAGCCCCTGAGCACCGCGCCTGCCATCTTCCCTTCCCATCACTCCCTCTAATCACCTCCCCGCGCGTTTTCTCGGTCAAAAAATACAGTCCAAAACAGGCGCTTGTCCGGGCTGTCAGCGGGTTTGGGAAGTCGAGAGAGAAGAAAGGCTCCGGAATTATTTACAACAGATAATATTTAACTTCCAAGATGGCGCTGTGGTCTTATTTATGGCTTTATGAGGCGTGCGCGGGTCGTGTCTGAAGAGTAGCAGACAGGAGCAGATAAGAATCTTGTCCAGGGCCCCTGAGTGACGTGACAGCATGTAGTCTGTCCGTCAAATGAGACAAGAGAGGCTACAGCAATGCGAATGCAGCTTTAAATGTGCGGGGTTTCAAACTTTTCTTAACAAAGACCAAGTGAGAACAAAACCAAGGCATTACAAATAAGTATAGGTGCGCTCAGACCACAGAAAAATGAGACAAAATTGGAACTAAACTCAAATAGATTCTAGAGTCGAGCAGGACTAAAACAGGGCTATAGGAAGAGCAAACAAGGTCTACATCTGGACTAAACTGGGCCTAATCCAGGACTAAAATAGGACAAGTATGAACGCGCCCTTAACTGAACTACTGTGCCTGAACTAACCCAAGACTAAAGAAAGTCTAAAAGTTTAGGATTATGTTAAATTATAGCCAACGAATAAGTGACCCAGGTTTAAAATAAGAATAAGACTAAACATGCTAAATGTTAAAATCATCAAAATCATAAAAGTGTTATATAATATTTATTTTAATTTTTCAATTTTGTATATGTATTTTTATTTTTTTATTCAGAGTACAAGATAGGCTATTTGAATAGCCTAGTTAAACGGTTAGATTTTCTTTTGCGTCATGCACCGAAATGTCCCTCAAAAGTTATAACACCAGGTTCGTTATTATATCTTATTGATTCATTTGGTTTATTTCGTACGGTGGCGTATTGCTATCACTCCCCAAAATATTTTTCGGGTCTGTTTCACGTAATTACGTGAAAACTTTCACGTTTTAACGTGATATTTATCACGTTATAAGTGAAACTATCACATTATTTTGTGATATGAAATCATCACGTTATTTTGTGATAGGCATTTATCACGTTATTTCATATGTTCACATTATAACGTGAAAACATCCATTCATTCGTCTTCTCCCGCTTTATCCAGCTGGGTCACGGGGGCAACAGTTCACCGCCCAGTCCTCTGCGCACCTGAACCCCCATGAACCCCTCTGTGAGTGGCGCCCACAGGTCGGAACGTGAAAACATCAAGTGTGATTTTACGTGATTTCATTATAAGATCAGCCACAGCCAAGCCAGTCACGACATCTCTCGCTGTGTTCGCTTTTATTTCCTTCTTGTCATGAGGCACTGGGAAATATTAACCTCTCTTATATAATGGATGGGATTCAAACAAGTATGTTGCCTATGGCAACGCTACGGAAGGGACTGGAATTGTTGGGGTTGCTGCGGATCCCTCTGAAGTAGGGAAGCCCAGTCTGACTTGCTGGAAGTTGCTCTCTTGCTGCATGAGCAACTAAACCAATACGGCATGTTGTATGGCTACAGATTTATGCATTTGAAATGCATCCAAGCTGGAGCGTGACTTGGCTGTGGCTGATTATACAGGCTAATGAAATTACGTAAAACCATACTTGACGTTTTCACGTTATAACGTGAATATATCATGAAATAACAGGATAAATGCCTATCACGAAATAACGTGATAGATTCATAACATGTAATAACGTGATAAATGCCTATCATGAAATAACGTGATAATTTCACATCACGTATTAACGTGATAATTTCATATCACGAAATAACGTGATAATTTCATGTTATAACATGATAAATATCACGTTAAAACGTGACAGTTTTCACGTAATTACGTGAAACTTAGCCAAAAAATATTTTTGGGAGTGATAGCAATACGCCACCGTAATTTTGGTACAGTGCATATTCATTCACATTTCTGTAAATATGCCAGAATTAGCAAAGAAGCCATTTTTCACCTGCAGTCCTGTGCGTAAAACAAAGAAAAAGAAGAAAATATATTGGCTAACAGTTATTTAATAGAAGAATGTTTAGGCTACATTATTTACATTCTCGGAATTAAGTCTAAATACAGGTCAAACCAGTTCTGAAAATGATTTTACATAATATCAGTATCAAGTCGGCCACTTACCCAGAGTGACCCCAAAGGATCGTGCGTAAACGTGCGTAAAATTGCGATAAAACCAAACAGTAAAGTAAAGGCACTATTTTTTGGGATTATTTTTTCTTACTTATTTCACTCCTCGTGTTGTGTCATTATTGTTCCAAGTGAATTAGCCTTGCTGTGGGTAATACGCAAACTTTGCAAAAACCTGAAGTCTGCAGTCAGCTGAAGGCTATAACAGCTGAGCAGCGAAAGCCGGTGAACCGTCACGTATTTTCTGTTTCGGTCAGCTTTATCGGCGCAGTTATTTTGCCAGAGGCGGTCGAGCTCCGGGGTTATCGATGGAGCGCAGTCTGTCGGCCTTCCCTGAGCCACCAACCCACTTACAGCTAAAGTTCAGCGGGTTGAAAGGTCGAAAGTTCACCGCGAGTGCGTGAGTTCCGCCCCCGCCTCTCCACACTCACTCACTCTCAACCAGCCTGGCCCCCCGTGTCAAAGGCAACCGGGGGTCCTCCTTTTTACGCACGGGGAGGATAGCGTGACTGAAGCGGCGGGGCTAAGGAGAGGTGAAGGCCTGACCTCCCCTTCCCTCTCCCGGTGTAACAAAGCGAGTCGAGATGGGTACAGAGGGGCCGGGGAGTGGGAGAGAATGGACGGGTTCAAGGTGGTGTTGTCGCGGGCTCCGAGTGGGCGGGCGGTGTCGGGTGTCACGGAGCTAAAGTCTACAGGTGTCGGCTGCGTTCACTTCACGCCAGCTCACATTTGTAATGCATATAGGCTTAACCTTTGACCCGTACACGATGGGAAACCAGGTTACTAAATGTACGGATTATGTTACAGCTTTGGCCAATTACAGGGCTGCATTTTGTCAAGGATAAAGCAGCAGATATAGAAATAATAAAACTACAACTGCAACAGATCATTTAAATGTATAGGCCAGATGGTTGCGTTAATTTGACTTCAGGGTGAAGTGTCTCCTGTATGGTTTAAAGAAACACTACGTCACTTTGTAGGATGTTACGGAGGTCAAACACTGGAAAAAAAACAATGTCTAGATAAGTTAAAATGACTTGAATTAAGAACATTTGACTTTATTTGAGTAGATTCAACTTGACAAGTCAAATCCTTCAGTGGAACAAGTGTGTTTTTCTTAATTCAACAATGCAACAATTGATTTTCTTTCTTATTTTCAGTGAAAATAAATGTTGCTTTTCTTATCTTAAGTGGAGTAAGATGTATTTTCATATTTTTAGTTGTTCCATTGGAAAATAATTTTGCCTGTTAAGTGAAATTTACTAAAATTTTAATCAAACTTTCTTAATTCAAGTCATTTTAACCTGGATAGATTTTTTTTTTTTTTTTTGCATTGTGTACAATGTTTCACAGTTTGGCATTGAAATCATCATGTATATTTTATTAACCAAGGACAGAAAAATAAACTTGACCTACAGAGCAAAAAACTGGAGGGTTAAAATGTCAGGATAAAATATTTCAGAGTTGTTTTTAACACAAAAAGTGTTATTTTAACAATTTGAAAGTTAAATGTGGGTTCGAGTTGGGGTTATTTGCCCAAGTTGATATAGTTCAAGTTAGTTCAACTCCCACTAGTTTTAATTCAACTTCCTCTAGTGTTAATTCAGATTTCCTTAATTTGGCCCCTTCCACCACCGCTTCAAACTCCTGTGAGAGAAGACCAGTTTGAACCAGTTTTGTACACAATTTCATCTTAAATGAACTCAAATAAAGTGTAAAAATAAAACACCTCTGTGTGTTGTTTAGCTCATTCAGGATAACCCTACAAAGTGTTATCCGTTTAGTCTAAATATTAATATAACTCTTAATTTTGGAGTTAAACAGGAACTTTGATACCAGTTACTTAATTAACATTTCCAAAAATGTTAAATTAACTCTTGAACAGATTGGACTCACATAAACCCCGAGAAAATGTTCAAACTGATTCTGTGAGAGTCAGTTTTAACTCCACTTTTTGTTGTGAGTTGTGTCACCCAGACGTCATAGATACACAAATGACAGTGGCATGTCCATGGTGACAAGCAGAAAGAAGAAAAGTTACAAAATGCACCTTGAAAATGTATTCATTAAAAAATTAAGTTAAATTAAAATCCCCACTGTGTAACCTTTTAGCAAAAAAAAAGAAGAAAGAAACTGAAACTGAATTATATTTTTATTGGACTGAAAAAAACATACTTTTGATTGTGAGCGGACTTGCATCTCCACAAACCTGACTCTTACTTAGCTTAGAATATTGCCTCCTCCTGCTTGTGTCCGTGGAAATGTTGTTCCTTTGGCTATAATGTTCCACAGTATGACATAAAACACATCTATTTCCATGGAGAATGTTTGCAGTTTATTACAGTTTTTTTTCCTTTTTGTTATTGTAATATAATGTGATGCGTGAGCTACTGTGTCCAAGGCATTTTCCTTTTCGCTTTTCCTCATTTTTCAACATTAGGCTAAAACATTTATCATGATTTTCCAGACTTTTACAAATCAGTGTCAAAACCACATGTTTCAACAAGAAGGTTCAAATTTATAGACCTATAAGTCAAATGTACATCATAAAAGTGTAGCTGCAGGATATGTGCACTGTTTGAACTATATTATTCCATTGTCATGTTCAGATAACCTGGTATTTTATAGTTCCTTCTACTGTGTAAGTTATGAGCAGAGGTGTGTAGAGCCACTTTTACTCCTACTTGAGTAATATTTGTATTGCAGTAACACTTACCTGAGTAAAAGTCGGGCTTCCTCTTCCCACTGAGGAAATCTAAAGTGACAAAAGTTTTATGTGACAATATGAAATGATTTAGACTTTAGACGTTATTGTCCCCACGGGGAAATTCATTCTCACGCACAGAGAGCTCGTTTGACACATACAATGACAACACAGCACATTACAATGGGCATTACAGTGCACTTATTCAGGCATCTGCCATTCAAAAACATAATGGCCGAGGGGATCAGGCTTCTGCCAAAGTGGGCCCTCATATTAAGATCTGCCAGGTTGGGTGTGGGGAGTCCTAAGATTTTAGCAGCTGTGTGTGTTACCTTTGTGAGTTTAGAGCGGTTTATGACAGTAAAAAAATCAAATAAATTGTGTCTGTCCTTTGAAGACAGCAGATTGTGTGCGTCATTTGCGGTTCCGTCCCTCAAATGACATTACACTATAATTCAGCTGTTACATCTTGGCCGTTACTCTTGAGGAAAACGACCTTTTCCTCTTCTTGCTTAGATAAAAAATACACTTGAAAGAGAAATAAAGCCCACATCATTTACTTACTATTCAAATATTAGAAAGCCATACTTACATACTACACATACATACATACTACAAGGAGTCTGTGCCGACATTCCCATGCAGAGACTCAATATTTACCCCTATACAATGACTTTTAAATGCAAACTATAGTGGGCGGAGACCATGGTTGAGACTTAGCGCCTCTTCATTGGTGCACAGGTCAGTCAGGCCTCTTGGCACGTCGCACAGTCCAGTCATTTAGTTAGTTTGCTGTTAGATACATTGGAATATCTGTATTTGTCTTGACATATTCACATGACCTTTGAACTATACATGACATGAACTATAGATATGGTTATACAAAATAGCAGGTTATTTATCCTCACATTAGTCAAGTTACTCTTACAGTACTTTTTAATGGTTACTTTATAGTCATAATCTTACTTTATGTGACACTATGAAGTGATTTGAACATTTGTGTTTCTTGTAACTTTTTCGAATCTGCTTTAGTCTCATTTTTGTGTCACAAGATTCTGTGACTTATTTCACATTTTGACCTTCTAATAGCCTTGAATCACCTTCCGGCAGTTACTCTTTGAAGGTGCATTGCGTAACTTTTCTGGTGGAAAGTCTGTCATCAGTTTTTGTGTGTGTGTTTTGTTTTCCATGGAGATTTGAATGCTTTGTCTGAAACGTTCCACAGGATCCATAATGCGTTAATTCAATTACAGTTGTTTTTATTACTTTAAAACACGCCTCTCCACAGATCTGATGTGTAACTTGGCCCCGGCGCTGTCACTTTTATGTTTCCATGGTGATAAAATACTGTATGTTTAATGCAGTACTGTGGAGGACTCTGGACAAACCAATGACAATGATGAAAATGATGAGGTAAAAGACCCTTCACTATAAAACTTACACAGTACACCTTTAACTTTTACTTGAGTACTTTTACCAAATACTTTTTTACTCCTACTCGAGTAATCTCTTGCAATTCTACTTGAGTAATATTATTTTGAAGTAACATACAGTTTTTGGCTCCTCTAACACCTCTGTTTATAAGCTTTTGCCGTGATACTTGAATGGTGAATAACTCGGGTGGTGTTGCCATGGTGACGGGCCAGTATCTGCACTCCACGGTGACGGGGGTCCGGCCGTGTTTCCTCCTCTCCTCCTTATCTGTGGCTGTCTGTCAGAAATGCACTCGTTTATCTGAACAATATGACTGCTCTTATCGGATCCTTTGCTCAGATTTATGTGCTCTACTTTAAAAACAGGTTTTTCTCCCTCCCCGCGGCCTCTCCAGTACCGCTGGAGCCGATTCTCATAACACAAGCTTAGCGCCCTACTGGTTCTTTACAGTGGAGGTCGTCAATATTTTCCGAGGAGATTAAGCTAACTGGAGGTACTGGTCTGTCTGGAGCTCTTTTACTCCAGTTGGACTTTAATCTGAGTTTTGTTTTATCACAATCTTACCAGAAAGAGCTGACTTAGCCAAACTACAACAGGACCATGTACTGGAAAAACTCAAATCTGGCCAAGTTAAAATGACTTAAGAACATTTGACTTGATTTGAGTAGATTCAACTTGACAAGTGAAACAATCTACCAATAAGTGTGATTTTATTCAAGCAACATTTGATTTTGTTTCTTATCTTCAGTGAAGCGAGATGTATTTTCATTTGAACAAATGTGCAAATACAAAATACCCCTCCTTAAACCTAGAAATAATACACTTGTTTTAAGCTAAAATGCACTAGAAACTATAGTGAAATGATCTGCCAGTGCAGTAAGAGAAATTTATTTTAGAAATCGTAAAATTTATTTAGAAATCTTAAAATAAGAAAATATATCAAGGCCTTCATAAATCTCACAAGAAGATCAAATCACTTATTCTAAGCAATAATCTAAATTTGATTCTAACAATAAATTAAGATGAAAAATCTTAAAACTAGAATATAAAGCTTGTTATTGGCTGTATTATTCTTGATTTTAGTTACTGAAATTCTTTATTTCCTTATTTTAAGACTAATTTCCACTTGGTAACATATTGACAAACTGCAGCGCTCTCCTAAATCTTTTTCTATGTCACAAACAGGAGGTTCAGAGATACAGGACAATTTCAGTCCAGGATCGACTGATGTACATCCATAAAAAAATGTCTTAAACTCCATCTTAACCCTTGTTGTGCTTGCATTACAAAAAATGATTTTCTAGCATAGTTAATCTGACTTGAATTAAGCAGATTCATCTTAAAAAGATCAATTTTAAGATTGTTTTAGTTAATAAGATGATTTTTTTTTTTTTACTTGTTTCAAGATATTCCATCCTGATTTATCTTATCTAGATATTACAACTTATTCTGAGCACTTTTTATATTGAATCAGTCCAGGTTAAGCCTCTTTAACTTCCTTCTCAAACCAATAAGGTGAAAAATCTTGCCATAAATATTTGAAACTAGTGTTTTCTGCTTTGAACAAGATTTGTATTTTGTCTTGTTTTAAGAAAACTTGGTAAATGAAACTTTCTTACTGCACTGGCAGATAATTTAAATTAAAATAGGGCATTTTTACCTCAAAATTGGTATTTTTTTCTTATTTTTAGATAGGCCTTTTTTGCAGTGTGTTCTGCATTCTAACTGCCGTATTTTCCGGACTATAAGGCGCTACTTTTTTCCCAGGCTTTGAACCATGCGGCTTTTAGAACAGAGCGGCTAATGTGGATTTTTTTCCACCACTAGGGGCGCTCTAACCAGAATTTCAAAAACAAGAAAATGAATGCTAAGAAGAATACACTAGTTTTTATTTAGCAGATATAACACACGCGACAAATTACTAACTGGTAATTATTTTCAAATCCTCACCCCTTCATGAAAAGCAAACGAAGGAGTTTGTATGATGCAAGTTTTAAGTTGAAGGCATCGATCTTGCTCCAGGAAGGAAACCGCTGTAGAGCCCTTCACTGCCAGTGGACCAGCGGGACCAACACAAAACAGTGCGGCGCGGGACTATGAATGTACAAGAACATTCTGAAAGAACATTCTGAAAGAACATTCTGAAAGAACATTCTGAAAGCTTATTGCGGGCACGGGCGGGAGCGCGACCTTGGCCGGTAGCAGGACTAAAGACTGTGGCAGCGGGCAGGAGCGGGGCTGAAAATGGTGTCCCGCAGACGTCTACCGTGCTGCTGCATGTAAGCTCGGCGTCAATTTCAGCGGAGACGATTAAAGTGACTTGTGGTTTCACTGCACAGGAGAAATGAAGGTAATCAATGACCGGTTCTTTTATGTTTTGACCTCGTTTTAATCAGCACAGTTGCTGCCGTGTTAAAAGGCACTGTTCAGAAAGAATCTCTTCAGGTACATAAATGTACATTTACAGGACAAAAATCGTTCTGTATATGCAGTAAATATCTCATTTTTCAACATAGATATCAGCAGTTTTTAGCCGGTTGCGGCTTGTATGACTTTTTTCTTTTTTTTTTTCTTTTTTTAATGAGTGGATGCGGCTTATTTACCGGTGCGCTCTATAGTCCGGAAAATACGGTAATAAAAACTAAATTAAAAAAGTAATATTTTCTTGAAATAAGCTTAATCCTTTAGTCATTTACTAATATATATATATATATATATATATATATATATATATATATATATATATATATATATATATATATATATATATATATATATATATATATATATATTTATTTATTTATTTATTTTTTTTACTTAAAACGTGTTTCTCACCTTCCACGGTGGTTGGTCTCTCACCCTCATCAGCTCGGGTCCTCTACCAGAGGCCTGGGAGCTTGAGAGTTCTGCGCAGTATCTTTGTTGTTCTCAGTACTGCACTTTTCTGGACTGAGATGTCTGTTGTCCTTCCTGGGATCTGCTGCAACCACTCATCCAGTTTGGGGATCACAGCCCCGAGTGCTCCCATCACCACAGGCACCACCGATGCTTTCACCTTCCAGGCCCTCTCCAGCTCTTCTTTGAGCCCCTGGTATTTCTCTAGTTTCTCGTGTTCCTTTTTCCTGACATTGCCATCGCTCGGTATTGCAATGTCCACCACCACGGCTTTGTTCTCTTGCTTATCCAGAACCACGATGTCTGGTTGGTTCGCCATCACCATTCTGTCAGTCTGTATTTGGAAGTCCCACAGGATCTTGGCCCGCTCATTCTCCACAACCTTTGGAGGCGTTTCCCACCTTGATCCTGGGGTTTCCAGCCCGTACTCTGCACAGATGTTTCTGTACACTATGCCCACTACTTGGTTATGTCGCTCCATGTACGCTTTCCCTGCCAGCATCTTATACCCTGCAGTTATGTGCTGGACTGTCTCAGGCACTTCTTTGCACAGCCTACACCTTGGCTCTTGTCTGGTGTGGTAGATCTGTGCCTCTATTGCTCGGGTGCTTAAGGCCTGCTCCTGTGCAGCCAGGATGAAAGGCCTGCTCCTGTGCAGCCAGGATGAGTGCCTCCGTGCTGTCCTTCAGACCAGCCCTCTCCAGCCATTGGTAGGATTTCTTGATATCAGCCACTTCAGTTATGTTCCGGTGGTACGCCCCATGTAGGGGTTTGTCCTGCCATGATGGTCCCTCCAGCACCTCTTCCTCTGCGCCCCACTGTCTGAGACATTCTCTGAGCATGTCATCAGTCTGGGCCTTGTCACTGATGTACTTGTGGAGCTTGGATGTTTCATCCCGGACAGTGGCTCCCACACTCTCTAGTCCTCGGCCTCCTTCCTTCCGGCTCGTGTACAGTCTCAGGGTGCTGGACTTGGGATGGAACCCTCCATGCAGGTCAGGAGCTTTCGTGTCTTAACATCCGTGGTCTGTATCTCCTCCTTTGGCCAGCTTATGATTCCTGCTGGGTATCTGATCACTGGCAGGGCATAGCTGTTTATTGCCTGCGCCTTGTTCTTGCCATTGAGCTGGCTTCTTAGGACCTGCTGTACTCTTTGCAGGTATTTGGCTGTCGCTGCTTTCCTTGTTGCCTCGTCAAGGTTGCCATTTGCCTGTGGGATACCAAGGTACTTGTAGCTGTCCTCAATGTCTGTTATTGTTCCCTCTGGGAGTGAGACCCCCTCTGTGTGGACTACCTTCCCTCTCTTTGTCACCATCCTACTACATTTCTCGAGCCCGAATGACATTCCAATGTCTGTGCTGTAGATCCTGGTGTTGTGGATCAGTGAGTCGATGTCTCGCTCGCTCTTAGCGTACAGCTTGATGTCATCCATGTAGAGGAGGTGACTGATGGTGGCCCCGTTTCTGAGTCGGTATCCATAGCCAGTGCGGTTGATTATTTGGCTGAGGGGGTTCAGACCTATGCAGAACAGCAGTGGGGACAGTGTGTCTCCTTGGTATATGCCACATTTGATGGTCACTTGTGCAAGTGGCTTGCCATTGGCTTCAAGGGTGGTTTTCCACAACCGCATCGAGTTTGCAATGAACGCTCTTAGAGTCCTGTTGATATTGTACAGCTCCAGGCACTCAGTGATCCATGTGTGTGGCATTGAGTCATAGGCTTTCTTGTAATCAATCCAGGCAGTGCACAGGTTGGTCTGACAGGTTCTGAAGTCACGAGCGACTGTTTGGTCAACCAGGAGTTGGTGTTTGGCACCCCTGGTGTTTTTGCCGATGCCCTTCTGTGCTGCGCTCATGTATTGATCCATGTGCCCACTTATCTTAGCCGCGATGATGCCTGACATGAGCTTCCATGTTGTGGAGAGACAGGTTATTGGCCGATAGTTGGATGGGACTGTACCCTTTGCGGGATCCTTCAGGATCAGGATTGTACGCCCTTCGGTTAGCCATTCAGGGTGAGTCCCATCCCTTAGCAGCTGGTTCATTTGTGCTGCTAGGCGCTCGTGGAGAGCAGTGAGCTTCTTTAGCCAGTATGCGTGGATCATGTCAGGGCCTGGTGCTGTCTAACTTTTCATGCCTGAGACTTTTTCCTGGATGTCTGCCACTGAGATGGTAACTGGACTCTGCTCAGGGAGGTTGCTGTGGTCTGCTGTCAGAGCCACCAGCCACTGTGCATTGGTGTTATGTGATGCTTCTCTTTCCCATATGTCTTTTCAGTACATCTCAGTCAACAGCCTTGGTGGGTCTGCTCTGCTGTTATTACCCTGCCATTGAGCGTACACTTTCGCAGGTTGTGTTGCGAACAGGCGGTTTATTGGTCTGGCATCATTCTCTCTCTTGTGTACCTCCTTAGGCTGGCCAAGGCTTGGAGCCTTTGTTTGGCAGTTTCGAGTGCTTCAGGTATGGGCATCTGGCTATATATATAGTCAGATGCCCATACCTGAAGCACTTAAATCTATCCGAAAATGACTTTAAAAGTAGTGAAATGATCTGTCCATACAGCAGGACAAGTTCTCTTAAAATAAATTACCTTTAGACTAGAATAAAGCAGTCTCAGAACTAGGAAATCAATAATAAATCTTAAAACAAGATTAATATTCTGATATAAGTTTTAAAATCTTACCCAGGTCAGAGAAATTCACAGTGCCCTCATTGAAAAACCCACATTCTTACAAGTGGCAAGGCCTTTTCAAAGATCCAGAGTTATTCTTGTAAATGAGACGCCGTACTCAATTGACTTACCTGGTAAAGTATCGAATAAATAAAATAAAAAATCTAACCTGTAATTTGGCCTGGTGTCGTCACTTTGTTTCCATGGGACTGGATAAATTGAACGCTGTACTATGGAACATTTCAGAGAATAAGCTGAATAAGCAAATGTACCTTCATCAGAGCAGACGTTCACATGGACAGTCTGGGGTTCTAATAGTTTTGCCTCGGGTGCTCTGTGGAGTGGGTAAGACTGTTTTTAGTGGCAGTACAACTATGGCCATTGACATGCACTATCCTAGCACCAGCAACCTCTGCAAATACAAGGACTGGAGGGAAGATTTTAAAAAAAAGTGTCTCCACACGTCTCCAACACTCTGGCTCACCAGGAAATGAGGCCCTATATCCAAAATTCCAGAATGTCCCGTTAACTTGTCTAGATTTATTTTATTTTTTTTTTTTTTTTTGTGGAGTAGAGAACTGAAATTATCCACTTGATTCTAAAGGTCTGTTTATGACGAGGAAAGGACTTGGCATACGACATACCGGCCCTTGAAGAACACAGTTGTCACTTCTTGTAAGGCCACTGTGTTATTATATTGTCTCACTGTGGTGTAGCAGTCTCGGGTTCAATTCCTAGAACTGTCACATACTCTCCCTGTGTCATGGTTCTACACTCGCCCTGGTTTGGTTCGGTGCTGGTTTGAATTCAGTTAAACCCTGACGTAGACTTGATTTGGTCCTTCTCTAGTCCTGGATTATTTCTAGTCTAGCCTCAGATTCGTTTGGAGTTTAGACCTAGTTTCTTCCCAGTTTTGATGTGGCGCGAGTAGGTGTGATCGTGCCCCACAAGAGAGGCACTTATCGGCCTGTTCCACGGCCTCTTGTTGGTTCTTGTTTCTTCACATGCATGTGGCATTAACGGGTTTATCAACGGATTTAGAAATTATTTGTGCGCAGGATTAATCTGTTGACATGCCGGGTATTGATTAGAGGTTAGGTTTAGCCAAGCTTTACAGCTATACGAATTACAGGGACGAACAAGTACGCACAATAGATTATATAACAAAAAACAAAAATGGTAATATACAATTCGGCGGAAACACTGAGTGGCAACATTCAGGACTCACAGCAAGAAGGTTGCGGGTTTGATCCCCGGGCCTTTCTGTGTGGAGTTTGCATGTTCCTCCCCGTGTCTGGATGGGTTTCCTCCGGGTACTCCGGTTTCCCCCATCAACCCAAAACATGCCCACACCCCTATGAACTAACATCAAGGACCATGACGTCCACCCTCCTGTGGGCTCACCACCTGCAGAGGGGTTCATAGGGGGGGTCAGGTGCTATGAGGATTGGGCAGCAAACTGCCCCCGCGACCCAGCTGGATTAAGCGGGAGAAGATGGATGGATGGATGGATGGTAATATACGATTCAAAATATAAGATAGAAAAACTGATGTGGTTATTGCTTTTCTAGTGTAATTCATAATATTTGCAGGTTTCTTCTGTTTAAAGATCCTACATTACGCCAAAAGTCATGCTATAATGTTGTTTCCTCCTCAAAAACACACCTGGAGTTGTGTTTTGTTTCATTCACACCCTTTATTGTTAATCTGTCTACATCTCCAAAGCTTCAAATGCTCTGTTCTACCTTGTGATGTCATAAAGTGGTATTTTTCAACTTACCTTTTACATTTTGTTCAGCAAAGATCAGCAATTCCACGACTGAAATGATCCAAATGACTTTAATTGAGGTGTATGAAC
The DNA here is from genome assembly GCA_030686955.1 of Odontamblyopus rebecca. Lineage (NCBI taxonomy): Eukaryota > Metazoa > Chordata > Actinopteri > Gobiiformes > Gobiidae > Odontamblyopus > Odontamblyopus rebecca. The sequence goes on from CM060667.1 coordinate 16,519,144, forward strand.
TGCAAATTTCTCTGATCTGCCCAAGATTTTCAAACTTATATCAGGTTCATCTTGTTTTCAGATTTCTGATCTACTTACTCGTTCTGAAATGGTTTCATTCTAGTCTAGAAGTCGTTTATTTTAAGAGAACTTGTCAAGTAAAATGATCTTGCTGCATGGGCAGATCATTTCACTACTTTCTGATAGATTTAAGTGTTTGTATTTTACATTTTGCAATGTGGAGTTTTAAAACACAGCGGAGCACTTCCCGTATTACCACATGACATCACAAGGTTGAGCAGAGTCATTTATTTTTCATTTTAATGTATTTATTTATTCATTTATTTATTTTATTTTTATGAATTTATTTTCATTTCTTCATTTCTTCTTAGTAATTTTTTCATTGATTTATTTAATTCAGTTTGAGAGAAGAACCTGAAGATACAGGGTTTGTGTGTTAAACATGTGCGAATGAAACAAATGTACAGTATGTATTATTTTTGAACATGCTCAGCAAAAAGTGCGTGTTAAAAGTGACTTTCACAGAATCATGTTGTAACATTTTCTCAGGGTTTATGTGAGTCCAATCTGTTCTAGAGTTAATTTAACATTTTTGGAAATGTTAATGAAGTAACACTGGACCAAAGTTTCTGTATAACCCCAAAATTAAGGGAGTAAACAGATAACACTTTGTAGGGTTATCCTGATTTAGCTAAACAACACACAGAGATGTTTTAGACAGATTTTTTACAGAGATTTTTACACTTTGTTGTAGTTAATTTAAAATGAAATTCTGTACATAACTAATTCAACCATGTCTGCTCTGATGGGAGTTTGATGTGGTGGGTGGAAGGTGCTAAATTAACACTAGCGAAAGTTGAATTAACACTAAGGGAAGCTGAATTAACTTTAACCAGATCAACTCTGGAAAATAATCCCAACTAGAACCCCTGTTTAACTTTCAAATGGTTAAATTAACACCGTTTGTGTTAAAAACAACTCTAAAATATTTTACCCTGATATTTTAATCCTTCAGTTTTTGCTGTGTATGGCAATTCTACACTAAGCTGCATTTTGACATTTATTCTACATTTATGTTTTTGTATTAATTATACTGAAAAAAAAACAATATCTAGGTAAGTTAAAATGACTTACATTAAGAACATGTTGCTTTATTTGAGTGGATTCAGCCAAAAAAAATTAGTGTTTTTCTTTATTCAAGGAAGATTTTATTTTATTTCTTATTTTAAGTGCAAAAGTTGTGTTTTTTCTTACTTTCAGTGTAGTAAGATGTATTTTCATTTTTGAACTCTAAAAAGTCTTGTTCCATTAGCAGATAATTTTACTTGTCAAGTTGAATCCACTCAAATCATTCTAAAACTTTCTTAATCCAAGTCATCTGAACTAGATTTTGTTTTACTGTTATCATGTAGTGAGCGACTGTGTGAAAGCAGGTGTGACTAATGCCTTTCAAACTCGGGTTTAATACAGAAAGAAAGCCCAACCTCCAACTCCACCAAAGTCTATTAATAGCCATGTAAAGTTGTCACGTAGAGCAAACACCAGCTCATTTCAGCCTTAACCTGCCCTCAGAGTGAGTAATGACTGTGACCCTTTCCACCGGAGTTCACGTGGACACCGGGAGACGCAGGTGACGCGGCCCTGACATACCCAAACACGCCGCGCGTAACGCAAACACTCTCGTCTTTGGCCCCATTGTTGAACCCGTGTGCACGGCGCAGGCGCGGACAGGCCCGGAGGAGCGCACACAAAAGAACTCCCTGCGTAAATAAACCTCTCTAATAATAATTGGGTAAATAAATGTGGCCTGCTCCGATTCCGCCCCCCTCTCTCCTTCCCTCCTTCCCTACCTCTTTCCTCGGTCTCTCGTTCACCCGATGCCCGCGCGCAGGTAATGGCTTTATAACCGCGTTACTGGTCTTTCGCTCCGGGTTCACGCGGAGTTCAGCGCATTCATCCAATTTAAGAGGCAGAGCGAGCGCGCCTGTCAGTCTGTCAAACGCGAGGCCCTGACTTTTAATAATCGCTCCCTCCCTCCTCCCCTCCCTCGCATCCTTCTCTCCTCTCCCCTCCCTCCCTTAGCCCCTCCTTCACCTGTTTTCTCTCTCTTTCTATCATTCTCTCTCCAGCTCTCTCACCGTCACCCGTTCTCCTCTCCTTCTCTTCCGCTCTCTTTTCCTCGCTTCTCCATAAATTTTCACCTCTCTCACACTCTTCCCCTCCCTCACCTGTTTTTTCTCTCTCCCCCCTTTTTTCTTTCTTTCTATTTTTCTCTCTTTCTCTCTCTCTGCCTTTCTCCTTCCCTACCTCACCCCGCCTTCACCGGTTTTATCTCTCTTTCTATCATTCTATCCTCGGCTCTCTCTCCCTGTCACCCTTTTCTCCTCTTCTTCTCTTCCTCTCTTTTGCCCTCATTTCTCAATACATCTTCACCTCTCACTCCCCTCCCTCACATCCTTTGCTCATCTCTCTCACTCACTCAGCCCCTAGTTTGTCCTTCTTTCTTTCTTTCGACATCTTCACCTCTCTACTTCTCTTCACTTGTCACTATCTCACCCTGCCTTCTCTCTTTTATTCTCTCCATTCTTGTTCTCTCTTTCCCTCACTTCTCAATACATCTTCACCTCTCTCACACTCTTCCTCTCCCTTCACTCTCGCACACCCCCTCTCCATCTATCCACCCTCTCTCTGTCCTCCTTTCTGTCTTCTCATGACTCATCCTCTCTCTCTCTCCTGCTTTCGTTTGTCTCTCTCTGTCAATCTGTCTTTACCTCTCTCCCCATCACGCTTTATTTCTCCCTCCCTCAGCAATCTCACCTGCTTTCTCTCTACATATCCTTTCTTTCTTTATGTATCTTCACCTCTCAGCCTTTCTCTCTCCCTACCTCACCTCACCTTCTCTCATTTGCTCTCTCTGTTCCCTCTCTATTTTTTTAATTTCTCTGTCACCCTTTCTCCTCTCCTCTTCTTCCTCTCTCTTTCCCTCACTCTCCCTCCCTTCTATCTCCACCTTTCTTTTCTGTCTCTCTCTATCAATCTATCTTCAGCTCTCTCTCACTGTCACCCTGTCTCCTCTCCTTCTCTTTCTCTTTCTTTCCCTTGCTTCTCAATAAATCTTCACCTCTTTCACACTCTTCCGCTCCCTTTGCTCTTACACCCCTCCCTCCACCTATCCACTCTCTCTCCTCCTTTCTGTCTTTTCATGTCTTTGCCTCTCTCTCCCTCTGTTTTCTTTTTTGTCTCTCTCTATCAATTTATCTTCACCTCTCTCCCTCGTGTTAGCCCTCTATCTCTCTCTCCCTCCCTCCAATCTCTGTCTCACACACAAACACTTCTTTCTCTTTCTCTCCCTCTCTCTCCATCGTTTCATTCTCAATAAATATCTATTTGTCCCTCCCAGTAAAACTGCCTCTCTTTTTTTCTCTCCCCCCTCTTTCTCTGGCAATTCTTTCTCTCTCAAACACAAATAGTCCTTTCTCTCTCTCTCTCTTTCTCTCCCTTCTGAATAAATCTCCACTTCTTTCTGTCATTCCCTCCCATCAACCCTCTTTCTTTCCCCGTCTCTCACACACTCCATTCTTTCCCTCTTCCTTCTTTCTTGCCCTCCTCCTTCCTTCCTCTTCCCCTCTCTCTCCCTCAATTCTTTCTCTCACACATGTCCTTTTTCTTCTTACCCTCCCTCTCTTCTTACACTCCTCTCTCTCTATCTTTATCTCTATTTCCCTTGTAAATAAATATCCACCTCTTTTTCTGTATCCCTCCCGTAAACCCTCTCTTTCCCCCTCTCTCTCACACACAACCTCCTTTCTCTCCCTCTTCCTCCTTCCTTCTCTCCCTCTTCCTTCATCTTTCTCCCTCATACTGTTTGCATGTCCTTTCTCTTCCTGTTTGTCTCTCTCCTTCCCTCCCTCCCTCTCTCTATATCCCTCTCTCACTCAAACACAAACACTCCTCTCTCTCTCTCTCTCTCTCTCTCTCTCTCTCTCTCTCTCTCTCTCTCTCTCTATTCCTCCTTCCCTCCTTTCTAAATAAATCTCCACATTTATTTCTGTCACCCCCTCCCGTCAACCCTCGTTCTCCCTCTCTCACATACACGTTCCTTTCAGTTCCTCTTCCTTCTCTCCCCCTCTCCCTAAATTCTTTCTCTCTCACACACTGTTTGCACGTCATTTTTCTTCCTCTCCTCCTTCCCTCCCTCTCTTGCCCCTCTTTCGCACGCACACAACCTCCTTTCTCTCCCTCTTCTTTCCAGCTCACTCGTCTTCCCCATCTCTCCATTTTTTCTCTCTCACACAGTTTGCACCATGTCCTTTCTCTTCCTCTCCTCTCTCCTCTCTCTCTACCCCTCTCTCACTCATACACAAACACTCCCCTCTCTCTCCTTCCCTCCCTTCTAAATAAATCTCCACCTGTCATCTCCTCCCGTCAACCCTCTCTCTCCCCCCCTCTTTCTCTCACACACACTCCTTTCTCTCCCTCATCCTTCCCTCTCTCCCTCTTCCTTCCTTCTCTCGCTCCCCTCTCCCTCTCTCGCTCTCTCTCCTCTATCTGTCCAAACACGTCACAGATAACGCGTGTTCCGACTGTTTTGAGATAGCAGAAGAGAAATGGTGAAATGTAAACCAAAGCGGGTTACGGATCCACCTGACAGCCCGCTCTGTGCTCGCTCCTCCGCCCAGTTAAAGCCGCTCGTTAACGGCCACCGCGCACACCGAACCATCCCCCCCTCTCCGAAAAAAAAAAAAAAGAAACAAGCGGAATGCCCGGTCACGCTGCGGCCAGAACGCGCACCTCCTTAGGGTCATTTATAAATCCGCGCGTAACAAAAGGCTCGCAGGAGAAATGATCCAGGAAGAGAAGACAGAAAAGACCCCCCATCTCCTCCTCCCTTCTCCTCTATCCACCCTCTATGCGCGCACACTGACCATTTGTCTTCACCGTAATGACTCCCCAACTCAATTTAGTATGACGAGAGAGAGAAAAGAAAGAATGAACGAAACTGAGGGAGTGACGCGGATGGAGAGGAGGAAATGGCAGCAAGAAAAGAGCGCAGAGAAAGATAGAAAGAAGGAGGGAGGGAGGCGGGGGCAAGCGGGCGTAGAGTAGAGGAGGGGGCTCACGGGGGCGCGGGCACGGGGTGAACGGGAGGTCACCGCGTCTCACCAATATTAAAATGTGTACCGGGGACGCGGGGTGACACGCCTCGTCCCTTAAACAAAGAGTGTGCCAAAGTGGTAGATTAATTTGAAAACTTGCACACGCACACAACACTTAATGCCTTAAAGAGCCCACAGTCTCTCGGCGGCAGCAGCAGCCCCAGCGCGCTCCTCTGCTCTCCTCCGCTCCCCGACTCGCTCTGCCCCAAAACACCGGGCAATAACGGCGCGACCCTCGCCTCCTCACCTCCTCAGACCGCACCGTGAGCCTCGTATCGTCCTCCATTACGCGCGTAAAGTTTGATGACGCGCCCTGGTGTGTTCGTTTTCGTTGGATTTCCTGCGCGTTTGAGATCGTGATCACGTCTGCACGATAAAAAAAAAAAAAAAAAATACGCGGATGGATGGATTCGTTTGGGGTTTTTCACGGTTGTCGGGAGGCATAGCGTCTTCCGGGGGCTGTCCACGGAAATGAGTTTTTTTTTCTTTCTTTCTTTTTTCTTTTTTTTTTAAGATGCCACGAAGAATTAGGAAGAGGTCAAAACCTGTGGCGTCAGTTTGAAGGAGCTAAGCAAGCCTTTCCTTTCCCCGCACAGAGAGCACCGTAGAGCCGCGGGACCCGAGGAGGAAAAAAAATGACAGGGACTATGGAACCACGCGTGACGGGGAATTTCCACGGCGCCGCCAGGGAGATATACCCGGGAGCTACGGAGCGGTGAGTAGACAAAAATGTGTCTAAATGTGCTCGGTAGAAGCTGATGCTGCTCATTTGCATATGTGCTGTGCGTGCGTCTGCGTTTTGCCAGCGTCGTGTGTGTGTGTGTGTGTGTGTGTGTGTGTGTGTGTGTGTGTGTGTGTGTGTGTACGTGTGTGTGTGTACGTGTGTGTGTACGTGTGTGCGTAAAGACGGCGTGCTGCAGGTGCCTCCTTGCCCACGCGGGGAGGAAGGGGAAGACCACGTGTTGCGGGAGTTGCGGCAGTAACACCCCCCTCCCACCTTCCCTCCTCCTCTTCTTCCTCTTCATCTCGCTCCTCTTCCTCACTCGCTTAGGCTACTGTAAGCTTGTTCGGTTCATGCAGTCCGCATCTTCTCCTTTGGGTGTATTATTAGCGCGCGTTTGGAGAGCCCTGACCACTGCGCACCGACTGGCCGCCGTGCAGCCGGGGTGAAGGCTAGGTCGTGGTCAGGAGAGGTCAACGGTCACACTTTCCCTAAGACCTTAAACTAAAAATGGCTTCCTTTGGTGTTTGGTGGTGTTGTGTTTCCTTTTTGGTTTTGCACAAGCCTCGGTTTTAGGTTATCGTTTCAGATTTCTGCAAGGCTAAGATTGCAAGTTGTTATTGAATTTGTATCGCATTTTAGTCGCAGATAAGTGTTAATATTAGGGCGTGGATCTTATGTGGTGTTATCATTTTTGAAATATCATAATAATTCCACTTGTTGTTTGAATTCATTACCCCTCCGAGCTTTTTATTACCATTAACAATATGAAAAACAATCTACGTTTTTGAGAATACGCACACATGACACGTTGTATGTGTTGAAGCAATTACATAAATGTTGCATTATGGTTACGTAAATACTCCAATTAAATCAAAAGTAATTAAAATATAAAGCCTATGGCAATTACGCACAAAGTTGTATCATTACGCACGGGTCTGTTAAAATCAGATTAGAATTACCATGCAACGTAGGATCACTGTAGCTTTGCTGACATCATCCTAGCTCACATTTCTGCTGTAAAAGTAAATATAATAACAAAGTATAGCTCTAAATGTTTACGTAAAGGCTTAAAACCATTTCTCCAAACCAGTGACCATTACTAACCTTCATTTTTAACTCGCTGTCTGCCGGCTCTTTGCATGACAATACGCCCGGTGTATTTTTCACGCGGCACAAAGGAGCAAAAATGCATTTCTTTTCCTGGTTCGTTTGGCCTTGTAGCTTTTTCACCTCGGTCATCGTTCACAGCCATGACAAGCCGCCCGGGCGCTGCACATAATGCGAACGTTTAACCCTTCAATATGGCCCTGCTTTTTACGCGCTGACCTGGAATTTCCCCCTCACGTCCTGCATCTAAATAACGCGATTACTGCCCGGTCTGTTTTCAGTGTAACGTTATGTATAATGTTATGTTTTTGTGTCAGTTTAACTTTTTTACTATTTCCCTTGTGTGTGTGTGTTTTGTTTTTTGTTGCTTGATTATTTATAATATGATTTTTTTTAGTATCAAAATGAAAATGTAAGATTTTTATTCAGTATTTATGTATCTTCTTTTAGCAAAATCTGTGTTCATTTATATATATATATATATATATATATATATATATATATATATATATATATATATATATATATATATATATATATATATATATATATATATATATATATATATATATATAGTCTTGGTCTGGTCCTGTTTTAGTTGCAGAAACACTAATTTGAAGCAGTGTGTGTGTGTGTGCCTGTGTGTGTGTGTGTCTGTGTGTGTACGTCTGTGTGTGTTTGCAGTTGATGTTTGTTTGGTAGAGTGCTAGTACTGGTTTAGCTCTAGTTAACTCCAAATTCTGATGTAGTGTGTGTAGTTAGACCAACCAGTAATGTTTTGATCTTGGTGTTTTTTTCATGTGCATAAACTCAGTTTGTCACTACATTGTCCTAGGTTTGACCTGATGTAGTCCTGCTTTGGTTCTGCTCTCGTTCTGGTCAAATCCTGGTTTAGTTCCACTTAAATCCATAATTTGAAGCAGTGTGCGCATGTAATAACTAGAGTAATCAGTAAGTATTTGAGTTGGGTGTTGGTTTGGTACAGTTCTAGTACTTGTTTAGTCATGATTTAGTCATTTCTTTGTTCCAGTTAAATCCATAATCTGAAACAGTGCACGTAATAGCCGGAATAACCAGTACTAATTTGAGCCAGGTATTTTCTGTTTATGCATAAAACAAATTTGAACAAAATCTGTTCAATTAGCACTACGCAATCTTAGTTTAGTCCTCTTGGTTTGGTTCTTTCTAGTCCTGGTTTAGTTAAATTCCAGTTGATATCGGTTTGAAGTTGGTGTTTTCTGCTTGTGCGTAAAACCAACTTTGGACTAAACCTTTAGAATTGATGTAGTCTAGATTTGGTCCTTTTTTAGTCCTGGTTTAATCCGGATTTAATCCTGGTTTTGTTCCAATAAAATCCATAATATGATGTAGTGTGTGTAATATCTGGATTAACCAGTCCCGATTTGATATTGGTATTTTCTGCTTGTGCGTAAAACCAAATTTGGACCAAACCTGTTCAATTAGCAGTACCTTAACCTACTATATGATGTAGTCTTGGTTTGGTCCTGTTCTAGTCCTGGTTTAGTTCGAGTAAGAGTTAGTAAGAGTAAGTAAGCGTTTTCTGCGTGCGTAAACCTAATTTTGGGCCAAACGTGTTAAATTAGCACTGCGTAAACCTAGTTTAGTCCTCTTGGTTTGGTCCTGGTTTGGTTCCGGTGAATTCCCAGTTGATATCTCTTTGAGCTTGATGTTTTCTGCTTGTGCGTAAAACCAACTTTGGACCAAACGCGTTAACCCGGCGCTACGTTGTATTGACACCTCGCTGTTATTTGTTGCCAGTATCCCGTTTCCGTTTCGTGAATATTTTATTGCTTTCATACCACCATAACACTACAACTACTCCCTCCCCCCTCCACTCTCCATAACCTCTCTCCTCCACGCTCCATGTGGAAGTGGGCCCTCTGCACGCGCGTGTTCTGTTTGAGCTGCAAACGGAAGTGAAGGCCATAAAAGTCACATGCACGTATACGCAGATTTCTTTTTTTTTTTTTTTTTTTTTGGCACAGTAAGGCAAGACATGCGTTTTCCTGCCTTGTTTTCTTTGCTGTGACGTAGAAGGCGTTCTGGTCTACAAAGATTGAATTGAATTGTGGGATTACAGCTTTCATGGGTATTTGATGATAGATTTGTGTTGGGTTAGCGTTACTTGAGTGTGCAGTTGGAATTGCAACACGATCAGGCCACACATTTTTGCAATATTTCGAACGGCTAGCGTGTCCTCCCCAAATATAATCCCATGTTTCACCCTCCTAATGTAAAACGTCTACACTGATTCATGTTATTTAGACTTTGTACTGCACAGTACTAGATTTATAATATTAATAATTAGCCCATCAAAACAGAGTACGTGCCAATATTTTTTTTTTTTTTACATGTCGTATTACAGAAAAAACAACGCTAAATAAGAAATAGCATACAGTTTTAGTTTTGTTATTTTTTTGTAAATAAATAAATAATCAGTGCATAAATAAATGATGGCTGTAGAGCTCGCAGTTGCGTTGCGTTTCCATCGCTCACTCACCTTGACGCACGACCATTCCTCACGTTTATTGATCTGAACGGACGCTGCGGCATACGTCTCAATCCGGGAGTCCACAGTATGGTCCTAAAATAATGCACATAACTATATAATTTACTCCTATATTTTATTTTTACCAAAAAAACAAAAAAAACATGCAGTTCTTTTACGCACAGTACTTGGATCAAATCAGGCTTATTTAAAAGATAAGAAGATAAGATTTAAGCTTTATTGGTCCCACAATGGTGAAATTCCAATGTTGCAATGGAAAGTACAAGCAGAAAATATGAAATCAACAATGCAATCAGTGTTTATTTAATTTATTTAATCATAATTATCCTTAATAAAGCACGAACAGACCAATGACTAGTGAAGAAATAGTTTTAGGCAACCTGTATAGTTATTAGCTTTATTGGTCACGCAGTGGTCTCACCATGATGAAATTTCAGTGTTGCAACCTAAAGTACAAACAGATAACATGAAATCAACAACACACTCAATGTTTACACTCAACAATAACTTAAAGACAAATTAATACTGAAGAAATAGTTTTAGATTAGGTTACCAGGCTACTTAATGGAGGGGTTAGGGGGTTAGGGGTTAGGGTAGGTTAGTATAGTTACTAGGGTTTACGGTTTAGTGACTAGGGTTTTTACTAGTTTTCTACAGTTACCCAGTGGGTCATTATTAAGGTTTTCTAGGTATTAGGCCATAGGTATTATATTTTAGGATTTTTTTGTATCTTTTTATTGACTTGCTTATGTATTTGTATTTTTTCATGTAGTGTAGTAGAGTAGTGCCTGTTCTGTGCAGCACATTGGAGACTGTGTGCTGGTATAATGTGCTATACAAATAAAGTTGGATTGGATAAACTGTTTTAAAGAAAGGAGAAATGCGTAAATGCGTAAAAATAGACAGCCAGATAGAATAGAATAGAATAGAACACATTTAGCAAGCAGCCTTAAGTTAAATGGCCTTGGTTGACACCGGAGCTGGGGGCGCTTGTTAGCACTGAAGTATCCGGGCCCCGCGTTTCCGCCGCCGGTATGTTTACGCCTGCTCTTCCGTACATTCTGCCACATTGACCTTTACCTGGGCCCCGGGAACAATGCGCCCCCTCGACCTGAATACCTGCACAAAAGCGGCCGCTGACAAACTTGACAGAGGCTGAGGGAAATGTCCGCGCCACGCCTTGATCGATACGCGACCCGGAGCACGCACGTGGGTCAAGGTGAGGGAGCGCGCCCACCCACACCACCCACACCTGCGCACACATAACACCAGAGTAATAGCAGCAAAGACGGAGCGGTTAGGAGCAGGGTGGCCGCAGCGGGTACGTGTTGGGTGCGCCTGCGGCCCTAACGAGCCTCCGTATTCCGCCGGCTTTTGTTGTCCGCCTCCGGTGATGTATGAGCCGGCTCTTTGAGGAAACGGGAGCCGCCGAGAGAGTGTCAGTGTCACAAAATCAATGCCGGGAAACAAAAGAGGAGAGCGGCCGGAGCGGGAGGGATGACACCGCTGAAGTAGTGTTCAGGCTGTGGGAGCGAGAGTGTAGGGCAGGGCCTGGGCGCAAACACAGCTCCAATATGGCGGTTGTTGCTCCATCAGCTGTCAGTCCGTACATTTAGACAGATTTAAGTGATAACACATGACATAAGGGTTTTTATAAGCTGTTTTAGCAAGTATATTAGATAAGATTGACTTAAATAACTGTTTTGTGTATTATTCTGACGATGATGGTTCCTTTGTGGCAAATACGCAGAAATCTCATTGCATAACATGTTGGAAGTAAAGGCAACGGGACTAATTGGAGTTTCCAGTTAGCATCATTCTAAAATCTGTTATTGCGCAACACATGTAATAATCATTGATGGAATATTTGGTTCACATTTTTCCTAGCCAAGTTTTGCTAATTTTGTGTTTCCAAACTCAAACGTGATACGATTTTAATTCTGTTTTCGTATTCTGTTGGTTCCATGATTTATTATTTATTACGAAGCACCTTTTGATTTGACTGAATTGCCTTTTTATGAAGCTCATTTTGAGATCGTGACTAGTTTAAAACGGTTCCAATTACTGAGTTGTACATTTCAAACACAATCCAGAGCTGTAGTTCTGTTTTTGACGTCAACAGCTCAGTGATTGGAACCGTTTTAAACCAACCATGGAGTGTTTTTGGATGGCAACTCGCCGTGCCAGTTTTGTGCCTTCCCGGAATTTCACTGTGTTGTGTCTATGTTTTATTGATTACGCAGTAGTGTTGAGTGTTGTGTGCACATGGATGGCTGTGTATCGACAATATTTAGCCATAAACATTTAATAAAGAATTGGAAAAGGCATTTGAACAATTGTTTTAGGAAACTTTTCCTGTTTACTTCACTCGTTGTGAGTTGACCGAATGGCAAACTCAAAATTTCAACATTTTTGTAGATATGTTTTGGTATTTTGTGTGGTTTCAAGCTCAAATGATTTTCCATTTTGATTCCATATTCGCATTTGGCTGGTTTCAGGGTGTATTATCAACATCTATATCTGTGTGTTTGATAGAATTGCTCATCTTTTTATTTATTTTTTTATTTTTTTTATTTTTATGAAGCCAAATTTGATATCGTGACTGCAAAATGGAGATATGGATCAGGGCTGTGCTGTTTTTGATGGTCACACGCAATGCAAATTCTGTGTGTCCTTGGAATTTAAATGTGTCTGTTTTTTTTTCTGCATTACGCAAGACAGATTTTACAGTCAATTAAAAAGTTAAAAGTTTTATGACTATATACTGAGACTATTTTAATATCAGAAAGATGTTTTAACAACTGTTTTTGGAAACTTCCAATTGTTTTCTCTTTGATAATCGCAACTTGTTTATGGGTTTTTGTTTTTTTTTGTTCTGTTTTGTTTTGTTTTTTTTTGTTTTTTTTTTTGCGTGGAGGTGACCGAAAGGCAGACTGGCGCTGATGTGGAGATGGATCGGTCGCATACGCGGAGGCCCTGGTGCGTCAAACTCGCTGCACTTTTTTAATCCAGTTATCCGGGACTCGCGCAGACGTCCTGTTCTAAGTGAAAGCTTTTTCATTCATTTATTCATTGCTCCATCTATTCTTCAGTGCCATGAGCCAGAGCGCGGCCTGATAGGATGAGAGGAACAGTGGCTTACCCGGTGCCAGGCAATCACTCTTTTCTTTCATTAAACTGCGATCATTCCGCTAGAGCGCGCGCCACTCCGACTGCCAAATCCTCTCCTCCTTCTCCTTCTCCTTCTTATCTTTTTGCCGTAATTGCAACTTTATTTCTAATTACATTTTTGGCTGTGTTCAGATTTTTTTTTTTCGTCTTTTCGGGAACATTTACTTTACAAATATTATGAAAGCACTCAACTTGAAATACATAATGGAGATGTGTTGCCATGACTGAAATTGAAAAATATGTCTAGCTGTTATAAGTGATATCCAACGTGCCATATTGCTTTGTTCGCGTTTCTGTCTAATGAATTGTATTAATATTGTTGAAAAGGTGTGTATTTAACGATACAAGTGTGTACTAACAACTACAACTGTGTTTCTTGTTACTATAATATGACTTTTAACTATAGTCAAGCTGCAAATAGTCATATGAGGTAGTATTTACAATCTGTGCATGTGTATTTGTGAAGTAACTTACACACACAATTGGCCTTTGTTGCATTTAAGGCCGTGCGTAATTTTATCGCTTTTTAATACACAAAAGCATATGTCAAATGGCGTTTTTATGTCTTTTTCGTCTTTGTACAATATTGTGAGGCGGAAATAGGAGACTGTAGCTCCCAGCAGTGCGCAGGTCAGGGGTTGAGAGCCGGTACAGATGGATGGAGATATTGCTCGGCGCCTTTTACGCCCAGGTTTTTATGAAGCAATAAGGTGGCTGGCGTGCGCCTCCTGAGATCCGCTGTCTTCTATATCTACCCTGTAGATCCGGATTTGTGTGGGAGTCCTTTTAACAATCACAAATTCGCTTCTAGGGGAGTATATAGTGGATTTACACACGACGGCAGCGATGGAACGACTTCTTAGCGTGTAGGCCCAAGAACCACGTATTCATATTTCTGTGTTGTTTTTGTGGTTGCAGACCATGTTGCTACACGGGGTCATATTTTCGTTTGGGAAAAATAATAACACAACTTTAGTTCATAAGTTTGCTGCTGTTTTAATATTTTAGTAATTTTACAATTCACTCTGACTGTTCAGAGGTTTTCTTTTATTGCTTCCGCGTATTTGTTTCGATCTTCCCAGCGCCCCGGAGTTGTAAAGGGCAGCAACGATTCGAATTGGCCTCGTTTTTATTTATTATTTGTCTCCGGGTGAAAAATGATGCGCGCGTCTCTACTGTTCATCTCGGAGGGAAAGGCGTACGGGGCGGGGGGTGGGAGTTACACGCGTGGGGGGTGGGGGGTGGGGGGTCAGGTTTCGATTTGGAGACGGTCAATTTTCCAGAAACAAAGACTTAAGATATCTCCATTTTCTTTTTTTTCCCCGTGGCTGCGTGTGTCCGTAACGATAACAGTGAATTTCAAGATTGGAATTTAATTGTTTTGGGTTTCTTCAATTTACTTTTATGCATTCACAGCCTGTATCCTGAGCGTGGTTTTGGTAATAGGTGTGCGTAATGGTTTGGCACGTTGTTTGTGTCCTTATAACAGCTAAGACCGGTCCAATAACACAAGTATATTACTCGTGGCAGCTTGTGAGTGGCACAGAGGGGGAAATGGCGCACAATGGAACCGTGTATTCCAGCACAGCTCAAGGGCAAGGCAGCCTGACTCTCCGGACGTGGCACATGACGCCGGGAGAGGGAGCTGGCTATGCCAGGGATGTTAAACGGCAGGAAAAAACATTCCAAGGCGCAAATTAACATGCGGGTAGGGGAGCTACTATGTGCCTCTTTTACAAACAGGGGACTCGTTTTGAATGCAAAGGTTCGCTCGTGATTTAGGAGCCCGGTAACCTGAATTAGTTGATGAATTTTCTATCGATCCTAAACAAGCCAGATTTGTCTCTGACAGTGGCTGCGGGCTGCGCGGTGGCGAGTCTTTATTAGTGATTAGAGCAGGAAAGAAAGTAAAGGTTATGAAAAAGTACGTCCCGACACACACCCAAATGTACACAGAGGGGTGGTGCCGGCGCCACTTCGAATCCCCTCAAGCGCTCTCATTATTTCTCTATTTGAAGTTGTGCGTAAAAGGGAAGACGTTTGGAGAAAGGGAGCTCTACTGTAGTTTATTATACAACTGTACCCAAACATGTAAAGCAATGTTTTATGGGGCAGAATGCAAACTTGTAGAGGCACAGTAGTATTAGATGAGTCGCACAGAGGGCTGCTAATTGAATCACATACGTTGTATTGCTTGTTATTGTGCGCTGCGCCATACACTGTGCAGAAATGTGAGGAGGGGGTTTCGCGGAGGGAGGGGGCACAGGGCAAAGTGGTCACAAACTGAGGCCATATGATGATGAGCACGCGTATAATCCTATTTCCTTATCCGGGGTCCGTCCCGAAGCGCAGCCATTGGCTAAACTACGTCACGTGGCTTCTTAACTTTGTTCACTTGACAGAAAAGTAGGAGGGTTCAACGGAACAGGAATAACCGAAGAGTAAAGCGATGAGATATAAATTTTAGTTATATATTTGCCGACTATTCAACAAAAAGAGAAATTAATGGCCATGAGCTCCTATTTGATCAACTCCAACTATGTGGACCCCAAGTTTCCACCGTGTGAGGAGTACTCTCAGAGCGACTATCTGCCCAGTCACTCCCCGGACTATTACAGCTCCCAGCGGCAGGAGCCCGCTGCCTTCCAGCCGGACTCTCTCTACCACCACCCAACGCACCACCAGAACCATCATGCGCATCCACCGCAGCGAACCGAGCCACCATTCACGCCGTGCCAGCGCGCAGCACAGCCCGCCTCCGTGCTCATGTCCCCCCGGGGTCACGTCCTCCCTCCGACCACCACCAACACTCCACTCCCGGAGCAGAGTCACCGCTGCGAGTCGGTGACACCCAGCCCTCCACCGCCTCCGTCCTGCGGTCAAACGCCGCACAGTCAAAGCTCTTCTTCCCCCCCGAGCGCTCGCAAGGACCCCGTAGTGTACCCGTGGATGAAGAAAGTCCACGTAAACATCGGTACGTGCCACTTATTTGTCTCTCCTCTCCGCTCTCCCTTGCTCCATGCGCGATTTGTACGTTCGTCCTGGGTGTCCGGTGTCTTCCCCTCTCCCTGCCTGAGCTGCAGTGTAGCCCTTGGGTCAAGATTTACGAGCGTGTGTTTTGCAAGGCCAATATAATTACACCCTCCATAAATTTTTATTACACCTCTTCGCCTAGGTGCCGTGTGAAGTCCGATCCGGAGCGCGTCTCCTAGCTAATCCCTCGCTTTATGACAACTCCGCGCGAGCCCATAAGTTACCTTTTATGCTTTGGTAATTTGATTTTAAGTGGTGGGCTTACATAAACGATGTACTTGAGTCTGTCGAGCTTTATTCCGGGGGAGGGAAAGTTTTATGGCAGCTGAAATATTCATGTTTATGGCGCAGCTCGTAAAAGGCGGTAGAAAAGCGATTGTGTGGCTCCGGACCGCTCCTCTCGCTCGGGGGAAAGGGGAGATAGGTGCTCGTTTGGCGTCTGCGCTTCTTTCACCGGGTCGCTGCGCGCATGGTAAGAAAAGAGCTATCCTTTAGCAGTTTGGCAGCTTGTCTGTAGTTTTTTGTCTTTTGTTGAATCATTACCTAGGTTTTTCAGTGGCATCGTATAGTGAAGTAGCAGCAGCACTAGCCCCCTCCCCCTCCCTACCCTCTCTATCGCATGTGCATTCTATAAGATATGGTTAACCACATATATTTTATTATTTGATCTAAATGCATTGTGTTCTAATTTGCTTCAACCGTGCGTACTTCTGGAGTGCTTTCCCCTCTTGCTGTATAATGCCCCGTCATATTGTAGAGCGTAGTCAGGGCAGGAAAATGGGGGACGCGCTTTGCAATAGATCACAACATTTGGATACAGGCGTCAGGACGTTGCCGCGGGGCTCTTGCGTGACATTTGGCAGCGTAGCATTACCATAAATCACAAATATTAGGAAGAAAACCTGTGAAAGAATGAAGTGAACATCCGACTATTACCCCTGACCCTATGACGTAGCCACAACTCTTAAAACAGTATTGGTGTATAATTTTACGCACCGTGCTTCTATTCATCCTGTGCGTAATTTGGATAAATTACTACTGTTTTGCAGTGCGCTCAAACTATAGCTATCGCAGCTATTACTTATACACATACAACGTGGTTACTGCTGATAACCCATAGCCTATGTTTGGATATACAATTTTACGCATCATTCTTGTATTCCTCTTGTGCGTAATTTGGATAAACGAATAGATATATGTCAAAGTACCCCTTGTTACTTGTAACCTTACAACGTACAGACAAGTATTAAAACCAGTGGATACATTATTTTACCCGGTGTACTTGTCTTCGCCCTGTGCGCATTAGGACAAAGTGGTCTAATTGATCCCTTGTGTTTTAGAGTGAGCTCCAAGTACTCCTATCACAGCTACAATATACAGTATACAGGTATAACTAGATGCAACTAATAAAAATAGATTCATAGATTCATTCATCCTGTGCCTAATTAGGATAAACAAATTACAAACTAACTAACCTAACCTGGTATTTTCTAATAAGCTCAAACTAGACCCATCATAGCTATTACCTATAACCTTCGTACATAAGCGATAAAAAAAATAAAAAATAATAAAATAAAAATTAAAAAAAATGTTTGCATTTAACTTTACGCAGGGCGCTTCTATTCATCCTGTGCGTAATTTTGATAAAGTAATAGATTTTAACGTTTGTAGTGAGCTCAGACTACACATATCACAACTATTGCCTATAACCACATAAATAGATATGATAAAACCGTTTGGGGTATATAACTTTACTCAGCGCGCTTGCAATCATCCTGTGCGTAATTTGGATAAACTAATGGATCCCTTGTGTTTTGTAGTGAGCTCAAACTACACGGGAGGAGAACCAAAGCGCTCGCGGACGGCCTACACGCGCCAGCAGGTCTTGGAGCTGGAGAAGGAGTTCCACTACAACCGGTACCTGACGCGCAGGCGCAGAGTGGAGATCGCGCACACTCTTTGTCTCTCAGAGCGCCAGATCAAAATATGGTTTCAGAACCGGAGGATGAAATGGAAGAAGGACCACAAGCTGCCCAACACCAAGGTCCGCTCCGGTTCCAACGGCACTAGTACGAACTCGCAGGGGCTCACCGGGTCTCAAAGCCGGGCTAGCGGACCTCTATAGCCCGTTGACTGGTGAATTAACCCTTTCCGTGTGGTGTTGCCTCCCCCCAAAGCCTATAATAAACTACGGTTGAGACATGTTTGGACAGCTTTTTGCGTTTGGATTCGGAAGGATGTCACTGCTGCCTATGCTACTCACTATAAAAGACACTGTTTTACTTTGGAGTGACACATAATTCATAATTCAAATCAGAAATGTAACAAAAGCAAGCAAGGAAGGAACCGAGAACACTTCGGCAGCTCCTATCGCTTTTCCTTACCGTGTCTTTTGTGACAGTAAACGGTAGGCTCCAGACCTGTACGTGCGTGTGCGTGCGTGTATGATTTTTGTGTTTTATTTTTTTAATATATTTTTTGGCTGAAGATGGATTCTCATTTTCATCTTTAATCACGCCAAACCCGGGGCCCATTTGTCATGTTTACTCTGCGATGCAAAGGGGTGAAACGGCGGCTCCACTCCACCTCCCTTCTGTTTTTCTGCACCCCTCCCCAAAATCACCCCTTTCTCTCTTTCCTTCTCTCTCTTTCTTTCTCACCCACACACGCGCGCGCACGCACACATACGGATGCACGCGTAAATAAATATAAGACATCAAAAAGCCATGCTGTTGTTGTAACATATGTGATCCAAATGGCGCCATAGCTTTTCATTTTTTTGTTTTGGAATATTTGATTGTACACGCTGCTGTTGGAACACATTTCTGCGCTCCGTTACGCACACACGTCTCCAAAAGGCATGTTTCCACTCCCGCTCTCATACAGGGTCAGAACAAAAAGCACTCACATTTGTTTTTATGTAAGCACTATTATACAACGATCACGATTATTACCTCGTTTATTTGCTCGTATGAAGTGATTATATTTTTGAAATAGCGTGACGACTTATAGAAACCTATGAGCTGCATTACGAAAGCATTTCTTGTACGTAAAAAAAAAACATAATAATAATAATATCAAATGTAATTTAAGTTGGGGACATTCAGATAATATGGAAACATTTATAATTGCATGTCTGTTTTTTTCTGTTAGTCTCCTCTTTTAGATATTTTAAGTAAAGTGTTATTTTATTTACATTCCAAAGATCAGTTTTATTTGATGATAATATTAATAATGAAAAAAAAAATGTTTTCCCTCAAATGTATTCGTCGCTCTTTCCTGCTTCAGTGTTCTATTTGTACATAGAAATTTAAATAAATGAGTGGAAAATATGAATGTTCTCTTTTAATGTATTTTTATTTTTTGCATTTTTATATATTTTTATTCCAAATGTAGTTTTCTATGGGACATTTTTTGCCATTACGCACGATCTCCTTCCTCCATCTTCTTGTGCGTAAAAACTAGTCATCTGCTCTGACTTTAGATACCATTCTTTGACGTGGTGCGTGTGAAGATAGATTCCGAAGCTCCATTTGATTTCATTCTCTGTTGGTTTTGCTCCAAACGCACCGAGCTGTCTGCGCAAATCAGGAACGCGCCGTGATTAATCTGCCCGCGCCGTGACGGATCTCGGTACATTACGTGGTGTAATCTCGTTTTAAATCACACGCCGTCCCTCCGTTTCACTCCCGTTCTCCCGTTCATTTAACGGCTGCTCAGACCCGCGCGCGTCCTGGCTCTGCGTAAAAAAGCCCGCCCCTTACTTTTTACCTACCTTACTTTTTAAAAATACTTTCTCGGTTCGTGCTCTTTTAATGCTTTAATGAGTGTAATTTTCGCACAAGTGTTTTTTTTTTTCTTTCTTTTTTTTCTCGCTCAATGCTTCGCAACGCTGCGCAGTGCGGTTTTTATTTTTTTATATATTACAAAAAGAGAGCGGGCCAGGCGCCATAGCTCAAACCCTGACAACCAAATAGATAATCAACAAGACGAATGGCTTCTTTTGTAAGGCGCGGCTCCCGTATTAATTTTCATTTTCTTTTCTTAGAGCAGGTATCGAAAAATATAGAACGAGAAGGAGGGGGCACGAGAAAATAGCATTCCTCGTCGTGAACTTTAAACAAAAAAGTGTGCCCCCCAATTTGGCGCGCTCGTATTCCGCGGCACATCGAAGATTCCCTATTACTTGTTGGTTGATTCCTCCGCGGGCCCCGTGCCACCGAGACTCGCCTTGACCATTTATCTGTTTTCTTTCTATTTACGGACCTCTCCTCCTGGCGCAAATCGCACTGTGGTTTGGAATGGATGCTGCATTTGCGCCAAAAGCCCTCCCGCACCACTCTGTATTGTCAGTGATGTTATTAATTGCTTTTTAGACAGACACGGGTGACGTTTACGCACTTGAGATATTGACAGCAATTCCTTTTTACAAATATACTTTCTTATCTGGTTTCGCGTTCGCGCCGCTATAGCTGTAATAACAATAAACATAATCCATATTTTATAACGATAAACCACAACCCCGTCTTTTCATTGTCACGGTGGGTGCCAAAGTGCAATATAAAAAGGAAGAGATTCAAATGGTGCATGCAAAGCTATGAAAACAGACCTCACGTGCTATCCAATAGAAAAGAAAGGATTACGTAAACATATTAATAATCGTAATTGCCATAAGGAAAGCACGCTGTATATTGTTATTCTTAGCGTTGCCATAGACGGTATTACGTGTTTATGCACAGGCTTTGTTTTGGTCACCATTTGTGCAGTCTTTATTAGATTGGCTTTCCATTCGGAGGATAAACCCAATATGCTTTTATCCAATTTGGACTTTTAATATAGCACCTTATTGCAAACTAAACAGTGTAGGAGTAGGACCATGTAAGTATGGCTATGATTCGGTATTGCATACACGGAGTCTGCTATAGCTGCTTAATAATTGATGTCTTTGCTTTTAGGATCGGTGCAATGTTATACCTTCTAAGTGTTCATGTAATGAGTTGGTTAATGCATGATAAAAACGTGAAGGAACGTTATATATTTACAATTTACAACAATTACCCCAGCCTGTATCAAAAGCTATGGATACGTGGGGTTTATCTTATTCTTGTATGCAACATTTTGAGGGCTTTAAATTGTTAATCGCAATGGGAATAGTCCTAATTTGTCATCATCACCATTTTTTTTAGCATTTATTTTTTCAAATCAAAAAATGAAGTCAAAGATGTTCAAAGCAGCGTTTCAAACGCTAAAAATAAATGTATAAATATTCTCAAATCAATTTTAGAAACGTGTCTAACTTCTTCAATTGTTTTTTTATTTATTTAAATGTATTTATTTATGTATTTATGAATATCATTTATTTATGTGTGTATCTATTTTTTTATATTTTATTCATCTTTTATTATTTATGTTTTTTATGAGCTCAAAAAGGCAGATTTTTGACGAAAGCGCGTATGCAAATTCACAAACATTCTGTCATATGTTGTTATTTCTTTTATTTAGTTAGGACCGTCCGTTGCCATGGCTACAACCCGTGAATTATTTGTATGGAACCCGTATAATGCCACTGTAACATCCCACTCCCCTCCTCCACGTGCCCGGCGGCTTCACCTTTAACCGGGGTAATATCTGTGTCTCACCGCCGCTGTCATCTCTGGAGCATCACCAACCAAACCAACCCCACGAACCCGGACCGTGCGCGCCCGTCACCCGTCTCATTTTCTGAACCGAACCACCCCCCATCACCCTCACCCCAATATCCACGCACGTACTCGCTCTCACAATAAGCCTCAAAGCGCCGCAGTCCCACGAAATAAATGAATTTGCGCACGGTTTTGACAGCGCGCACAATGCAATCCAACCGGGCATCCATACTCTTTAGGCCTCCCCCCTTTTATCAGCTACTCCTTCTGCTTTTGTGAATGGGCGAACAGATTTTTTTTAAATATTATTGTTGAACGCTATCCCCCCACCTCTAAGAAGGAAAAAAAAAGTTCACCATTATTATTTGGTGGACAAGACAGACGGGGATGACACCTCCGAGAAAGAAAAATGCGGGAATTATACGAGTAGCAATCATTAATCACGCGCTTTTAAACTGGCCTATTGTCCAAGCGCGCGTACACACACACACACAGAGAGAGAGACACACACGCGCACGCAGCAGCACCCCTTCTGTCGTACAAGTGAATGAAAGAACCCAAGGAAGGATAGAAGACGTCTTGGAAGACATTTCTATCTCCCCCTCCTCCCCTTTCTGGTCTCCTCAATCCTTCTCAAAGTCTGTATACGCGCACAAACACTCCCTCCCCTCTTCTTCCCACAGCGTAACTATTCTCATAAACTTTTCCGAACACGTTGGGATGAAGAAGGAAAATCCCACTTTTAGTTACGGGTGTTGGAGAGGAGGAAGGAGAGCATGGCCCGGAGACGAGGCGAGGTAAGGTTCTGGGAATGCCATTTTGGGCATCTCTACGTCTCCGTCCTCTCGGTTCTATATTTGGCTCGCGTCTTGACGTGTCAGTGGCGGTTTTATGGTTTTATTGCCCCCCATGCGCATTTGGCGGGGTCACGAGGAGCAAAAGGTGCACGTTTGGCCTCCTCGGAGCGCTGAGCTTTGATTTTTTTTTTTTACGCGCGGGGCTTTTGGGGTCTTTAGACTGTTTTTGTAAGTTTGCAAAGTGCAGTCACACGTTTTGGGTCGCGTTGGATAAACTATGTCCGTGTGTTGCGCTCGTTGACACCTCTGCGTAAAAGTTTGCTCAGGCGTGGAGAGGGGATGTCGGTGTTACGCACATGGGGATGTGACGTGGTGGATGGTAATGCGAGCAGGAGCTTGGGACTTAAAATTCAGATCAGATACAGTGATGAGAAGCTATAATTTTACGCACAGAAATAAGTTATTTCTTCATTTTTCTTGGAGAATTATCCCTCCATTAACGTAACTAAACACTGAATACCTATGTACGTAAAAGAGCTTGAGAAGAATAAGACTACTTTTACTGAAGAAAAGCATCGTATTTGTGCTGGGATTATATATGGCATACTCAAACTAACTTCTATGTTTAATGTAGTTGTTTATTGCCGTAACCTCTAAATATAGACAAATGTCTGTATTGTTTTGAGCTAATATTTGGTGAACTGAGATCCAGAATTCAATTGGTGCGTAAAGAATTTCAGAAAGTGTCTTAAAATGAAAACATATCACAAAAAATCTGACGTTCTTGTGTTTATAATCATTATTTGTCATTTACATGTTAAACAATCTCTCTTATTTTTGAATAAAATTTGAGTAACCAAAATGAATCTTAGACATTTCATATATCTCAAAGTAAAATTTGTGAATCCCGGTAACCTCCACTCGTTCAAACGCACTAACAGAACGCCCTTTTGTTACCTTGTTTTGCACTAACGCCTCCAAAGTTGGAACAAAGGGTCCTCTTGGGAGGATTACTACGGGATTTTGTGCGTTTTAGCATACAAATATTGCTATTCAAATCGCTCCAATCGCTCTGCTGCTTTTCTGTTTAGTGTAGCCTGAAATATGAAACCCTGCATTTGTTTTGTTGGTTCACTGACAGGTTAAGCTCGTGGCATTGCACTTCCTGGTTGTTAGTTGAGGTTTTGCGCCATGTATTTTTGCGCAATGGCTCTATTCACATCTATAGTGCCTTGACGCGTACATTTCGCCATAAACGCTCATCTCATCTCGTTCTGTTCGACTATTTCCTGCTTTGCGCCTTTACGCTTTTGGTTATATCCTTTACGTTACAACTACATTATCTTTTAATCTATTTTTAACTAAGTCTGCGCAAAATAAATGAGCTAGTCTGTTAAATATTTAAAATGAGGTTTCTGGAACTTCTGGAATTTCTCATATCCATGGAATAAGCATCGTGTTTCATTTGAAGATCACAAAGGCACACGCGTGCCCGTAGTATTCTATATATGTAATTCATTAAAGGGGACGTCTTATGCAAATTATGAGTTGTATTTTGATTGATAAATGTGTATTTGAGAAATCCTGCATTGCCCTTGTTGTTCAATGCAATCTGTACAGGAGTTTATCTTTTTTTTTTTTTTTTTTTTTTTACAAAAATCCGTGTGTAAAAAACGTGACACCGCTGGGAAGTGACTAATTCTTGGTTCACTGGAGCTTGTTATGGGTTTTGTCTGGATCTCTTCGCTTATAAAATGGCGTGCTGGTTTACTAGGCCCACAGCTTTTAATGAGATCCTCCTCGTTTTTTCTTCTTTTTTTTTTTTCGAGCCAGTGTGCCAACTGCCAAACAACCAGGTGCGCACGAATACACAGCCTTCGGGAATATGAATTGCATCCATAGCGCGTTCGATTGGATGAACGGATGCAACTAGGGGGGAAGGGGTGAAGGTGAGAGAAAGAAAAATTAAAAGGAAAAAGCGAAGGGGGCGCTCGGTTAATGGATACTCTCCCGGTCTCGCTCCAAAACCATTTCGATTGCGCAGCGCCGCGACTCGCGTTGGTTCGGGCCGATGAGCGATCTTGCTGTGCGCGCTCACTTCTCCCTGACCCCTCCACCAATCAATGCGAGAGGATTAAAATAAAAAATTAAAAAAAAGGTAGAAGCGTGGATTCTCGTGGGGAAGTTGCCAATGCGTGGAGAAGTAAGGGAGGGGGTAAGATAACGTGTTTATCGGGAAAGAACCGAATCGATGCTCGTTACGTTGAGTGCGCGTAGCCGAGGATAGCGGGTTCACGCAGGGGACAGTGGAGGCTCGCGATACTGACCGATGAGCTCCACCGCCTCTGAACTGTGCTTACCCCCCACTCCCTCTCCCACTGCCTCCCTTGACCCCTCGGAGATACCCCCTCTTCTAACTCGGACATTCCCAGACCTCCGGAACCCCCAGGCCACTTAGTCAAAACAGGCCGAGTTCAGGGCACTGTAACCCCGGGGCATGGCGGCGATGTGTCCGCTCCCACAGCAGTTTGCAGCAGACAGCCAAAGAGTAAACGAGCCTGGCCAGCACGCACCTTAGGGCCGGGGTCAGTCACAGGGCAGAGAGGGTGGGGGGTGTCAGGGGATGGGTGCTGGCTGGTTCAGCAGGACAGGGGAGAGGAGGCTAAAAATACTGGGTCAAGTTAGAAGATCTCCAAAGCCTTGACCAGATTACCTATTTGAAGGAGTGACCCGAGCCATGCTTTTCTCATGGATATGTTATTGTTTTAAAATGTTCCGCAGTATGGCAATAAAGATACCTATCTTGCATTTATTCAAATTGACTCTTGTGAGCTTTAAGATGTTAGAATGTTGTTCCCTCCTCAAAAACAGACCCAGACCTGTGTTTTGTTTCATTCACATGTTTGAGTAACTTTATTATTCGTCTGTCTACATTTCCAAACCTCACAATGCTCTGTTCCACCTTGTGATGTAATAAAAGTGGTAGTTTTCAAGCCCTAACAGCAACATATTTTTACTTTTAATTCAGTAGAGATGAGCAAATCAGGGGTTGAAATGATCCAAATGATTCTAATGAAGATGTGGGGAGGTTTAAAAATACACAGTGGAGCACTTCTTGTGTTACCACATGGTCTCACAAGGTGGAACAGAGTATTTTCAGTTTGAGAGAATAACAAAACACAACTCCAGGTCTGTTTGTACAGAGGAAACTACATTAGAATATACAATAGATCAGAAAATAGTGTAATTTGGGCCCTTTGTTGGAGTCGCTTAACGATCACTATGAACATAAAGGTGCACTAACTTTTCTGGTGGACGGTCCACTATGTTATTGCTTGTCTTATAATGTTCCAAAGTAGGTCGTTATATTTACCTGTATCCATGGAACGTCTCCAATGGGCCATGTTACAGGGCAGATCTGTGGAGAGATAGACAACCCCACTCAAAATAAGAATGCATGTTTTTCAAGGTATTTTTCAGCAACAGAACACAAGTAATGTAATAAATGCATGATAGACAGGTGTAATGTATGGAGTACGAAAGCTGAGAAATCCATGCTTATTTTGGAAATCGTTGCTGTAGTTGAGCATAAAATTAATATTCATAAACTCTTGAATAAGTCCAGTCATACATAAAATGTGTTGTGTCTATTTTATCCTTCAGAATACGAATTAAAAAGTTACGTCATCAAGAATTACAATCACAAAATGAAAATTTACAATTACACTTTCTTCATTACGAATACGAATTCACAGATGTGATGACATCAAAAATACGTCATCACTTCACAGGCCTTATTTACTAAGTAGAAGAAACATTGATGGAGATGCCAGACTTTTGTGCCGCATATGCACTGAACCAGGACTGATCCAGGACTGAACCAGGACTGAACCAGGACTAAAACAGGACCAAAACAGGACTGAACCAGGAGGACTAATCCAGGTCAAGACCAGGACTGAACTAGGACTGAAACACGACTAAACCAGGGCTGATCTCAGGACTGAACCAGGAGGACTAAAACAGGACCAAAACGAGACTTAAATCAGAATGAAACCAGGGCTAAAACAGAACTAAACCAGGATTAAACCAGGGCTGATCTCAGGACTGAACCAGGGGACTAAACCAGGACTGAACCAGGACTAAAACAGGACCAAAACAAGACTAAACCAGGATGAAACCAGGACTGAACCAGGGGACTAAACCAGGACTGAACCAAACCATGTCTAAACCAACTCTAAATCAGAACTGAACCACGACTGAACCAAAACCAAACCACAGCAACAGCATCTCCATGGAGACCAGAAGATAGTGACCCTACACCAGAAAATCTCCGTAGTGTGACTTGAAAATTTTTGCCAAACTTGAAAACTTTGGACTTTCTGAGACGTGTCTCATTCTCTACTGGTGGTCCAAGGGGGAAAAAAACATGGATTTTTGTGTTTGTTTGTTTTTCTCTGTACGCTAAATACTTATTTTCACAATTTTAACTCTGTAGCCTGTAATAACTCCACTTCCGGTTAAACAGAAAATCCCATTCATCCAACAATTCAACGCTGCTCTGAGCCTGTGGGAGATTTAAAAACAGCTTTGTCTCTGTTGAGAACTTATTTACTGTTAAGATCAGCAGCCCCACGCAAAATAACACAACTGCAAAGATGATGACAGCGCCCATGGCAACTTCTGGAATAAGGTGGATGCGTAGAGTGACTGTTGTTGGAAAGGCGTTTAATTCATTACTCAAAAATACAATAATTCTCTCTGCAAATACGGTTGCTTTTCCACAAACCTGACCCGTAATGTACCTTATAGTTATCTGTCTGGAGATAGATAGGTTTAATCTCGACTGTGGAACATTCTACAGTAGATAAACTGTACCCCAAAAAGTTACGCAGTGCAACTTTAAAAGAAAAGACAAGAAGTTTATTCACAATCACACTGCACATTTTTCTGATCTGGCCAAGATTTTCACACTTCTATCAGGTTATTCATCTTGTTTTCAGGTTTATTATCGACTTACGAGTTCTGAGACGCTTCATTCTAGTGTAGAGGTCGTTTATTTTAAGAGAACTTGTCAAGTAAAATGATCTTGCTGCATGGACAGATCATTTCACTACTATTAAACTCATTTTCAGATAGATTTGAAGTGTTTATATCTGAAATTTTGGCCATGCACAAAGACAGGACTGGCTATGCTGGGGTTGTAAGGAGTATTCTACCTCTTATGACAAAGGCAGACGTAGCCCTCAGTTGCATTTGCTTGAGTGATTTTGTTAGTCTCAGAGTACTTTTCAAGCTTGAGTAATATTTGGCCCTCGCCAGTAACAAAGTTAATGGCGAGGGGCACCCCATATAATAGAGATGACATGTCAACATTATCAGATTTGTACTAAATTTGGGGATTACATTCTATGCCTGACTACAAGCAAAAAAATATATATTACGGACATGGGGTATTTTCCACGATTGGCCAGCAAGGGCGCAAAAATGCCCCCCAGAAATATGTTTAAACTATGTAACTTTTCTGGCGGAGGGTCTGTTTTCATGCACAGTTTTCATCTGACAGTGCTCTTGATTATAAAAGTCATGTGACCTGTGGCCTAGTTTCTATAGTTTGGCTCTAGATCATTCACATTTTCAAATCTTAAAGGTGCACTATGTAATTTTTCTGGTGGACGAGCTGTCGAGAGGACAGAGTGGCGTGTCGGGGTCGTCGCGAGTCCTCGCCGGTCGCGTGGGAGGGGCGTGCATGCCGGGGCGAGGGCCATCATTGCCGCGAGCGGTTTTAATTTGATTTTAAACTCTTAGTAAAGTAAAAGCTGTTTCCTCTTCCCACGGTGAGTCAGTCTAAAGTGACTAAATCTTTATTTGGACGATCTGAAATGATTTGAACATTTGTATTTCTTGCAGCTCCTTCATATCTGATTCAGTTTGGCTCATTTTTGTTTCTGTGCTTTGAAAAGACCAGATTTTGTGCATAGTTTTGATCTTCAAATTCCAAATCAGATGTTACGTCTTGACAGTTACTCATTAAGATACTGTTACTTGAGTAGTACTAGTAGTTTGTTTTCTGACATAGATTTTACTCCTACTTTTTTGTATTTATACTTGAGTAATATTATAACAACAACTATGACACCTACTGAGTTAGTAACCACTAATGTTATGAGTGTGGAGTGATTCTTCTTCTTCTTCTATTTCTTCTTCTTCTTCTTCTTCTTCTTCTTCTTCTTCTTCTTCTTCTTATTATTATTATTATTATTATTATTATTATTATTATTATTGCATCAGACTAATTTGCTAATTGTATTTATTTATTTATTTATTTTAAATTGACTTGCTTATTTATTTATGTTATGCTTTATTTGAATTAATGTGTTAATTTGTATTGTTCGTACTCTTGGAGACTTGTAGTGCGACACAAATAAACTACACTTAATGATACAGTGTTGTAGCTTGACCGTACATTCTGACCAGCATCTACTTCGACCCCAGTTGGGCCTGGCACAGCACAGAAATCCAATTTCTCTATCAACTCTATACAATAAATTGTGGTAGTGGTAATTCCTTTCTGGTTCCATTAATCATCATTTAGCACAAAAAGAATGGAGTTTTGTCACCGAGTCTAAAGTTTCCATGTATGATTCTGGATCTTGAACTGTCTACAAGGGGTTCCTTGGTTCTATGGAACTAACATGATCTATTTTGAAGTTGCCGTACCTGATTTTTACTATTGTGAGAACAGTGGTTGTTCATTTAAAACAGTTCACAGTGGTCCAAAGTCATTCCTCACTTAACTTATGCAGTCAGAGCATCTTAATTATTCACCACGATGAGTTTATAAGCGCTTTTCATAACTAACAGAGACCAGAGTGAGTTTTGTCATCATGTTAAAACTAACAACACTAGCATGCTAAGGCACACTTCCTTCTTCTCAGGCAACAAATAGCCAAGTCTGCATGCAGAGGACCTCTCAAGAGCTGCTTATGCAATAACAAAATACTCAAATCTTAAAGACTGTGAACACATAAGATCACTGCGTTACCTTTTCTTGTTTCCACATGTTTAATCATTTTCAGTTTTGTTTTTGACACTCTGAGTCCCCCCCTCCTTGGACTCCCCCTTCAGAGTCTTCAGAGAGTTTGTTGGAGTTGTAGAGTACCGTTTTATCATGTTTTTTGTGCATTCATGGTAAATTGTTTCATTGGAGCGTGGGTAATGTAGGCTTGTGGGCAGAGCCTTGTACAGAATCTTACAGCCAACCATAAGGAGGGTTTGGATAGAGCCGGAGAGAGATCACTTGATTACTCATGCATGCATGGATGGATCTAAAACCTCTTCATGCATGTTTTTGATGAGGGAACACCGCTATAACATAGGAAAAAGCTCCAAAAAGCTCCAAAAAATAGAATCCCCTCTCTTTAATAACTTAAAACAAGTCCATTAACCCTGTGTTCATGCATGTGTGTGTACGTGGGCGTCTGCAGACAGGCCCTGGCTCCGTATTTGTACAGACGCTCGTCAGTGTAAACATAGGGGCCTCTGTTGATCGGCGCGTTGAAAAGCGGCCCTATATTAGACCATACCAGACTATAGGCCGCTCCTATAGCTGTTGCGCCTCTATGCTTCATAGCGGTGGATCCCAGGGTAAAAATAGAGCAGAGTTTAGACAGTCCCCACACACACCGGTTCAAACATGCCCCATGCCGTCGCAGCCGTGTTGTGGTTGGAACGCGCACTGTTGACCAAAGAGCTTCAGTTACGGCTACAGTCATCTGAAAAGAGCTGGAAACACGAGAGATGCAGCGATACAGCTACTGGAGTCATCTGAGGAGGACACAGGCTGGAGGCATTTTCTTTCACTTTTAGTATTAGTATTTTGGAGGAAGGTTGCCAAAAATATCAACATGTGTCAATACTAAAACTAATATTGATACTAAAAGTCCCATTGGCAGGACAGAAATGAAGTTTTCCTGAATCGCCTTACAATGATCTTGTGCTTTATCAGAATAGTATGTTGTTTTATTGTCACTGTACACATGCACAACAAGATTAAAACCAACCTACTCTCCAATACAGACATATATGCGGTACATTTACACACAGTTTAAACAGTAAAATAGAATAAATAAGTACTAGCATTAGTGCAAGACTACACCACTTAGTTGAGCAGGATATTGCACTGCTTTAAATATTGCACTGCGATTAAATGTTGCACTGTGATTCAATATTGCATGGTATTACATATTACACAGTGTTATACATTGCACTGTGATTAAATATTGCATGGTATAACATATTGTACTGTGATTAAATATTGCACAGTATTAAATATTGCTCTGTGATTCAGTATTGCACAGTATTAAATATTGCACTGTGATTCAATAGTGCATGGTATTACATATTACACAGTGTTAAATACTGCACTGTGATTCAGTATTGCACAGTATTAAATATTGCACTGTGATTCAATAGTGCATGGTATTACATATTACACAGTGTTAAATACTGCACTGTGATTCAGTATTGCACAGTATTAAATATTGCACTGTGATTCAATATTGCACAGTATTAAATATTGCACTGATTCAATATTGCACAGTATTAAATATTGCACAGTATTAAATATTGCACTGTGATTCAATATTGCACAGTATTAAATATTGCACTGATTCAATATTGCACAGTATTAAATATTGCACAGTATTAAATATTGCACTGTGATTCAATATTGCACAGTATTAAATATTGCACTGTGATTCAGTATTGCACCCCTATGAACTAACATCAAGGACCATGACGTCCACCCTCCTGTGGGCTCACCACCTGCAGAGGGGTTCATAGGGGGGGTCAGGTGCTATGAGGATTGGGCAGCAAAATGCCCCCGCGACCCAGCTGGATTAAGCGGGAGAAGATGGATGGATGGATTCAGTATTGCACAGTATTAAATATTGCACTGTGGTTCAATATTCCACCCAGTCAAAACATTTTACTGTATTAAATAATGAATTTTGCACTCAGTTAGGATATTGCACAACATTAAGTATTGCACACAAAGCCAGTATAAGAGCAACTAGACTAGTATACACCCATGGAGCACTATGGAACCTATCTGGACCACTGAGGGATTATAAGGCAAGGCAAGGCAAGTTTATTTGTATAGCACAATCTGTACACAAAGTAATTCAAAGTGCTTTACAGAATAGGAAATGTATTAAAATCATAATACAAACAAATTAAAACATAAATAATCATCATAAATGTGTCCACTCGGGAATCAGAAAGACAGTTCTAGTGTTGGAAATCACATTCCATTGTCTAGAGAAAATATTGTAATTAGACTGGGCGACCCGGCCCTGTTGTATTCTCACATATCACCACTAGATGATATCTGCATCACTGCAGTGTGATAGTGCACAGCTTTGGCCTGATAGAAGAAGAGCAGAGAGAACAGGTGAGTTTGAACAAAGGCCAGGAAGGGGGAGCCTTTTTCTAAATTAATTTGTGGTTATTCCACTGCAAAACATAGAAAAAAACAAGTATCTTTACTTGCTTCTCCACAAACCTGACTCTCACTTGGCCTCTTGTTTATTTCCATGACTGTAGTCTTCCACAGTATGGCATTAAAAGTATATATCTTTAAGAAGAATTGCATGTATCATGGTTCTTTAGCTTTCTGTTTCCGTGGAATCATCCAGGTGACAGCTCCAAACCGCAACTTTCTCTGATCTTGCCTTGTTTTCAGATTTATGATCTATTTACTAGTTCTGAGACTGCTATGTTCTAGTCTAGAGGTAGATTATTTTAAGATAACAAATCATTTCACTATTTTTAAGTCATTTTTAAGTCATTTTCTGATAGATTTAAGTGTTTATATATTATATTTTGGCCAACCTTTTTTTCCGTTCAGGAAGGTACACAAAGTAACATTGTTACACTAACAACTCCTTAATGAGCCTTATTAAGCATGAGCAAAGACTTACTTCATAATGAGCAAACTGTTTTGTAATAATGGTTTGTAAGACGATCACCTGTCCTATGAGAGAAAGTGGT
This sequence comes from Odontamblyopus rebecca, assembly GCA_030686955.1. NCBI lineage: Eukaryota > Metazoa > Chordata > Actinopteri > Gobiiformes > Gobiidae > Odontamblyopus > Odontamblyopus rebecca. Next base: position 16,551,354 of record CM060667.1, read on the forward strand.
TAGGAGGTAGGAGTTAGGAGTTAGGGCATTCATTCAGTACTTATTACAAAGTGTTACCACATCTATGTGAAATATTTCTGTGTAGACCAGACTAACTGTAGGCCCTTAATTCCAGCCTTACAGCCATGCTTCAGTGTCTTGCCCATGGACACAAAATGACTATGTGCTTCAGGGGAGGTCTGGACTGGTTACCACAAGGTCAGAGGGCGGATTCCAGCAGCTACACCACTACTACTTACCAGTCTACCTATAGGGTATGTTTACTTGCAGTGGTGTGGTCCAGCTTTGGGGTTAGTTTGACTCAGTATGTGTGGTTTGGTCCTGGTTTAGTCCTGGTTTGGTCCTGGTTTAGTCCTGGTTTAGTCCTGGTTTGGTCCTGGTTTTGTCCTGGTTTAGTCCTGGTCTAGGCCTGGTTTAGTCCTTGTTTGTCCTTGTCTAGTCCAAGTTTAGTTCTGGGTTTAGTCCTGGTTTATTTTGATACTGTGATTGTGCAAATGAGTGTTAATTTGTATTTTCTTGCATTGTAGTCGACTAAGATGCATCCAAACAGTGACTCAGTACTTTAACTTGTACTTTTTTTTTCATAATGACATATATTTTGAAGTATTTTAACCCCACACTACAAATCCCATTTGCACAAAACTATTTCTGAATACTTTTTTTTTTTTTTTCCTTAACCAGCATTCACTCCATTTGGTCACTTGACGGTAACTTGACCTGTCTCACAGGGAGGAGGAGGAGATGGGTGAGGGGGCGGAGGAGGGGGAGGGGGTAGAGGGGCGGGGTTTATACCCTGATTAATCACATGGAGCCGGTGCAGAGGGAGCGCACGTTTGTTGTTGATTAGGGGAGAGCCCACATCTGTCTTTCCCTCTGCTCTTCCTCCTCCTTTTTCCTCCTCGCCCTCCTCTTCCTCCCGTGCTCCCTCTCTCCAAGTCCTGGATCAGATACGCGCCGGGACAAACTCATTTATATGGATATGCAAACATGCGCATACGGAATAATTATGGCCCCCATATGGTACGCTGTAAAAAAAAAGGACTTGCTGGTGTGAAAGTCAGTGCAGAATATTTAAAGAAGCTGAACATATCCTGCTCTAGTTGCCTTATTTCGGAAGTCGGCCATCATCATCGGGCTTGTATTATTTTGTACAAGGCCGATCTTGGCTAGCCTGATGCATCAGCCAATTTCACTTCGTGGAAACGTCTGACCTTCCAACATTAGGATTAGTTTGCTCGACAGTAGGTGGGTATTTTTTGCTGCTATTTGCTGGTGACGTATGTAATGCGCCGGAACGCTCAGTAGTGTCCAAGTAGTGGCCGGCACAACAGCAAATCCTGTAGGAAGAAGGGGCATAACGACAGGGCTTAGTGCTCAATTCTGATTTTTTTTGCGAAATTCAATTTTTTTGCGATGTTGTTCACATTTCCAATTAAATGCGACTTGTCTGTGATCTCCAGTGTGAACTTTAAACGTCCCAAAAGTGTCCCACATGAGCATTGGAGAACACAACGACGTCACACGCAGCGAGTGTGCTCATTGTTTACGGAAGTCCCCTAAACACAGACGCTGCATTGAGCACCTGACCTGACCAAATGTGTCGGTAGTGGCTCGCAACAGGAGCTTGTAACAGCACAATAGCCAAACTCACTTGTTGATGACGTGTAGGCCGGATGTAGGTCGGATGAATGCGACATGGCCGTTCAGACTGAAGTTGGGCTGGGTCACATTTGAAAAAATCGAATTCAGATGTTCATTAAAAGATCAGATACAGGTCACATAAGAGTGAAAAAATAGGATTTGGGTCACTTCAGGCTGCAGTCTAAACATGGCCCTAGTTCCGGCTTTAAATCCTCGATGTTAGGAATGCAAATGTACGGCTTCGTCTACATCCATCTGGACTGCTTTGTTTACTGTTGTGCTGTACCACAAAAGGACCCAGAGGCGCTTGAGTTTGATATCATGGCTTCACAGCTCTTCGCTGATTGCCCAGTGCACCGATTACAACATCCGGGGCTCTTGCAAATCAGTGAGTGTATTCTGATTCCTGACCTGGTCACTGGAGAGAAATGAAATTGAGCGCAGGTACTTAGTCTTGACAGTAGAGATAACAGCTTCCGAGCTCTTTTCGCAGTAGTAAGTCTGACAAAATCTAGGAAAAATGAGAAAATGTCCCAGTTTTCTTCATCTACTAATCAACAATTCCAACCATACCTCAGTTTTCATCATTTCCACTGACGCACAACTCTTTCTCGCACTGGGTACATGTGATTAGAAGAGATCAGGGCACCAAATTCCAGATGATTCCAAACAGCACATACGTCGATCACATTTACTTCAGTGGGTTTGATCACAGTCGCTCGAGCCCAGTGTCGGGAACTACACCAGAAGTTTCCAGTGCATGTTTCCAAACGCCTTCCTGGTTTGGGATGTTCCAGGTTTTTCTAGGTATTTTTCAGCTCTAAAACCACCTGTAATTGAATGAATGTGAAGTAGAGCAGTTTAATGTCACACTGTCTAACATTTTGGGCAGAACAATGACAGGTGACAGACTGTCCACCAGAAAAGTTACACGATGCAGCTTTGAGGGCTATAAGATTGTACCAGCGGCTCTTTTCCATCTGCCTCATGTTCTTTCTTCTTTCTTACTCTCACAAACACATTCCCATACACCAGTGCACAAAGACAGTTGTGTTTATTGTCTTGCCTCAGGAAACAACAACAGTTTACACGTACATGTAACCAGGCCAAACTTTGCTTACCTATAGTAGGATTAAAAGAAGTAAACATTTTGAGTTTACTCACACAGAATAAATAAGTTTAAGAGTGAATTTGTTTGTTTGTTTGTTTTTTCCAAGCCTATTTTGCCAAGTGTCCAATCAGGAAGGGAGCACAGGTTTCGAAATCAGCAATATAGACTAAACCATCCGTTCCTAAGCATCCGATTTAAATGATTTCTTTCTCTCCTCCTCCTCTCATCTTCCTCTTCCCTCTCGGCGTTGGTGTGTGTGCAGGCATTCAGGCTCCGTGGGTGATCCGGAGCAGCGGGACTCCTCATTTAAACAGCAGGTTTTAATGAAGCGCTGTGGCTCCGGGCGCAAATTTGATTGTGTGTGTGAAAGTGAAAGTGAAAGTGTACTAACAAGTGCACAATGTGGAGAGGCAATGGGCAGGAGAGGAACCGGGAGAAGATCACAAAGCACAGGGCAGATTTAGACTCAACACACCGCAGGAGATAGCAGGACGACAGGTGGAGGTGTGGCACGAGATACAAGAGCTCAGAGTTAAATGTGGGGAGCTCTGTGATGATATGTGGCTAAATGCTGTGACCTGCTTTGTTATGTCTCTATTTACTGTAAACAAAACTTATATTTGAAGGTCTTCTGTTATGCAATAAACAGGGTGTCATTTCGCAGGCCAATAATTTTGGCAATTCGTGCTGAAATAGCTTCAAATTTTCACAGAATGCATGTAATGTACCATAAAAAAGTAGTTTTACCTGAAAATGTACAGGGAAATTGTTATTTTTAATGGTAATACTGTTTTTTTGTTTTGTTTTTTTTAACGGTAAAATGTTGTAAAAGCACATTCTTTAACTGTGCAGTCAGCAGTATCAGTACAATTTTTTGCTCTAAATGAAGGAAATATTTTAGTGTAATTTAACAGTCTGGCAACCACAGCTGCTGGTATTTTACCATACAAATATATATATATATATATATATATATATATATATATATATATATATATATATATATATATATATATATATATATATATATATATATTTTTTTTTTTTTTTACAGTTTAGAAACAGATCTGGATTTTAGATTTTAGATTTTAGTTTTATTTTTGTTCAATTCTGAGCCGTTTACTTCCAAACAGAACATTTTGTGTCTTGGAATCTGCTCACACACACTCACCCAAGACTGTGCAGCCTTCAGTACAAATTTTGGAAATTTGGAAAAACTTCACCAACTGGTAAACAATTTTGCACTTGGCACCAAAAATGTGAAAGGTGCTTATGCAGGACTAAAGGAACTGGTAGAGCAACATGAGGAAAGAAGTGAAGGGGAGTGAACGGCTCAAGCTGAGAACAGAACAAAAATAAAACATTCAATATAAAATCTTGATCTGTTTCTATACATTCTGTGAAAATGTGTTTTGTTTCATTGATACATGCACAAACACACACTTTTATCTTACATAATTACATACATCTTATTTCATATATTTGATCTCTTCTGCATGAAGGTATAAAGTACTAAACATAAAGGAAAAAAAAACACTAAAAGACATCATGAGTCCAAACTTTTGACTGGTCATGTTCCTGCTGTAAACATACAACACAACTGAACCATGGATCATTTCCACTGGTGTCCCACATAAACACAAACACACACACATTCACATACACACACGTACTTCAAGTCTGGAGGCAGTGTGGGTCTTGCCCAAGGGCACAATGACATCAGAGGTAGGCCCGGCTCTGCTTGCTTGGTACTATGGACAGATATTCTAAATACATACACTAGATTACTGTACATATTGTGATATATAAAATGAAAATACAGGTATGGGTAAAAATTCTCATTCCTTTAGAGCCCTGTGTATATCATGCCCTTTTATTATTGCTTTGTATTCCTCAAAAAACATTTTCATCAGATCAATCTAGTTTATTTATTTATTTATTTTATTTTATTTATTTTACCTCAGAAATAACCATTCATAGTTATACAGTCAACTATAAAATTAAATAAAATGTGTATAGGGCCCATATTACACTATTTTCTGATCTCTGTTCTAATGTTTCCTCATCAGAAACAGACCTGGAATTGTGCTTTGTTTCATTCACAAATGTTTAATTCACAGACCCTGCACATTCAGAGCTTTCTTAGACTGAAGACACTGTTCCACCTTGTGATGTCATGTAGTGTTACAAAAAGTGCTCTATTGTGGTTTTAAACTCCACACACCTTCACTGGAATCAGCTGGATAATTTCAGCCCTGAAATTTCCAATCTCTTTGAACTAAAGGTAAAAGGAGCTGTTATTTTGAAAACTATCACTTCATGACATCACAAGTTGGAACAGAGCATTTACAGCTTGGGAGATGTAGACAAATAATAAAGGATTCCACAAGCATGCGTGAAACAAAACACAACTCCAGGTTTGTTTTTGAGGAAGTAACACTATTCTACTGTGTATTATAGGACCTTATCTTAAAATAAATAAATAATGACGTAATAATGACTATTTGACTGCAATCACACTCCCATCCGTACTGCTTGTTAAAGGCCTAGAGGAGTATTTGGTAATAGTGCGGTTTCTCTCAGATGCCCTGCCCTCTGGACCATCCAAGCATTCATCATGGTGAGTAATGTAAACCTGTGACCTTTGACCCAGCACAGATCAGGTTCTTTGTAAATGATTATATTGATCTGGACTTCTTCAATAGGCCCTCCATACAAATGACTGCACAATGTGTACCTAATCACTCAAAGCACTACTACTACTACTACTACTACTACTACTACTACTACTACTACGGCACAATGTGTACCTAATCACTCAAAGCACTACTACTACTACTACTACTACTACTACTACTACTACTACGGCACAATGTGTACCTAATCACTCAAAGCACTACTACTACTACTACTACTACGGCACAATGTGTACCTAATCACTCAAAGCACTACTACTACTACTACTACTACTACTACGGCACAATGTGTACCTGATCACTCAAAGCACTCCTGCTCCTACTAATATTACTACTACTATGGTAACGTTGAGTAGTTTGTAGAGAAATTTGTCCACTGGACCAAAGTTTTGATAGAAGACGTTTCGCCGCTCATCCGAGCTGCTTCTTCAGTTCTGGTCAGAATGCTGGAGGACACTGACTTATATCTGCCTGCAAGAGGGAGGAGTTAAAAAAAAAAAAAAAGAGAGAACCCTTCTTTCAACAGAAATGGAGGACTCAGGCACCACCTGTCTCCTATCTATAACTCCATTCTCAAACCAAAATCAACACAAATTAAGAAAACAATAGGTGTAGCCAGGTCAGGTCCAGAGGTGTGAATAGCCCCCTTATGTGTATGCTAATCTGACCCCATCATCCCAGGCCATCTCAATAGGGTGAGGTGATAACAGAAACTGTAAACAATAGGGTGAATTTCTAAGTAATTTGGAGTGTCTAACTCCTCCCTCTTGCAGGCAGATATAAGTCAGTGTCCTCCAGCATTCTGACCGGAACTGAAGAAGCAGCTCGGATGAGCGACAAAACGTCTTCTATCAAAACTTTGGTCCAGTTGATAAATTTAACTCTACGTTGCCATGGATGCTACCTGGACAAATGAGAGTTTCTACACATTACTACTACTCCTACTACTACTCCTACTACTACTCCTACTACTACTCCTACTACTCCTACTACAACTACTACTACTACAACTACTACTACTCCTACTACTCCTACTACAACTACTACTACTACAACTACTACTACTACTACTACTACTACTACTACTACCACACAATATGCTTGATCAATGAATGAACAAATCACTACTGCCATTACTCCTACTACTACTATGCTACTACTACTATTGTGACAACAACTATTTTTTCTGAGTTGTGGTACTTATTCAGAGGAACAATGACAAGTACTACTTGTTCTAATCATTCTGTTACTTCTATACCACCCCGTTTACTCTAGGTCCCTGTTACACACACATGCACATGCACACACAGACACACACACACACACACACACACACAGACAGTGGTTCAGGTTCAGTATCTGTTAGTATTTGCAGTAATATTATGACTGTGATTCAATTTTTGGTTTTGGTTTAATGAATGAATAAACTGGCTTTAATAAATGGAAGACTCTAACTCCCATGTCTGTATTGATGGTAAAAACATTTTCTACCTCCTCTGTATAACATTTCTTTTATTTGAAATTTCAAATGTAATGAATCTATCTAGAATTAAGTTTTAAACAATTATTTTAAATTCCATAAACATGACCTTTCAGTGTCCCCAGATGTGAGGTGACAATGGACATGGTGTCCTATTTATTTAGATTATTATTTTGGTGTTTCAGTCCAGTGCTGAATTCCAGTGTGCTTACACCTAAAATGCCCCAGTCATGAGTTGGTGCTAGTGCAGCCTCTTCTGCTCAGGGAGAGAATTCTGGAGGTTTGAGCTTTCACATGAGGGAGGGCCTGTCTATATATCTGCAGGTGAAGGCGCTGGCAACACAGGTTCAGCTGTGAGTCTAGTACATATTTTTAGAACCATAAAAACTCTATCTACATGCAGTTCCTGTAAAAGAATATACATGAGGACAGTCAGAATGTCTCCAAATGTACAAAGTGAACCACATCATCAAGCAGTGGAGTAGTTTGGGTCATACTCGTCTATAACTAAGATATGTAGAAGAAATTGAGCTGATGTTTTGGGTCTTCGGTGTGTGTGTGTGTGCGTGTGTGTGTGTGTGTGTGTGTGTGTGTGTGTGTGTGTGTGTGTGTGTGTGTGTGTGTGTGTGTGTGTGTGTGTGTGTGTGTGTGTGTGTGTGTGTGCGTGCGTGCGTGTGTGTGTGTGACCGGTGCTGGGGTGAACAGTTCACTTGTACAGTATATCCACATGGAAGCCTTATGTCAACATGAGATTTACACAGGAACACACTCAGATCCTATGGCACAAGTGATACCAGCGAATGTTCTGGACTATTACCGAGGCTAGTGTTCATGATCAATGTGACAGTGGCAGAGCGGGTTGAGCGTTCATTTCCAAACGAGAGGGTGACTAGTTCAAGACCATGCTGTATCCCAACATACAAGTCACAGTATTGCTTTAAGCTTGTTAGATATATTTTATTTAGATTAGGTGAAATGTAATGGTGTATTATGAAGTATTACTGATCTTGAATTGTCATCCACTGTGATCAAGTGTTGAGCATTCACCCACAAACAAGAGGGTGACCAGTTCAAAACCACGTTGTGTCCCACTTTACTACAACTGGATTCATAGTATTTCTATACACTGCTCAATTAGTGAAATCAACTCTTGCAAGAGTAAATATGATGATTAAATTTGACCATTATAAAGAGTCATTTTTACTCTATGTAATGTTCTATGTGGTATATATGTGTTAGACAAGAGAGAAACATTACTTTCAGTATTATTCACTCTGTGTAAAGTAAATAAGTGTAAAGAGTAGAATAAAATTCTGAAAAGATAGAGTAAATCTTACTTTGTACAGATAAGGACCATATATGTGCAGAAATAGAGTAACATTTTACTCTTTAAGTGTTAATTTGACACTTGAAAATGTACTGTGTAATATTGTACAATATTTAGTTATTGTAAAATGTACCAGAGGTGTATTATTGGTCTTGAATTTTCATCCACAATGATCAAATGTTGATCATTTGCCCACAAACAAGAGTCTGATTGGTTCAAGACCCTGTTATGCCCCATTCTGTTATCACGGTATTGCTATACGGTTGCAACATATATTTAATTTAGGTCATGTAAAATGTACTGGCATATTTTTTATAGAATTCTATTGTTTTTATGTTTAAACTCCTATGATCAAGTGTTGAGCATCCACCCATAAACCAGAAGGTGACCAGTCCAAGCACACGTTGTGACCCACTTTACCACCATAATCACAGTATTGCTGTTCGGTCGCAACATAGTTTACTTAGGTGATGTAAAATGTAATAGATGTGTATTATTGGTGTTGAATTTCCATCAACAATGATCAAGTGTTGAGCATCCACCCACAAATGAGAGGGTAACCATGCTGTTTTGGTAATTTTTTGGTCATTTTAAAGGTATCCTACTTGCCTGACTGTTTTGCTTTGTTTAAGTAACATTTTTAACTGGCTATAGTACATTAAAAAAATATTCCTTCTTATAAAAATCAGTAATCCGGCTTGTTTTGAAACCGTAAGGGAGACAATTACAGGCTGAAGTATGGCCACTATCCGTGAAATATTGTTGAAGACCGTGTCCTCTTTGAGCGGGCTATTGAAACAGATTGGACAGTAAAGAGATTGCATAACAAAAACACACAGTCAATACCATCCCTCCTTTAACTTTAATTCTCGCGTCTTTTCGAATCTACTGTACTGTATCGACGTGTGGTAAACGTTACACGGTCAGCCTCATTTTGACAGATCGGGTTGGACCCGCTGCACCCTCAGGCGCACGCATCACGCGGAGTAAACAACCCCTCTGTCCCGCTCCTCCGCGCGCTTTGGCCCGGGGAGTCTCGCGGTGGTTTGCTAATTGCCAGACAAATCGCAGCCGCTCCTTTCCTTCTCCTCTCTCTCCCCCTTTCCCCGAAAATTTATTATTCCGTAGCGCTCCGGAGCCGAGGAGGTCACGGTGCAAGCGCGCGGACTGCGGGAGGAGGTCGTCACCGGAGATGTATGGCTGCCGGGGCTGCGAGAAGGCGTGTGTGCGTAAAGGCGTGCGTAAAATCCGTGCGCGGAGGTTAGCGGAGGCAGAGGGGGTGAGGGAAGCGCGCGCGGGGGCCATCTAAAAGTAGACACGTATTAAGTATTAAAAAGAGAGAGCCAAAATAACGGATGCCAAGTTGGAGCTCGCACACGGAGGCGAGCGGGCAGTGTCCATTACGCCATTACGCCTGACACGGACTGCTCTGCGGCAGTCTGCGCGTACTTAAGCCGCTCCAAACCACCAGGACATGAATAAGACATTAAAACAGACAGTCAGGAGAGGGATTTAAAGGAAATACTACAGTTAGAACAAGTGCGTCTGTCTTGGCAACATTAAGTACACTGGAGTTTTTTTTTTTGTTTTTTTTTTCGGAGAGAAGCTTTTGGTGTTCCACTCTGTCTTTTGTGCTGTTTTTATAAATAATCTGCACATGTTTTCCTAGATTATTTCTCATTTTAGAGACAAATTCCATTTTCCTATTGTATTTCTTCTGCAGATTAACTAGAGACACTTGGCCTGCACTCATCTCAGTCTGACAGTACAGGGATACAGGAGGATGGGAGGGCATTTGACACACAGGGATATAAGAGGATGGGAGGGCATCTGAATCTCAGGGGTAAAGAAGGAGAGGAGGGCATTTCACACAAAGGGATATGTAGCAGTAGTGTAGGGCATCTGGCACAGAAAAAAGTCGCATAGGAGGGCATCTGACACACCGGGATATAAAGGAGGATGGAAGGGTATCTGACACAAGGATACCTGAGAATGGGAGGGCATCTGCCACCTCAGGATATAAAAGCGTGGGCTGGAGGGCATTTCAAACATTTGGACATATAGGAGAATGGGAGGGCATCTAATACACTGGGATATACAGGAAATTGGGACAAATACAGGTATAGGAGAATGCAACTGACAAATTTGGTATAGGAGGATGGAAGGGCATCTGACACATTTGGATATAAAAAGATATGACATCTGACACAGGGATATAGAGGATGGCCGGGCATCTGACAGAAGGAAGCAAGTGGCACAGGATAGGAAAATGGGAGGGCGCAAGGGCATCTGACACACAGGGATAGGATGGAAGGACATCAAGGATACTGGAGCAGCACTGACACATAGGACATGAGAACTGGAGGGCCTCTGACACAGTGCATTAGGATACAGGATCATGGGAGGGCATCTGACACATACAGGGATATAGGAGGATGTGACTGACATGGAATACAGGATCATGGGAGGGCATCTGACACTTATAGGGATATAGGAGGATGAATTGATGCAGGACATAGGAGGGCATCTGACACACAGAGAAAATGAGTATGGGAAGGACTCTGACACATACGTATATAGGAGCATGTGAGGGCATCTGACACATTTAGTGCAAATTACACAGAATATAGGAGGATGTGAGGGCATCTGACACATTTAAGGACATAGGAGGATGCCACTGACACAAGATAGAGCAGGATGGGAGGGCATCAGACACATATAGGGATATGCGCAATAATAAACTTTAGTGCCTTCTTCATCATTATTATTAGTTTGTTTGACCACAAACAAAAATATATATGTGCATCTATGTATATATGTGTTTATTCATATGTATGTGTGTAGTTAGAGGTATATATGTGTGTATATATGTGTGCATGTACAACCTACTCCTTTTGATCACCAGAAATGGTCCCAAACATGTGCATGTATGTGTCCTAAGGTTTGTAATGTACCTTGCTCAAACAAAAATTAAACAAATAAATTAAATTAAATTAAATTAAATATAGGGACAGATGGATGCAACCTACGCAGGATCTAGGTGAATGGAAGGGCATCTGACACACAGAGAAAATGAACATGGGAGGGCCTCTGACACAAACGAGTATAGGAGCATGTGAGGGCATCTGAAACATAAGAATATAGGATCATGTGAGGGCATCTGGCGCATATAAGGATACAGAAGGATGCAACTGGCAGGAGAAAGGGAGGGCATCTGCTGAACAGAGAAAATGAGCACAGGAGGGCATCTGACACAAAGGCTATAGGAACATGGGAGGGCCTCTGACATACAGGAATATGGGAGCATGGGAGGGCATCTGACACGAAACATAGGAACATGGGATCGCATCTGACACATACAGGGACATATCCTGCGTCCAACTGACGCAGGATATTGGAGCATAGGGAAGCACACAACGAAACTCACAACAAAAATAAGTATGGAAGGGCATCTGACACATATGAGTATAGGAGCATGGGAGGGCATCTGACATATACGAGTATAGGAGCATGTGAGGGCCTCTGACACAAAGAAAATGAGCAGGGGAGCGCATGAGACATTCTGAGACAGGGTTATTGAAGGCCCTCTGACACAAGTATATAATAGCAGGGAAGGACATGTGACACATACAGGAGCACGGAAGGGCATCTGGCACACGCAGTCGTCCAAACGCTCCAAAACCGAATACCCAAGATGCATCGCTAACAGTGGAGAGCCACAGAGTTAATCCGGCGCAGTTAACACTACAGGACCCCATCCGGAGTTGATTGATTTGATATTTAGTGTACCACTGGCTGCGTAACACTGCGCTGTGGGGCCGCTCCTTCAATGTTAGCGTAAAGTAAAGGCAACACGGCGCCTCGTTGGTTCGCCTGCACGAGTTTAGGTCATTATGCAATTTTAATTTGGATTTAATTTAGTTTTAATCTAGTAAAAATAAAAGTCAAAACATTTACGCGCATTTTTGGCAAGTTTCTGTGCTCGTTTGACTTCGGTTTAATATCTGTCTTACCCGTCCATCTATATTATACTGTGATTGGATTCGGGAGTAAAGGCAAAGAGGGTGGAGTGCCTTGCCCAGAGACACAACGCCAAACTCTATCTGGGCTCAAACTGGAATCAAACCAGAAAACATCTAATCCAAAAACCACTGACCACTAAGGCCTTTCATTAATAACGCGCAGTACTGTAAAGTTAGCCAAAATGTTGGTTCCTCTCCAAATATGAATCAATATATTATGAGTATATAGCCTAATGTAAATCTGTTTCTATATTGCATTGCGCCGCATAAACCACGCGATATTGCACACGCGTACTCGAATGATTACGTATTTATCTTCATAACGCGGCAACTATAACGTGAATGTGCGTTGTAATATATTAATTATGCTAAACAAACGCGCGTGTTTATGTTTTCCTATAGTCCGGCGTAATGGTCATGGCGAGCAGCTGTATTACGCTCATTACGCCCATCAAGGCTATATGGCACAATTACGCGCGGCACTATGGAGCTAATGCGTAATATTTTTGCATAAACGGGTTGCGGGCGCATTATTGTAAAACATATTGCGTAATGGCTGCGCGGGGTGCTCCAGAAAGCTCGCTGCAGCTGAC
>CM060667.1:16569223-16691723 GCA_030686955.1 Odontamblyopus rebecca
ATGGGATTCTGACGTGGAGAAAAAAGTCAACTGTCCTTCGCAGGCAAAAGCAACCCCCCTGTAGCAGCGGAGAGGGGGGCGAGAGAGCGCGAGACAAGAGGAGGGAGGAAGAAGAGGGGCACTACAGAAGAAGACACACATCCAAGAGAGGGAGAGAGAGAGAGGGAGAGAAGAGAGGAGAAAAGAGAGACGGAGCTGCAATAAAACAAATTTGGACGTTTGGCGTGCGTCTTGCGGGTCGCTGTGGACACCGTGAGTATTGCGGAAGAAAGGAAGGAAGGAAGGGAGGAAGGAAGGAAAGAGGAAGAAGGGGGCACCGCGTGGGGGAAACCGCTTCCTCTTTGCCGTCCGCCGCTGCCGCCTCTTCTCCTGCCGCATCCCTGTCACTTTAACCGCGCGGTAAATATGCCCATGCAGCTACAGCGCACTGCCCGAGCCATGTTCCATCCACGCCGCTCGCTCATGTTGTTTACGCACATCACCCCCCCACCCATCATCATCACCACCGCCACCGCCGCCGCCGCCGCCACCACCATCATCATCATCAGACATTGTTTATGGCGCCGCAGCCCGCTCTACAAACCGGGGGGAGAGCGAGGGAGCGAGGGGAGGGAGGCCGAGGCTTATGTGGGTGCTTGTCTTTTACGCGGCGCTCGGATATCCCTCTCCATCTCGTGCCATCACCATCAGATGCTAGTGTTGCTTGCCTTGGCCGCCCGCGCACCTCTCTCCCTCTCTCTATCTATCTGTATCCCCCCGTGTCCTGATTTATGTAGAGGCGCCCGTGTCAACGTACGCCAGGGGTGCCATTGTGCGTTTTGTTCACCGAGCGCCGTTGTTGACGCTTCTCCCTTCGATAAATCACGTCTGAGATTCGTAGCGTTTGCTCCGCGATGAGGAAAAATGACAGTTAAGCGGAGACCGGAACACAACTCGGTCCGCTCGTGTAGTTCCGGCTCCGGCCCCCCCTTTCACCCACACGCCCCTCAAACCGCTGCTAGTAAGCGTGTACCGGAGGAGCTGGCGTGGTTTTGTGGCTGTAGGCAGGCTCACCAGCTCTCCGGAATTACTGCGGCGACCAATTAACGAGAGATTTGTTTTAAATTTGGCACGCCTCGGCCGCCTTCAAATCTCATAAAAGAGCCAGCGGCCAGTGGGGAAGCGAGAAAGCCTTGCGTTTGGCCGGGAGCTGTTACTGGGGAAGCCACGCACGTTGAAGTTCATTTATTCATCTCTGGCCTAAATAGACTTCAGGTTGATACAGCTTATGGTTTATTTCATTCAAACCCGCTCTGTCCACGTCGGGTCTGTGCACTGTCTATTTGGAGTTGCCCGGAGCGTGTTGTGCAGTGGCGGTGTAGCTGTAGCCTGTTCCATCGTGTTTTCCTTGGATCTTCTCTGGAGCTGAGCGGGGCGCCATTATTCATGTCAGCGCCGAGTGTCTCTGCCTTCTCTCAAAGCATTCCCCACGTTCAAATTGCACTTTTTTCCGCTGTATTGGTTCCATACTCGAGATTATAGCGCTACATTCGTGTGGTAAAGGTTTGCGCCAAAAGCCAGGGCACCAGCACCATGAGGGGAAGCTATAGCGCCAGGCTACACATGCCAAAAGGCTAAACTCCATTTCATCATCCCATAAGTCATGAAGATGGCGCTCGTATATGATTTATTATTTATTTATTTGGTGCGTAAGCGTGCGTGTTTGTGCCAACGGGGTCATTATTCGGAGCAAAGACAGGACAATGAACTGGACAGTGAACTGGACACTTACTGGACTCATTTATTTTAAATTTACTTTTCACAAACAACACATTTATAAAAGTATTTATTTCAGTTTAAAAACAAACAAAAAAATAACCTACAGCAAATCTTGTATGATCACTGAGCTATGCGTAATTGTAGAGTGAAATAGGCTTGTAATTACTGTGATAATAATAATAATAATAATAATAATAATAATAATAATAATAATAATAATAATAATAATAATAATAATAATAATTAGCTTAAGGTGACAAAACGAAAGACAATGAGGTAAAAAAAAAAAAAAAAAAAAAAATGGAACCAATCAGAAGTTGTGCGCAATTGTGCGTAAAGTGATAAACACAGTCCCATTATGGTACATTTTATTTGCAACTTTTCAAAATGTGAAAAAGTGAACAAAATCTAATACTTTTTCTCACATTATTCAGAAAATATGTGTTATTATTATATGTTGGACTTCTCACAGGATGCCCAAACATTCATACGTCTTCAAATTGCCCGGATCCTGAGGATAAACAAAGCCAGAATGTATGGACTGTGCAATGCAGGATGTGTAATATTGTTCCATTCATCTGTATGCTGCTGGCGTGGTCGCGCATCCTCAGTGGGCTCACGTCTCCAATGTAAACCCGAACGTAACCAAATTAGGCCGTCACGTATTCCCCATCACGTATTCAGAACGCGAGTGAGGCAGGAGCCGGGCACGCTGCTCTTTTGCCTCACCGAATCCTCCATCCGCCAGCGCCACCGTGTCACAAACAATATCCCGCCTCGTTTCTGCGGATGGACCTGCTTTTTTTCCATCCAGGCTCCGGTTCTCCCGCCGTCTCCGTCTGGATGTCCCCGCTGCAGATGTGATTTTGGCTGACAGCGAAGAGGAGCCTAAATCATATTTCAAAACGCCAGACAGGACAAAACACGAGGCTTGTGGTTGGCCTGGCGAAGAGGGTCTTGCAGGCAATAAAGCAAAGCAAAAACACACGAAAAAGAAGAGAAATAGAAAAGAAAAATACCAAAACTAAACACGTAATGAGTGAAGTCAAAATGAATCTGTAATGGTTGGATTCAAAAACATTTGACTCCAATTGATAAAAGGTTTCGGTTAGAGAATAGCCTATATATTTTAAACCATATACTTCATATTAGTTTCACAGTATTTATTTCTACAAACAAGTGTGCTAAAAATGGCTGAGAGTAGATTTTTTTCACTCACCTTCAAAGCTGGCTCATGATTTGAATACCCAAATGGTGAAATTATAGCCAAAAACGTAACATTTTCCCGACCCTTTAGAGTAAAACTAGGCATTATAAGATATATCTTTTGATTCCAAGTCCCATGAACTAAAAATAGAAATCTGTCATATGTTATAGCTTTGAAAATCCTTTTTATTATTAACTTATCCACGCGCGTCCATGGTTCATCCAGAAAGCAGAAATAAGGTACTGGCTTTTCAAGCTGGAACCCAGATTTTAACTTGAGAAAAACTGCTGACTTTAGACTTTTTTTTTTTGGTTTGTTTTTGTTTTTCATGTTTTACGCGCGTTAGAAAAAAAAATGCCTTGACGATGAAAACCCCGCTCGTTAATGTGTTACGTGCAGAGAAGAATCGGGGCTATTGTCAAAAGCCAGGGGCCAGTTTGGGCTGAAATGAATGTTTAGCAAAAAACCGCTCCAGGACAAAGCGATTTGGAGACGGACTGGTCACCGAAGAGGAGAGGGGGATACGCGGAGACAAAAGTACTGTTATTGCCAAGGCGTAAAACTACGAAATTAACGTATTTTTTGTCAGGATAGCCGATATAGCATTACGTAAATTGGTTTATGGTGCATCTATACGCCATTCACAACAACAGCACAGTGGCTTTAACTCCATCCATACCATAACTGTACCATTCAGGTATCAAAACACGTCGACCTGATTGCTTTTTAAGGTGCTGTTGAATCATCTGGTCAAATACAAGTTCTCTGCGAGATTAGCCCACGCGTCTGTCACCCGTGAAAGCCATGGCAAGCGAGTACTTTGGTACAAGGACCCCCACTTTCCCACTCACTCGCTGCAGCGTCTGGCCGCCATATTGTCTTTCTCCCACGCAAAACAAGATCCACAGAGTGAGCGCGCGTCGAGTGTGCCTTCCAATGGAGAGTGGAGCCAAATATGGAAAGGATTACAGGAGCCTCGTCATAACCAAACACAACTGATTTATAAATATGTTTCTCTCTTGTGATCCAATGAAATAATAGTGTTGCGTTGTTTACTCGCTTATAAGACAGTAGCATTAGTGAACTACACGTGTATTCAACAGATAAGAACAACAATGTAGAATTAAATTAACAAAATACTCAGTGTTTAAAACGAATTTAAAAACTAAAATACTACAGCTACCTCACTTAACTGCCTAACCAACTTGTACATTACTTCAGTTTTTGTACACTGTTGATTCTAATTATTATTTTTTTAAAACACATTAACCATATAATGGGTAGCTTATAAATAGGACTTCAAAGATCCAAATGTTCACTGGCCATAGCTCCATATTACTCTCCTTTTGGCATTCTGTTTACGCACAGCTTTCATCACGCTTTACGCATAGCTTGCTTCTTGTTTTTAGGCACAGATTACGCAGAAATCATGCTAATATTGACATCCATGTGCTTTGGAATGAAGTTTGAGCACAGGAGTGTTCACCACGCGAGACGGGAGCGTTGCCAGAGGTGCAGAGGAGCAGTAGGAACATAAATTCAAGAGCGCGGTCTTAAATCTGCCAAAGCTTAAGAGGCGCGTAAAAGCGAAACCAATGTTAAAGCAATAAGGTAAATCAGCGGCTACATGGCACCTGAAGGGAACACCTAACCACCGGCACATTATTATTATTATTATTATTATTATTATTATTATTATTATTATTATTATTATTATTATTATTATTATATTTTTAATTTATTTTGATTTGGTTGGACTTATCTGGAAAGGAAAATCCGGTTTCCAAGGTATTTCCCCGTAAATCTTCTCATTACGCGTGTGGAGTATTATTAGCCACTGGAAATAAATCAATAAGCAGCCTCGTGCTAATTTATAATCTGCTTCTGTGCGAGGCCAGTGATTCAAGGCGCGTGAAAAATGAGCGTCTGGAGCCGTATCCAAAATGGGAACCGGTGGAGTGGTGTGGCAGCGGTGGGAAGTGGCGAGGCAAGCCAGCCAGCGACGATAAAATGCGGCCCGAGAAATATGTCCACGCCGCTGCACGCTCCCTTCTTTTTTTTTTTTTTTCTTTTTTTTTATCAAATAGCGCCGTAATTGAACTTCCTACTCGCCTTTTTCGCACTTTATCTCCTCTCTCTCTTGGCTGCGGGCGTGCGTGAGTGCGTGCGTGTACGTGTGCAGTGTAAAGGCGTGGGCAGATAACAGCTAGAGCCAATATCCAAGCGGGGAGATAGGCACAAGCCAGCGCTGCATGATGACACGGGTTTTGTGTTTACACGGCGTGCGTAAAACCAAGCCGGACACTAACGAGAAATCGCCATATTGAATTGTTCGTGATAAAATTGCACTTTGAGGCATATTACCACGGTCGTGCAAGAGTATTGTATGCGGCAGTAAATTCAAACCATGCTTGGTAGAAGTGTTATTGCGAATTTAAGCTTACAAGCTAATAAGAAGACAGTTACGTAATATAACAGTACTAACCAATTCCATCTAAAGCTCTAACCATGTGTTATTTTTGGCCACTAGTATTAAAGTGGACAATTTCCATTTTAAACTATATTCTAGCGAAATTAAAAGGACAGAATTTTGGATTTTCGCATAAAGGTTTGAGGATGTTGTGTAAACAGAAAATGTCAATTGAAATCCCTATATTTAGAACTGGAGTGTGGCGTGAATAACATAAACAATCACTCCACCACTTCCAGTTCCAAAAATGTGTTAATTATGAAAACTGAAGCCTTGGAAATCTGGAAGTCCACTCTACGCGTACGAGGAGTATGGAATCTGCTGCAAGAGCCCTAATCCAATTATCTCATATTTATGAATGAATATGTTTTCTCTGGGGTTATGAATCTCTCTTGTGTCTTTGCGCATCAGTGAGTGCGCGTAAACACGAAGCGGCGCGGCGGAGAGCGTTTCCTGCCGCATGCAGCCGGGAGAACGGACGCGCACTCGGGGTCATCTCCCAGCTGAATGTCTGCGCTTCCTCCGCTCTGATCGCGCGCAGTTTGACGCCATGTCATAACCAACATCTGGCCCACGGTCACGCAGGAGCTTTTTCGCCGCTCCACTCTGCGCCCATTGGACAGAACCGGGACCCCCTCGATACCTCTCCCTCCCCCCCTTTGCTTTCACCTCCACGGGGCCCTGCCGGAGCTGTCAGTCCGCAGCCCTGGTTCAGACACAGTTCACCGTGTCAATCTCTCGGACCTGAGCAGCGTCGACCAGGCGGGGAGTGGGGAAAAGAGAAGGGATCGTAAGGAGAGACACATGCTTAGTCTAGTTTGGGTTATCTCGGGTTAGCTTCGAGATTAGCGCAGATCGAGATGGAGAACCTGGAGTGATCTGCGGACCAAAGAGGAGCCCCCTAAACCTCGCCAGACACCCCACCAAACGCGGTGCGAAGTGGAGATCTGCTAAGGTAAGAACGCGCCGGAGAAGGGGGGCTGGCGAGCGCATGAGCTATGGGGTTGGAGTGGAGCCCCAGACTGTGCCGGAGCGGTCCCCGTAAGGCAGCTTTGGAGGCGGGCTGTGGATGTTTGGAAGATTTATGGCGAAGAAGACGCACGAGATTTATGTCCAGCGCGCGCACCCACTCCGCGTTTGAGCATACGGCGTCTCAATAGATGAACAAGAGAGAAAAATCTGCTCCATGACGGATTCAGTCAAATAGCTTCTCAGCACTTGATGGATCCCGTTAGAAAAATAACCCAAAACGCCTGACGCGCAATTACGCACAGAACTGCTCCACGTTATCCAGTGTTTTAAAAAGGGGGACATTAAGTTGTGGCGTCCAGCAGGAGTAGAGCGGGTTCATAACAGCCGTGCAGCAGGTAGGTGTCCTCCGTTGGTCGCCGGTTGGACTCCCATGGTTCCCGTGTGCGTGTGTGTTCCCGTAGCACGCTCTCCACCGCTGTCATTAATTATCAGTGATATGTGGTTGGGATGCCGCTCCTCGCAGACAAGCAGAGGCATCCGTGGGGTGTGCTTGGCTCCGTGGACATTCTTTTTTTTTTTTCAAAACTGAGCTCGTGCGCGTGCGTGAGTGCGCGTGTGACGAGACCAGAATAGGTATAAGCAACGACAAGTTTGTCCCAGGCGATGGCATGTGTGGTTAGCTGACGACACACAGTGAAATGATTGCCTGCCCCATTTGAATTCTAAATCTGAATTTGAGAAGGTTTTACATTTATTTTTTTCTTATTTTTCACTGCTATGGGCGCCATTTTGAGGACTTCTGACTAGAATATATATATTTGAAATTAACTGTTAACTGAAATGGCAAATGTCCTGTTTGTTTATCCTCTTGAACATGGATAATTGGTGTTGAAATATTTCTTATTTTTTTAAAAATATTTCCAAGAATTTCAAAAATGTGTTTTAAAAAGTTTCAAATTCAACTTTCAGATAGCGTGAAGTTCAAATACTGAAACTAGTCACTAATGGGAATATCTTTTTAAGATTCTGGGTGTTGTAAATCAATCAAAACAAGTATATTATCTACAATTTTAAGTAGATTTTTCTCAAATTTGAACAAAAGGTGGGAGCATGCTTGGGTGGACTTTGGTGAGCAGGTGCGTGCGTGAGCGTGCGTGAGGGAGCAGAAAGAGTCGTAGTGAATAGGGCTGACGGCGAGGTGTAACGGGAGAAGATGCATGTAGCCAGGGCCCGTGATTTATGGGCGCGCCAACAGATTGCTTACTCAAGACGCTACCGCCGGCACCCCCACCCCACCCCACCCCCCTCGCTCCATCCGCGCGCGTTGTCAAGGCCTCCGTCTCCAAACACCAAACAAAGCCGCAAAAAATAGCACCGCGTCCACGTTGGGATTGCGCGCGTCCAACCTAACCGGGGACACCTCTGGATCGGAGAGTTTGGTCGGTGAATTTGGAGAACGTGCTAGAAAAGTTCTTTTATTAATTTATTAGAATGAAAGCAAGGACAAGAATTAAATATAGTGACGTTTTGTATTAATATAGCCTATTTTTAAAATTGTATTTCTTTCTTTTTATGTATTAAATTTATGTTGGCTACTGTATAACCTTCTAGCATTTTTATTTTTGTTTTTATTGTTTTATTATCAAACTAATGCTTAACACTATTGTAGCCTATGTTAATCAGGCTATAAATAGGCCTACAATGTGTTGCTCTTTATTACACTTGGTTTCCCATCATTTGTAGATATCTGTTACCAAAATACACCCTTGGGCAGATCTGCGTAAACATGGGTGCCAAACGTTGCACCATTGGCACCTCCTCTTCTTTGATCAAGTCCAATCACGCGCTGTAGCACTCGTAAAAACAAAAGTTTCAATCGCTAGATCCCTATAAAACGAAACAGCAATACTGTAAACTCTCCCACGATGTAAAAGCGCGTGAAGGCCAATCCAGACTTTTATATTTCTGCAAGCTGTTTAGAGCGCGCTGGTAGTAAATGTGTGATGTTAGCTTAACCATTAGGGCCCTGTATCAGAGACAGGATCAGCAGTGAACAGATCGCTCACTGCAGGAGCCCGGCCCTCCGCGCTCTGTGTCAACAACGTCCACAGCTCCTGAAACACTAAGCCGCGGATTCGACAACTGTAATGACACGCTTGCAGTAGACAGAGGTAGGCATGGTAGGAAAGGAAGAAAAAAAAACATGTATTATAGAAGAGTAGACGCTATTTGTACCCGTATTTTACGCTCCGTAACCTACTTTTGACCATTCAAGCCAAAAACAGCCACATGACATCTATTCAAAAACATCGTTAACATTGTAAGTGATTTAAAACCATAAAAGTGGAATCATAGTATGTGATCCAATTATTTATATAAGGATTTACTAAAATTAGGATGACCAGATTTTCAAAATAATAATCAAACTGTGAATCGAGTGCGTAATTATGGAAAATTGTTCTGCACTCGCCCCATTCACGACCACGTGAGTCAGTATAGTCACATTTTTTGTGTCTTGGTCATTTTTAAGCAGCTTTTCTGTATTTTACCGAAACAAATGACAGTTTTTGCCTTTCTTTAGTGTTGGCAGGGATCAGACTGGTCAAAAACGTTTCACTGGTTGTTGGACAAATCTGCTGGGACAGGGGACACAGAGCTCAAAACTGGGACTGCCCCGAGTAAATAGGGACGTCTGGACACCCTAATGACAATGCCTGATTCAAACTACACTGCATAGGGCCGAGTAGAAATACCCAAGGAAAATGTTAAAATATTATGCCATGTTTTATTCAAAATGAGCTTCAGTTGGCCTAACTACTCCTGTATTCATAAATAAGGATACTGCAGGATCCAAATACCAAGGTATCTTAATATAGGCTATAGAAATTATTATCTAAATCTCCATAATTAGGCTACAAGACTCAGGATGTGTTATGATGTGGACCCTAGGTTTGGTAGGCCTATTGTTCTAATCTTCGTGTAGTTAAAGTTTAGTCCCAATTCTGATGTGGTAAAGTATGTAAAAGTTATTAACGCACCCAAAAGTAGCATTATTAACGTCTGTGGTTGTTCAAGTTGGCTGAGGAAGCAAAGAATCATGGTCTTTGTAGTTCCATGCATGATATTACAACACTTCTGTTATGACATGGCTATAGTTATTCGTATGCATGCCAAATCTTTACGTATAAAATTCCCATTATTCCATAACAAAAACTTTATGCCGATACAATCCGTTTTAATGGCCGAATCCGCAACTGCTTTTGACCCCGGCGGTTTACTCGCGCTTCCGGATTTGAACCCACAAAACTCCTCCTCTACGCCAGCATCACATCGATTTTGTCATACATCACTGACAGTGTACGGACGAAGCGGGGACGGGGGTAAAATAGTCTGACAGTTTACAAAGCTACCCCCAATAAGCCTTTGTGCCAAGTGCGCGGGTAAGGTTACGACGCCGGCTTCACTGTGTCACAAGTAGTCGTTAGGGAACCAAGACAAGCCCGGGCTAGCGCAACAGTTGGCGGTATCAACTCATAAAAAGCCTGTAATTGCAACTCTTTCTGCAGCAATGCCAAACCGCAAGCAACTTAGAAAGCAAACGTCGGCGAGCATGCGCGAACCAAACAGTCACTCACATCAGTGGCAGGATTATTGATTCGGAATCAGCTTTGATGGATGGGATATGATGATGTATTGATCCCGATGAGTTAATTAGACGATTGAATCCAAATATTAGGGCTTTTAAGTAGAAAATTGCCGGTTTGGATAATTACAGGTTATGACAGTGCGGGTGTAATAAAAGCGCACACAGTTCTGGCAAAGTTTTATTATTATTATTATTATTATTATTATTATTATTATTATTATTATTATTATTATTATTATTATTTTAAATACGTTCTATTTTTATTTGGCAGTTCGGTGGAAGTGGCTTGCTCAGTGACACAAGAGCAGTGCCTGGAGGAATAACTAACACTGAGACACACTTTATTGATCCACAAAGGAAATAAACTATAGACACAGGAGCTCAGTCATCACAATATAATATATTATAATAAGAAAGAGAGAGAAAAGCCAGGTATATACATAAAAATAAAATAGAATAAATAAATAAATAAAAATCTCAGCTTTATACAAGAGGTCATAGGAAGACAGTGCAAAAATGATATGATGATTGACAGGACACAGGGTTATCTGTCACATAAGGGTGAATTGTTGTACAGTTGTCGGGAGCATTATCTGTTACATAAGTGTGAGCCATTGTACAGTTGTAGGGAGCATTATCTGTTACATAAGTGTGAGCCATTGTACAGTTGTAGGGAGCATTATCTGTTACATAAGTGTGAGCCATTGTACAGTTGTAGGGAGCATTATCTGTTACATAAGTGTGAGCCATTGTACAGTTGTCGGGAGCATTATCTGTTACATAAGTGTGAGCCATTGTACAGTTGTAGGGAGCATTATCTGTTACATAAGTGTGAGCCATTGTACAGTTGTAGGGAGCATTATCTGTTACATTAGGGTAAGTTGTTGTACAGTTGTAGGAAGTACATAAAAATGAGTTGTACATTTGTAGGGAGTAGTTGTTGGGAGTATTATCGTTGTTGTACAGTTGTAGGGAGTATTAAATATATTAAAGCATTTGAATCCACAACCTTTTGGTCAGAAGGCGAACACATGCCGACTGCTCCACCGTGGCTCCTCATCCACTATCCTTTGGCTACAGTGATGTCATCCATAGCTTTGATCGCTGCATGATGGTCGGTGTAGATGTGCCTGAGCGGGTGTGGCTATCGCTTGTTCTTGGGTTACGAGGGTTAACCTAAGCTAACCCTGAAAGAGGCTGGAGGATGAAATCACTGGCTTTAGCCACTATAGATGCAGTTGTTATGTTTGGTATGAATAAAAATAGTGAAAAGAGCATGTAAGAATGTGGATTTCCGTGACAGTCATAATCTGATGCTTCTGTTATGGTCATTTGCAAACATGGATTTCTGAATTTTGGCAAAACAAATGAGAATTTATGCTTCTCTTTACTGTTGGCGGGGATGAGATTAGTCAAAAATCGTGATAGTCCTGTTTTACTTCTGGTTTAGAGTCTGGTTTATAGTCCTGGTTTAAATCAAACTGGTCAAAAATAGGAACACCTGTATAAAACTGGAACAAATCAGTGGTTTTGTATATATCTGCAGGGACAGGGGACACAGGGCTCAAAACTGGGACTGTCCCGGGTAAACAGGGACATCCGGTCAACTTATAATAGCTTGCAGATACAAGTGGTGTTTAATCATCTAAGACCATGTTTATTTATTGTTATCAGCCAAACGTTTGATTATCATTTGTCAAGTATCAGCACCTGTAGTTTTAAATGGTGTACAGCTGTAAAGAATGACAGAACCCATAGGGTGTATGATGTCATAGGGAATTTCATTGATTGGGTAGCCTAAATTTCGGTTTTAGACAAAAACAGAAAGCAAAAGGGAACTCAATGATGTGCCTAAAGCACATCCAAAAATTGTTCATATATTTCAGATTTTTAGAGAGTTTTCTAACACTCAAGCCTCTAGCAGAACATAGCTGTGTATTTGATTAAGTAATCTTTCTTATAGCCTGTAAACCAGGGGTGGGCAATTCTGTTTTCCATGGGGCCACATGAGAAATTGAAAATATTGTAGAGGGCCAAAATGCTCAATGCTTAACTCAATTCTGCATAATATGAATTTTATTTCTTTATAAAAGCAGGAAATCTCATTGTTATGACGCGCTGGTCAGACTGGTAAGAGCTTATGTTATGAGGCAATGAAAAAGTGAGTCTGCCTTACAAAAATGTCAAAAAAAAAACTATCTAAAATAAAAGAAATGCAGCTTTACTCCATGTATGAGGTCAAATAATAAATATGATTATTTTGTAATTCAATTCAGACGGGTCAGAGGCAAATGGCCTTATGTGGCCCTGGAACAGTAAAATTGCCAGGTCTGCTATGTAGAATGTAACGTATTTATTTATTTATTTATTTATTTATTTATTTATTTATTTATTTATTTATTTATTTATTTATTTATTGTCACCAAATTGATGCTTTTTATTTTATCTTCTTCATCCATCTTAGTGGGTTTCAGGCAAATAATTCCTTCCAGATTTAAATGATTTTATGAGGACTTTTTCCCCCATTAAAAATACAAAAAATTGGGATTTGATTTGTGTCATTGCTCTAACAAAAGAAAACCGTTTCCATGCCCGATCCTTCAAATCATTTAGGAATCTTCCCATCTGAAACCAAGAAATGGCTAAGCAACATAATTTAGTTGTATTGTAGCACTGTTTTTGATTTTTGGTTTGTTTGATTGTTTTGTTGGCCTGTGTTCCACTTCAGTTGCAGTTCCTCCATTTTTGGCTGTGTTCCCCTGGCTCTGCTGTTAGCATGTAGCTCGCCACACACGCCTCTCCCTGGCTAGCTCGCCGTTTTCAGCCCCTGTAGCCCCGCGGCGACACATGCTCTCTCAGCTCCGGCCACATCCATCCTCGTTGGGCATGCTCTGACAGACTTGGTGAGCTTGGCACTTTTCACGGGCCCCGGGCAGCCCCCCCAACCCCAGGTCCCTTACCCTCCCCTGAACCCCTCGCCCCCTCACCCCTCTCTGGCTCTTCTACTGTCACGGCCTCCTTTTGAATCGCGGGTTAAACATTAGCATGGCTGATAAAGATTAACTGGGTGTCAATGGAAGGCGCTGATGGCAGGGTTTTCGCCGAACAACTGGCCACTTAGCTGGAAGGGAGCAGCGGAGTCTGGGTAACATCTTGTAACCACGGGGCCTGATGTAATGCAACTGGCCAAGGTGAAACTTCTCTGTGGTAGAAACTCGGATTCTTGCTCATATTCCAGTAATGAATTTGTGGAAAAACTAGGGGTTATGATTCGGATTTGGTCTAGACATTGGTTAATTGGTCCCAATTGAATTGATTGTATTTAGTTAAGACCAGATTTTCTTCAAGCATAGTGGCATTGCCAAAAAACAGATGTTAATTGATACAAAAACATTATTGAAACTAGGACAGGACAGAACATGACCTTTCCTGAACTGTTTTAGATCGATCTTGAGTTTAATCGTGACTATAAAACCACGTGATAACATAAAGAAAGTACTAATATTTTGTGTTGACAACTGAGCCTATTTCTTAATATGAAAATCAACTTACTTTGTAACGTAACAGCATTAAACCTTTGTGAATTTTCACTAAACAAAGTCTGAAAATCTTGAACCAAAACACAGATTAGTCCTGGTTCAGATTGCGGTTTAGGGTGTGTTCAAACTTATTTTAATTCTGAGGTAGACTTGCTTTGGTTTTATTCTTGTCCCGGTTTAGTTCTGGTCTTGTCCGGGGTTATTACTGAGTTTAGTAGCACTTTTAATATGGTCTTTGTGCATATATCAACACACCCTTAGGAATTTGGCCTCTTGAAGACTTAATTTAGTCCCAGGATACTTTTAGTTCAGTTGGACATTGTTTCAGTCTCTCACACAAATTGTTTATTCCTGATTTTGATGGACGTGGTTAGGTTTAGTCTTAATATTGACTAGACATTTATTAAATATATACTAGATTAAGTCTATTTTAGTTTAGTCACATTTAAACCTTCTTTAAACCTGTTTATTGGGCTGCTCCATACAAACTCCCTGCATGGAGATACATGGGTGAGTCTGATTTTGTGTTATTTTAGCTCCAGACTAAAATCCTGCAGCAGTTTTCAGTCTTTCCATAAATATGCCATACATTGGTGACCCGGGTCAGAGGTGGGTAGCATTCATTTACATTTACTTGAGTCAGTTTAAAAAGAAAATGTACTTTTCTAGCAGCATACTTTGAATCTTTCTTGAAAAATATTTGAATTAAAGTAACAGTGCTCTTATTTGGAGTAAAAGTTGTGCTGCCTCTTCCCACTGTGAGTAAACCTAAAGTGATAAAAGCGAAAATATGAAATGATTTGAACATTTGTGTTTCTTGCAGCTCCTTCAGATCAAATTTAGTTTGTCTCATGTTTGTCTTTGTCTTTTGAAAATGCCAGATTTTGTTGGAGTTGTTTAATGTTTTACCTTTCACATTGCATTAACTTCAAATGACAAATCAGCTGCTGTGTCCTGACAGTTACTTGAGCAGGGCTTTTTCTAAATACTTTTCATTTCTTGGAGCGCTACTTTGTACTTCCACTTGAGCGGCATTATTTGGAAGTAACATCACCCATCTCTCTGGTTTATGAAGTCAATTCAAATACTTCTGACCTTTATGCAGTTCGTCTTTTTGATATGTCGCCCTCCAGGTTTAGATCATGTTCCTGCCTCAGTTGTGGTCTTGGGTTGCTTAGGTTCATGTAATAGCAGAAGATCTGTATTCTGCTTTATTGAGCTGGCGTAGCACCGTGAACAGTTCCCACAGACTCCCCACACTCCCCCTGCGGTCCGGACTCCACGGGGCTGTTCCTCACACTCCCCCCGCGGTCCGGACTCCACAGGCTGCTCTTGTGTTCCTGATTGCTCTGCTTGGGTGGAACGCCAGCGGGAGACGCCCGGGAACTTATGTCATCGGGACTGCAGAAGGAAATGTGAAAGAACTCCATAAAATAGAACAACTGCTTTGGACTTGGACCTAGACAACTCTATTTGCGACAAGGAAAATAACAGCGATATACAGTCCAGCTTCACAGCATAATATTAAAGCTTTATATCTACATGGAGACCAAACTAGATCAAGTTACAGGTCAGATCTGTGGAGAGGCAAAACCGCTCACAGTCAGAATGTATGTTTTTCTAGGTATTTTTGAGCTATAAAACCACTTTTAATTGAATAAATGTAAAATAGAGCTGTTTAATGTCAAACTGTGGGACATTCCCTGCAGAACAATTACATCCATAGAAACAAAAAGGTGTTGGACCCCCAACCAAAAAGTTACAGAGTGCAACTTTAGGTTCAACAAATATTAAAGACACTAGATGCAGGGGAAGTTATGGCAATGAAATCCAAAACACACCAAAACTAGTCAAAATTGTGATTCTAACTAACAAACTATCAAACTCCAACTGATTGGACCAGAAAGTTGCCAGTTCAAATCTCGCCCTGTGCCAACTGCAGTCGTGATGTGGTTTGTTTGGGTAGAGGACTGCTCGGAAATCTTTGTTAGAAATTCCAAGTGTTTTGGCTGGTTTGCGGTTGCCATCTGTAATCACTGAGTTCCATCCACATGAAATAAAAACCGACACAAAGTTCACTGACTTCTCTTTCACTCGCTGAGCTGCACTAGCATGGATTCGTGATTGGCCGCAGGTGCCGGGGTTTACGTAGTGACCGTTCAGATCGGAGAGAGGCATTTTAGGTTTAAACCAAGTGGATTTCAGCGTTGAAAATGGCGACCCAAATGAGAGACTGCTTTCTGATCGGATTATTGTCTTGAGAACCAACACGGCCACTTATAGCACAAACAAGTTGGCAATCGCGGTTTTGAAACTCAGAATAAATCAGCATCACAATGCCATGGGTAAACTTATATCTGGGGTTATGGTTCGGTCAAGTTTTTGGAATTTAAGATCTAAATCTTGCGTATGATTCTTTTAAGTGAGAAGTCGTCAGTATTTGACACCGTCCTGATGAAAAGTGCGCGGGGAGCAGAGCTGGTGAGGCCGGAGCCAGTTCAAGACCATTTCACCTGAAGGGGAGGCCCCGACAGGCGCTGACAGGAGCAGAGACAGGATCCAAGATGGCCAACACGTAAAAGGTTAGGAGGAGAGTTCAGGGACCCGCAGGTCAGAGGTCACACAGATACTGGCTTATGTTAGCTGAGAAATGGAAGGCGTTGGACAGCAAATGTACAAACATCTTCTAGATCTTCAAAGTTTTCAGACTAAAGTGCCAAAACTGATGGACTTGAGAGAAGCAAATTTGTTTCATTGCAAGTTATAGAGTTTTGTTTTATAGTTTTCTAGATATAGTTTTGTCGTGAAAGAAATGTGTGCATCTTAAGTCTTCTTCGCTTTTCTGGTTGAGATTACAATCAAAGTTTAAAGTGTTGTACTTGATTTTTTGCTCTAAAACTTGAAAAACAGATTGGTTTCATTTTGCCATTTGCAATGGTCCAAATTATTCTTCATTTCATTTCATTTATTGGTTTATTAGGACAGTGTACAATTACATTAAGCACAGTGGCAGAGATGTTCTTCACTTACCACATGCATTGAAAGCCACACATGCTCTGATCCAGCATTTTTCAGTTCCGATACCGATTCTGATACTAAAGATACCAATGCAAAAACTGAGAACGTGATTTATTTTCTTTAAAACACAAATTAAATTAAACAAAACAGACCCCAACGTGTTATGTAGCTGGTATTTATGTAAAACATTTTATAGTTCAAACATTGTGAGACTTTCTGGGTTGACAATGACCAGTAAATAGTCCTAAAAGATCATTGCATATGGGCAATCAGGATATCGAATTAACCGATATTTGGAAGCCGATCCAGCAAATCTTTCAGTAACGAGTAAAAGTTATCCGACAACAGCATCGTATTCAGAGCATCCAGATGATTCACCTTGATGAGTTCATAAGTGCTTTTCAAGACTCTCAGATCAGCCGTCGCAGTGAAACTACCAGCAACTAGCATGTTAACTACACATTTCCTGCTAATCGAACAGTAAAACACAAAATTAGATGGAAACGGAACACAGCAGGCTTATTTTAGCCTTTATAAAATATATCTGCACTGGGGTGAGACACATTTTTTTCAGCCCCATGGGGGGAAAAACCGGCACACTCATCCAACAGACTTTATTTATACAGCTCTGAGCTGCAATGTGGAAATGTGTAAAACCAACAAATACAAACAAATTAGGGCAAAGCAACTTGAGCTAAAAAACACCTTCCAGAGATTAAGTGGGTTAAAAACAGAATGAAAAAGGGATTTGTTTATTGATTTGATAGCATAAATAGTCACTGTTAGTATTCCCGTTGCTCGGTATTGTACTTGGAAAGCAAAAATGTAGTTTCAGTATCAAAACTATGAACATGGATCAGAACAGTGAGCTAAAAATACAGCCATAGGACACAGTGACAGATACGTGACTTTGTATTTTTACTCAACAGTGTGAAAGAATGCTACAGGACTTCTCAGACTAGTGTTGGTGCAGTCTGTAGTTACTGTCTGAGCTTATCACAGTAATCACATGGGGAGCCTTCACTCTCAATGCAGACTAAACACTCCGACATAACAGCCAATAACAGCCTGGTCCAGGATACTGGCCAACCACCCAACACTGACTTTATTGTATTTCTTATTAAAATTTTATTTTATTTTTTTTATGTTTTTTATTTTTATTGTAGTATTTTGGGTTATTGTACCCATTTTTATTTTATTATTTTTTGATGTTTTGATTTAGATTTTTGTACTTTTTTATTATTATTATTATTTATTGTAGTATTTTGGCTTATTGTACCCAGTTTTATTTTTATTATATTTTTAGTTGTAAGATTTTAATTTGAGCTATTCTTGCCATAGTAACCCAATATTTGTCCCCACATTTGGCAGGTTTTACGCTTATACCAGATGCCCTTCCTTCACCCATTATTCCTGAGACTCAGTAGCTCTTACCTGGAATCACATTTCTTTTAGAGCACGATTTGAACCATTAACCCCCTGATTGGTGGACGTGCTGTACACTTAACTCACTATCCCTCTGTTTACGCAATACAGTTTGGTGAAGTTGAGTAACTGGTTGCAGCTTGCCAGTGTATTTTTCCAATTATTTGCTTATCAAAGCATTGTAATTTCCAATATTCCGGATATGTGTCCATGTTTCTCACTTTTGTTATTGTGTAATGTTTGTGTATTTTGTGGTACGCTGCTAGGACACTGTACATGTGCTTTTGTTGAGGTCTTGAAAGCATATAGTGTTTTTAGCACGGTTGGATTCACATGAATGTACCTGCGCCTCATATTCAAATGTTGTGTTTTCATTTTGTGCTTTGTGGATTCAGCGGCAGAAGCAAGTGTGCTGAAATATAAGACCATGTGCCAAAGTGTGGCGATATGGATGTTCCAGTGGGTGCTGAAATGTGTGGAGGTGTGTTGATGTGTGCTATGTGTGCCAAACTGTGCCAAAATGTCTGAAAGTGTGTTGAAATGTGCTAATGTGTGCCAAAGTGTGCCAGTGTGTGCTGAAATGTGCCAGTGTGTGCTGAAATGTGCCAGTGTGTGCTGAAATGTGCCAGTGTGTGCTGAAATGTGCTATTGATTGCAGAAATGTGCTGATGTGTCCTAAAGTGTGCCAGTGGGCATTAAAATGTGTTGATGTGAGCCAAAGTGTGCCGAAGTGTGCAGCTATGTGCCAGTGGGTGCTGAAATGTGAAAACCTGTTTTCAATTGATTTACCTGGTAGAATATTGATTAAAAACACAAAAAAATGTACAGATGTGTGCCAAAGTTTGCCAGTGGGTGATGAAATGTGCTGATGTGTGCCAAAGTGTGACAGTGGGTGCCGAAATGTGCCGGTGTGTGACGAAGAGTGTCGAAATATAAGTGTGCCACTGCTGCCACTCCAGTGGGAGGTGAAATGTGCAGAGGTGTGTTGATATGTGCCAAACTGTGCCGAAATGTGCCAAACTGTGCCAAAATGTCCGAAAGTGTGTTGATTTGTGCCAGAGTATGCTGAAATGAGCAGCTATGTGCCATTGTGTGCTGAAATGTCCCGGTGGGTGCTAAAATGTGCTGATGCGTGCAAAGGTGTGCCAGTGGGTGCTGGAATGTGGTGACGTGTGCCAAAGTGTGCCGAAGTGCGCAACTATGTGCCAAACTGTGCTGAAATGTGTCAAATTGTGCCGAAATATGAAATGTGTGGAGGTGTGTCGATGTATGCCACGTGTGCCAGACTGTGCCGAAATGTACCAAAATGTCAGAAAATGTGTTGAAATGTTCTGATGTGTTCCAAAGTGTGCCAGTGTGTGCTGAAGTGTGCCAATGTGTGCTGAAATGTGTGGATATGTGTTAATGTGTGCCATATGTACCAAACTATGACTAAATGTCTGAAAGTGTGTTGAAATGTATTGTTGTGTGCCAAAGTGTGCAGCTATGTGCCAGTGGATGCCAAAATGTGCTGACGTGTGCCGAAATTCACCAAATGTTCCAATGTGTGGCATAATGTGCCAGTGTGTGCTGAAATGCACAGATGCGTGCCGTGCCAGGTAGTAACGGCACTGTAGCCTAAACCAGATGCTAGACAGTACCGAACCATAATATAGACCAGACCCGAGGAGAGGAGATAAGCCCTGACCTGTGTGATAAACTTTAGGACAGGAACAGTTATCGGAGCAGGGATGTTGTGTGAAGGGTTCTGAAAATCAAACAAACGCAGACCACTGTGAGATAATATCATCTTTATTACAAAACATAACACTGGAAATAAAACAATGTATATAATGAATCAGCAGACAGCACTGGACACACTAAATGCAGGGAAGTGTCTTGCCCAATAACACAAAAGTTCAGTAGTTCAAAAATTTAATTTCAGTAGTAGTAGAAGTTGTTAAAAAAGGATAGAGTAGTAGCAGTAGCAGTAGGAGTAGTAATGAGAATAGTAGGAGTAGTAGTATGACTATAGTATGAATAGTAGTAATCGTCATAGTAGTCATAGTAGTAGCAGTAGAGGTAGTGGTAGTAGCAGTAGTAGTAGGAATAGTAGGAGTATTTGTAGTAGTAGTTGAAGTAGACCAATAGTTGTAAGAGGAGGCAGACAGGGATTAGTAATAGTAACAGCAGTAGAAGTAGTAATAGTAATAGCAATAACAGTAGTAGTAGTTGTAGTAGCAGTAATATTTGTAATAGTAGGAGTTGGAGTAGTATGAATAGCAGGAGTAGTAGTAGGAGTAGCAGAAGTAGAGTGTTAGTAGTAGGACTAGTAGTAGAATAGTAGTAGTAAGAGGAGGATGATGAGAGGGAGTATTAATAGAAGTAGTTGTAAAACCAGTAGAAGCAGTAGTGGTAATAGTAGTAGTAGTAGTAGTAGTAGTAGTAGTAGTGGTAGTAGTAGTAGTAGTAGTAGTAGTAGTAGTAGTAGTAGTAGTAGTAGTAGTAGTGGTAGTAGTAGTAGTAGTAGTAGTAGTGGTAGTAGTAGTAGTAGTAGTAGTAGTAGTAGTAGTAGTAGTAGTAGTAGTAGTAGTACTAGTAGTAGTAGTAGTAGTAGTAGTAGTAGTAGTAGTAGTAGTAGTAGTAGTAGTAGTAGTAGTAGTAGTAGTAGTAGTAGTAGTAGTAGTAGTAGTAGTAGTACTAGTAGTAGTAGTAGTAGTACTAGTAGTAGTAGTAGTAGTAGTAGTAGTAGTAGTAGTAGTAGTAGTAGTAGTAGTAGTAGTAGTAGTAGTAGTAGTAGTAGTAGTAGTAGTAGTAGTAGTAGTAGTAGTAGTAGTAGTAGTAGTAGTAGTAGTAGTCACGTGTTGCATCTTTTCAAGTTCATTTTCAAGATGTAAAAAATGTCCCGGTTTTTGATCAGATGAAACATGTGGTCTTTGGGAAAGAGCTGATCTGGTAATAATCAAGTGAGAGAATTAAAAATATGCGTATGTTACACATGAGTCAATAAACAGCACAGATCAGAGCTTTGAACAGTAATGATGCTTTTTCATTTGCTGCAAAACCTGAAAATAGAGTAAAAAGTTCAAAATGCACCATAAAACATATTTCACAAACACGGACTCGATGGCAGACAAGTCGAAAAGTGAAACAGTGATGCAAGAAAGAGACAAAAAATATATGGGTAAAACTACCACTACAAGAGTCAAATATGAACATCTGAAGTTGATTGAATTTGGTGGAAAAAAAACTAAAATAATACGCAAATTCTGGTATTTTCAAACAATACTAATGTTCATATCATTTCATATTGTCACATAAAACTTTGTCACTTTAGACAACTTTTACTCAAGTAAGATACTGTTACTTCAGAATGATATTACTCAAGTAAACACAAAGTAGTGATGCACGACAAAGTAAAAAAAAGTATTTGGGTAAAACTACTACTACTAGAGTAAGGACGCAACATTAATGTGATTTGAAGGAAAAAAGACTAAAGTAACACACAAATACACAAAATCTTGTATTTTCACACAACACTAATGTTTAATCCATGTAACATTGTCACATGACGCTTTTGTCACTTTAGACTCACTCACAGTTGGAAGAGGAAGCACAACTTTACTGAAGTTACTTCACAATGAATTATTGAGTATTACTCAAGTAGAAACACAAAGTAGTGATGCAAGAAAGAGTTTTAAAAAAGATTTTTGATAAAACAATAACTAAAGAGTCAGGACACAACATCTAGAGTTGATGTAATTTGAAGGGAAAAAAACAAACTAAAATATGTAAATTCTGGTATTTTCAAACAGCACCAATGTTCATATAATTTCATATTCTCACAGAAAGTGTTTGTCACTTTAAACTTACTCACAGTGGGAATGGAAACATAACTTTTACTCAAGTAAGAGTACTGATACTTCAGAATTCTATTGCTTATTTTGAAACGCAAAGTAGTGATGCAAGACTAAAAAAAAGAAAAGTTATTTGGATAAAACTACTACTAAAGAGTCAGGACGCAACATCTGAACTTGATGTAATTTGGAAGAAAAAAATAGTACACAAATACACAAATTCTAGTTTTTTCACAAAACACTAATGTTCAATCCATGTAATATTGTCACATAAAGCTGTGTCACTTTAAACTTACTCAGTGGGAAGAGGAAGTACCACTTTTGCTCCAGTAAGAGTACTGTTACTTCAATAAAAGTATTAATCAAGTAGGAGTGAAATCATGCATCACTGCAGACACTAAAATCTGTCCAAGTTCAGATGACTTGAATTAAGAGAGTTTTATTATGATTGGAGTAAATTTCACTTGACAAATAAAATGACTAAATCTACCAATGAAATCAGACCAGGACTAAAAATATGAAAATACATCTTATTACAATTAAGATCAGAAAAAAACAGCAACTCTTTGTGCTTAAAATAAGAACCTAAATCTAATGTTGCTTGGATTAAGGAAAACAAGTTGAAACCGCTCAAATCAAATCAAACGTTTTTATTTTAAGCCATTTTAACTTACACAGATTTTGCTCTTTGCAGTGCTTCTAGAGAAGTTCAAGTTACTCAAGTAAATGTAATGAAGTATGAAGTTACATGTGGATACTGTGAAGTAAACTATAGCCACCAAGATGCCATGAATTACATAAATCAGAAGTACAGATAACATGGTGGAAACGCGTGGGAACCCTCTTTGAATCCAAAACTGCCCCCCGTCACTTTTGTCGTATCCTCTGCTCCATCCTCCTCCGAAATGTGTTCCATCAGCTGTTTCTGTCGCGTCTGGAGGCGGCCTCTGTGCCTTTTGTCTCGGCCCGGGGGCTAGCAGGCTAAAAAGCTATAGTCGGGCCCAGCATCGCTCCGCGGACAACTTTTGCGGCGAGCGCGGTTGGGACAGGCCGTGGCACCGCGCGCGTCATGGGCACGGACAGGGCGCGGAGCTGAGCGCTGGCACTGGGCGTTACGAGCCGTGGATGCGCTGGTCCCACCGGGTTGGAATACTGGAATAGCAGCGGGAGTTTTGGAGCCGGGAGAGCGCCTGGGGAGCGGAGGTTTGTGATTTATGTGTTTGCAGAAGCTGTCAGGACAAGCCGGGCACTAGTAACAAGCACTGTGCTACAACTGCGTGCCTCCGTTACGCGTTACGCAACCAGGGCATTCACCAAACTATCCCCGGCCCTCCAGTGGGAAGCGGGGCCCGGGAGAGGTCCTGAGCTTCTCCTGCGGGATGCGTGCGCCTGTTCCCGGCCATGCTGGACTTATTTACGGGCGCTTTTTGGAACAGTTGGTTCTATCCCAGGACCGCTGCTGTCTCTGGTTATGGCGCGTTAGGAGCCTCACCCGTGATGTATGGTCATTGTGATTTAATAGTCGGCATGGGGTCAGTATTCACGTCAGTTTACGCTACAATTCTCGTATTTTAAACTTTTAATCTCTCGTCTGGAGTCTCTTTACATTGTGTTGTAGCCTATTGCTTTTTGGCCTTGTTTATGACACACTATTACGCACATTAGGAAGTTGTTTTTATAGGCTAGCCACGTCTGGTATTATTTGACCTACTTATTCATATTTTTAACACAGTTTTAAATGTTAGATTTGATTGAATTCTGAAATCTAATTATCTAATCGCACATTAATGGTTAATTTATTTATAGCCATTTAATTAGTATACAAAGATGCAAATCATGCCCATATTCAAGTCTGTAGCTTGAGCAATGTTTTAAAAAATACATATCAAATTATTATCCAATTTATGCATTTATGTTTTTATTATCTGTTTATCTGTTTATCTGTGTATGTATCTGTCTCTCTATCTTAACTGCCTTTTCTGTATTCCTGGTGCGTCGCGTCTTGAGCCCTTTTACGCACGCCGACTCCATTCTCCGTTTTCATTTCAGATCACCTCGTTTTCATAATTGCTTTTGGACATTATTTTTTGTATTTTCTCATGATTAAATTAGCTCCGCTCCGCATCCAAGAAAATCTCATGCGCGAATCTCTCACGTCCCTGAATGCTCCCGTTTGAAAGTAAAAACCACTGAATTTGATCCGGTGTAATTTGATCAGTGCAATCAATAGTGCAGAGGCCCATTCCCGGAGCTTTCCTCCTCTCCTCCCCGCGTTATGGTGCACGGGAGAGGGGTAATTTCACTGGAGGAGGCCTGTCTGGCTGAGGAGTAGGATTACACAGACACGGACTTTGTCATTTGGATTTCTGTAGATACACGTTTTTAAATCTGACCTCTCTATTTATCTCCTGTTTTTCTTTTTTTTTTTTTTTTCTTTTTGGTTCACAGTTCTTCGGAGCTTCCTGGTCGCTCTCGTCTACATTTGAAGGAAAAAGCAAGGCATCTATCGGTGAGTGGTGATTTATGGACTTTGTTGGAGTCATTTTGGCCATGGCCTTGTTGGTGCGTCTTTTGCGTCTTTTGCGCATGGCTGGGATTTTGAGTTGTTATTTTGAGGAATTTGTATATGCGGGTATTTCATGTTTTGTTTTGTAATATTTTACTCAGAATCAGATTGTTTGTGTGGATGTGCGTGTTTGCCATAGTTAGTGAATAGT
Source organism: Odontamblyopus rebecca (assembly GCA_030686955.1). NCBI lineage: Eukaryota > Metazoa > Chordata > Actinopteri > Gobiiformes > Gobiidae > Odontamblyopus > Odontamblyopus rebecca. The sequence continues at coordinate 16,593,812 of CM060667.1, forward strand.
AGGAATTTGCTTTGCCGATATGATGCAGCATAAAACTATGACCCATATCAACCAAAACACTTTAAAAAAATGCTTTATCAAAACTTGGTCAAATTTCTTAATTCAAATATATTTCTATTAAAATTATATAAAAAGTGATTGTTGGCCTTTGACCCGCAGTATTCCTCACACTACAGTTTTACGCACATAATTACGCAACCGTGCCATGCCATTTTTTCGCATTGATATAACGCCATTCATTGTATGACGTAATGTAAAGTCAAGTATGGCCACGTGCTATCCTAAAGTAATCGAACACTCGATGGTGAGGGCCGGGGCAGCGCAGGGCAGCCTCGGCGGGGAACAGTGGGCTTATAGCGGGTCAGTCCATCAAGACGGTTATTAAAACAACGCTTAATGTCCGCGAGAACTGAGCCAAAGTGACGAATAATGGCCGCAATAACAATAAAACGGGCGATAAAACGAGGGAGAGGTGGTGTTTTCCAGGAGACAAAAAAGAGGAAAAAAAGAAAGGGATGAAAGGGAAGGGGTGAGTGGAAGGAGCCTAGGATTGAATTTGATTTCGCAGTCAGAGGAAATTCCTTAGTGCCATCCTCGCTGGCCTAGTTTTTTCTCTCTCTCTTCTTCAAATCCCAGAGGCGAAAAAAGGGGGGAAAAAGGAAAAAAAAAATCCAGGGAGCGAGGCTTGGAGAGAGGGGAGTTGTGAAACCCAATACGCGTGACCCAATGCGCACTAGCAGCGTCTGTCATCCAACCCAAATCAAGAATAAATGCCGACGTCTTTCATTTTTCAAAACTACATGCACCGGCGTGTTCTGAGCGTGGAATCCTTTCTTCTACCCGCTCCTCGTCTTCCCACAACCGGGTAAAATCCCCCAAGCCTGCTCAGCGAAACTCATTAAATCCAAAAGTGAAACAAAAAGGACAATTGCTAGAAAAGAAATTGCGCACGAAGACATTCTGGCCGCCTACTTCCGTGACCGCCACCTACGCCAAGCTATCCTCACATTTGGGCACGCTATCTGTTTTTAAGTCTCCGCTTTACGCACACACACGTACGCACGGTCACACACGCCGGCGCCGCTCGTGAGAACTCATAAATCTTACGTAGCCATAAACGACAGCATGTAGCATCTTGAATAATAAAAATAGGGGCGAGCGGAGGAGAGAGGGAGAGAGAGGGCTGAGAGATGGTAGGTGATATGCGCGCGTACTTGTGCGTCAGTATTCGGTTTTGTTTTCATTTTGGGCAGCTCCTCTCGCCTCGCCTGCGCGTCGCCCGTTCGCTTGGGTTTGAGTTTGCGGCCTTCTCCGGCCGCTCTCCGCGTGTAATGGAGGTCTCCCCGGTGGTTTCTTGTGCAAACACGGTACGTTGTTGCGTTCTGGATGTGTTTGAAAGAGCAGGAAGCGCGCCCTGGTGCAGGTTTTAGGGTCCTAACGAGCTCCGGGGCTGGACAGGAGAATAGATGGTGAAAAGTTAGAAGCGCAGTGCTCGGAACTGGAGCGGGGGTCAAACATGGCTGACCTCATCCTATGGCTATGTCAAGTATTTGGCTGTGTGGATATTGCTTCCTTGTTTAGTGTAACCATGAGTTGAACCGCTGGAAGTACTGCAGTAACTTTGTGGAGACATATAAGTATATTGAAGTACAAACTCTTTTACTGTTTTGGTATCTGTTTAGGGGGGGAAAAACTCTATAGCGTTTTGAAAGTAGTTAATGGCATCTATTTTAAACTATTTTTTTTATTTCATCATCTACTCTTTGAAAAAAAAATATGTTAAATAAGTGCGTACTAAAGTATTTTCTCCACTTACTTTTCCTCTTACTCGGGTGATAATTTCTATCACATTTTCCGTACTTGAATAAAACCCTTTCGAATTCACGGTGCTTTTGCGTAAGTCAATCTTGGCTCTTCTATCAAATATTTATATCATCTGTCAGTCTCTGTTACTGCGTGTCTTAGTACGCGCCTCGCAGTTATTACAAAACCATGTCAGGTCCGCGGTTCAAGTTATTCTCCTCGTTTTGACGTTTCAGTAAATATGTTTGCATCATCATAGTTTGCTGTTTTGATGGGTGCTGGTGCATGAGGCCCAAATCTGGCAACCCAGTGATATCTGGCGTTTATTGTCTTGTATTTTGATTATGTGGTCACGTATGTGCTTTGGGCCTGTATATTATTTGTATGGTGGTAGTAGTAGAAAGTAGTAATAGCAGTAGTAGTAGTAGTAGTAGTAGTAGCAGTAGCAGTAGCAGTAGTAGTAGTAGTAGTAGCAGTAGCAGTAGTAGTAGTAGTAGTAGCAGCAGTAGCAGTAGCAGTAGCAGTAGTAGTAGTAGTAGTAGTAGTAGCAGTAGCAGTAGCAGTAGCAGTAGCAGCAGTAGCAGTAGCAGCAGTAGCAGTAGCAGTAGTAGTAGTAGTAGTAGTAGTAGCAGTAGCAGTAGCAGCAGCAGCAGTAGTAGTAGTAGTAGTAGTAGTAGCAGTAGCAGTAGCAGTAGTAGTAGTAGTAGTAGTAGCAGTAGTAGTAGTAGTTTGTGTAAGTTGCAAAGAATTTATTTTGATTTTATTTGTGCTTTTGCTTGTATATAGTCTATTAAATCTTTAACAACTCTCCATCTGGTGGACGCACTGGTAGTAGTAGTCGTAGTAGTAGTAGTAGTAGTAGTAGTAGTAGTAGTAGTAGTAGTAGTACCACCCCATTGTGTTATTTTCCCTGTATTCCCTTGTATTCATTAATATGTAAGTATAAGTATTACGCGCTTGTCGTGCTGGGTGCATTTTTTTCCCCTTTGGCTGAATTTATGTCAAGCCCTCTGATTGGCCAAAGCCAAGACACATGACCTCTATGCTTCAACACAGAGTACACTCGACACTAAATGTAGCTCTATATGACCTTATTAACCATCTTTTAATAGCTCAAAAATCACACTCGTAGAAACACAAACATAAATAGTTCCAAAATCACTTTATATCTGCTCCAGAGAAAACTCCAGACTTCTTCGGAATGTTGTGAGATAAGGAGGGAATTCCATCCAAATTCGTGGGAACTAGTGCATTTTCTTCCACATTGTGTCACATTTAGTAACACAAACAATCATTTTCGAATATCATCCGCAATAATTTAATACCATGTCAATATAAAATGCAAAACACAACCACATATTCCCCAATGACTTCGCCAGTGACCTTTGAGTGAACCAAGTACCCACACGTAAACTGTGACAGAACGTAACATCGCGTTATAGGGCTGTGTGTTCTTGCAACGTGCCTGCTAATTGGCCAATAAAGGCTACTATTATGAATTTATGGCATATGTTTCCTGTTATGGCGCTGTTATTCTACAAGCGAACACATGGCCTACAGCTACGCGCACCCCGTGACTCTGTAACTCAATCTGGGCGAAGCGCGCACTCCGTGGACCAGCCACTGTGGCCTGGAATGGGCTTTTACGCACTGCTAAGTTATCAAATATGTTAAAATAAAACATATATACATAATTTGGAATGGGTTTACAGGAGAGACTGAACTCATATCTGACATATTTTGAATAAAACCGCCCTAAAAGTTCTTTTTTTTTTTTTTTTTTTTTTTTTTTTTAAATGATATCGGATTTATTACGTATAATAGAAACCGCATTACGTCAACATAGACACAGCAGGATGCTGACTTAAGTCTTTGTTTTGGGCACTTAGAAATCTTATAAAATCATAATTATGATCTATCGATGGTTCTAATGCGATTTGAATACTATTGTACAATTCAAAGGCGCACTTCATGCACCAGTTCATAAAATTGCCCTATAGCGTACAGGAAAGCTTAGCAAGTTATTCAAATAGATTTAGAGTGTATACATAACTGTTTTAGAGACAAAACACTTATGTATGGCTTATTTTGACTAAAATGTGCTAAAAGTTCCATTTCACATTTCTGACAGGAAGTATGTCGTATATGTAAAGTAGAAATTCGTAAAATACTATGACCTAAGCCTTTATTTTGAGCACTTCTCCGCTCTCAGCTTTCATAATATCACTATAAATCTAATGTGATTTGATGCTATGATACAGTCCAATGCCTCACCCTCACCGTAAGCTTTCATTTGGACCAGTCTAGCCTGGAATGAGTCATTACGCAACGTTTAGCTATTTGCTGTGTTTACATAATACAAAATCCGTTTGACAGACTTTACAGCAGAGACAAAATTGTTATAAAGGGCTTATCTTCACTTTAATATCAATTTTACACGATAAGATCTATTTATGTGAAGTATGAAGTAGCTATGGCAGAATACCGCGACTTTAATCTTATTTTGGGCACTTAAAAATGCACCGTCCCAGTTCTGATTACCCAGATCTGTCAATAACTCCCTCGTTTTGAACGCAATGGTTACTTAGCACAAGCTTTTATTTGATTCCCATGTCTTTAATTGGCTCAAAACATTAGTACGCACGCCATGGCACAGCTTGGCCTTTGGTTAAGTTTAAAAGATAGACCAAACCGTTATAAAGGTTTGGGGTTTTTTTTTTTGGTCAAATGTGTCGTAAAAATGCAGATATTCGTGGTTTAAAACTAGATTGCTGAGTATGTATGTAAATAGGCCTCTTAATTGCATGGATGCTATGAGTTAAGCCTTTCTTTGGGGCATATACAAATCTTTTAGGCCCGATTCTAGGCTTGGTATCATCTGTCTATAACTCTATAATGTGATTTGATACATGATACAGCGTTAGAGCTCCTCACCATCTCCTTTCTCTCAGATTTGGCACATATATTCACTTACACGCCCTTTAAACTCCTCGCTTTCCCGATCACCCTCTTTGGATTGATACTGTCACGGAGAGCGAAGCGAGCCGGTGACGCTGAGCGCTTTGACGAGGGATCCGCGCGTCAGTCAGCCCAGTCGGCTCTCACCCCCGCGTCTGGGTGTAAACAAGCGGATGGAATACTAACCCAGCAACCGCCGCCGCTGCTGCTTCTCCGGAGTGCTGCAAAGAAACCGGGGAATGGAGGAGAACGCGCGGTTTGGGATGGATTATATGGCCGGACCCGGTGCTTGTCGTCGGAGTTCCCGGATAGAGAGACGCGTTTGAAGAGGGGGGCATTGTTACCGAGCTGTGGCCGTGAAGAGAGGAGGCAAGCGCGGGGAGAAGAAGGACAGAGAGAGCGCTGGTGGTGGAGAGGAAGCGGCAGAAGCAGAGGGGTGGGGGGCGGCACTGGCTCTCGTTCCTCGCCGGTTAAAAAAAAAAAAAAAAAAAAAAAAAACGAGGCTAATTCTGCTCGTGCGCTAAAGCTAACCACCATTGCGCTCACATACACAGGCTATCCAAGCTATCTCCAAAAGGCTAGGTGGGGATAGGCTGCTAGAACAACAACAACACAGCTTCCGCGGCCCCCCCTTCGCTCTGTCCCTGCTTGCCGTTGATGCGCCTCGGCGTACGGGGGGGAAGCCGATCCGCGCAGCCCGCTCCCACCACCGCCACCGACACCGCTACCACCATTCATGTTGTGATTTGTGGGACTATAACAGCCCGCACGCCGGAGCCTCCGCGCGTTATCGGGGGGATATATCGGAGGACACGACAAAAAACAAACCGCCACCGAGCCGAGTGTGGACGGGAAAGGGAAGGAAAAGGACTCGGATCTCGAATGGTTGTTACCGAGTGAGGTGGAGATGCGGTGTCAACGCCGGACCGGGTTGGACCGGCACCAGCAGCGGAGCTAAGAGGCGTGGAGACACGGGGAAGCGGTTTGGAGAGGTAAGGGGGCGAGCGTGTATACGGGCGTTGAGGCGGGCGGTGGATGTAGGCCAGAGCTGTGGAGGGGAGGACAACAATAACGCTACATAGGCGCAGCGTGGTTGATTTATGGCCCGTATGACTTCAAACTCGGTTCAGGAAGAGTTCACACAATGCTGTAAGCTGTAACCCCCCTCTCTCCCCCTCTCTCCCTCTCTCCTCTGGCCTTCCATCTTTTAACCTTACAATATCAGCTCCTATCTGTATCCACCACACGTTATATCGGTTACTCTCCTATTTTATTTCACGTAAATGATTTTTAAGCACGGATTTCACAACGCTCCCTTACTGTTCCAAGGCCGAGCTGATGTCTGTTAATGGCACATGTGATACTATGAAAGTTAATGTACTCGTGTCTTCCCGCATAGGCGCCATTTGGTAACGTAATATTACCGGATAACGGGCAGACGCGCGAGGAGAGACAGTAGTGGACACCGTCTGGGCACTGGTGTAACTGTTTTTGCTTTGGATAGCTCTGGGAATGAGAGGAGGAAGAGGTGAGGAGGAGGAGGAGAAGGAGGGAGGCGCCGCGTAAAAAGTTGGTGATTGTATTAAGCCGTTGTTGGAGCTGTTCTTTACGCGCAGGGGGCACGTACGCGACTTGTCCCGTTTAATGGCCAAACACGATATGATTTAATAACGTATTCCGCCTCCACTCTAGAGCGAGGCCCCCTCGCTCCCCCTCGCAGCCGCCGCTCCTTCGCTGTTCCTCGGAGTAAATCATTAGGATTCCAGGGTGTCTCGGAGAAAGATAAATGGGTGACATGTGTGACGTGCTGAGAGCTACGCCGCGGCTGGCAAATTCGTGAACGAACAATAGGAGAGAAGCCGTCTTAATTTAGCTGCGTCCAATGCGTAATGAGTGGGATTTGGTACTAATTAACCTCACAATTGGAAAAACCCAACTGACTAGCCCGTGTCTTTTGTTGATAGTTTGTTAAATATTAAACCAACTTTACTTCTAACATAATTTTCAATTATTTTTTATTAATATTAATGGCAGCTCATTTTTAACAATAGATTCACATAGATTTAAAATACCACCCATGATTTCGTTTGTAGTTGTAGTATTTTTTTTAGAACATAATACATAAAACTGTAGAATTGTCATTTAAAATTGGCCTACTTTTTTTTTTCTTTTTTTTTTTTTTTACATTGCATTCTTCAATTCATCGCAACTGTTTTGAGTCGTATTTTCGCTTCAACAATGTCTGGACAGCCTCCTCTGTTCTCGTTTGGTCGTGTTATCTGGACAAATGAATGCCAGGTGACCGCTGTTGCCCGGCCTGGCCCACCCCGGCTCAGAGCCCCAGATAGCGGCTCTAAACTAAGGGCTTTTCCCTCCGGGGGCCACGCTAGAGCCCTGCGTGCGCTCGCTGTGGCCATTCGACCCTGGTCTGATGGATGGACCAGTGAGTCGTGAAGCTGCTTCTTCCGCCATGTCTCCCTCCGCTCCCCCCACCTACCCTTTCCCACCATCCCTCCCTCCCCTTGTCTTCTTATTTTTCCTTTTTTCGTGAGAACTTCAAGGTGCTGTCGCTACAATGTGGAGCAGATTGGAAACAAAGATGGCGCGATGCAGACTGTATTTGGAATGGCACATTGTCTGTTGCTTTTGCATCGATAAACAAGATTTTCGTTGCATTCAAATATTTAGGCCTTTATCTTCGTGTTCATTTTGCCATATGTACCCTGCATTTTGACTGTGTGCCAAAAACAATATCAGTATTTGACATTTTACCTTATATTCGTACATTATGTCCAATTTTCACTCAATATATTGTAGTGATCGTCTAAAATGTGTGTGCGTAATTGCGTAAAAGTAATCTATAGGTTATTTACATTCGTTAAGTACGATCTGTGCGTAATTGTCTATCTATCTATCTATCTATCTATCTATCTATCTATCTATCTATCTATCTATCTATCTATCTATCTATCTATCTATGAATTTATGTATCTGTCTGATAAGTTACCTTATATTCGTACATTGTGTCCAATTTTAACTCAATATATTATAGTGATTGTCTAAAATGTGTGTGCGTAATTGCGTAAAAGTAATCTATATAGGTTATCTACACTCGTTAACTATACGATCTGTGTTAATTATCTATCTATCTATCTATGAATTTATGTATCTGTCTGATAAGTTACCTTATATTCGTACATTGTGTCCAATTTTAACTCAATATATTATAGTGATTGTCTAAAATGTGTGTGCGTTATTGCGAAAAAATAATCTATAGGTTATCTACATTCGTTAACTACGATCTGTGCGTAATTGCTTTCCTATCTATCTATCTATCTATCTATCTATCTATCTATCTATCTATCTATCTATCTATCTGTCTGTCTGTCTGTGTGTCTGTCTGTCTGTCTGTCTGATACCTTATATTCGTATCATATTATATTTTCACAAATTACGCACAAATCATCCAACTAGCGATATTTGTACACCGTAATTCCGTATAATTGCGTAATCTAAATCAATACATCTATCTGTCTGTCTGCCTATCTACCTATCTATCTGTCTAGTGAAGTGAACAGACGTTAATAAAATCCAGTTACATTTGGACTGCGCGGTGTGGAGAGGCCTGGGCACGTTTTACGCATAAGTATCGTCGTCTCGCGGAGATATGAGTGAGCTGAGAGGCGCAGACAGAGCCCAGTAAATCACAGACACGAGGCCGGGGTTGACACAAATATATATATAGGCTACTGCTACACCAGTCCAGCCCAGTCAGCGGCAGCAGCAGTGTACGAGCGCACGCACGGTCACACGGCGCCGTCGTTACGCACGCGAAAAACCGAGCACAAACAACGGCCACGTGACGCATGCGGTTGTATTCGTCAGCACGGGTCCAAAAAAAAAAAAAAAAAAAGAAAAAAAAAAACTGTGTCAGGCCCAAGAAGGCGTGGGAACTATTTATATATTGTCATTTTATTTATTTATTTATTTATTTATTTATTTATTTATTTATTTATTTATTTATTTATTTATTTATTTATTTATTTATTTATTTATTTATTTATTTATTTATTTATTTATTTATTTATTTATTTATTTAATTATTTAATTATTTATTTTGTCCTTCTTTTGGTCAATACAGCTTTGTGCGTTTTTTTTTTCTTTTTTCCCCTTTTTTCTTTTTATTATCATAACGTAAACATAGCAAACACTGTACGAAACAAAATCCAGGGATTATTTCAATTGCATCGTTAGAAAAAATTTAATACAATTATTATTATTATTATTATTATTATTATTATTATTATTATTATTAATTTATTTTTATTTATTGGTGGTCATAATTTTTTTTTTCGTTTTTTGTGTTTTGTGTTTTGTTTTTACTTTTTTATAAACCAAACTCCATTCTATTTGTTGTAAAGCCATAAAATAAAATCAATTTAAATAATCGGATGACAAAACAATCAAATAAATCGTTAAAACATGACACAAACAAAAATCTGCAAACCCCTTTTATAATCACCTTACCTAGCACAAAAAAACGGAGCCCCTTTTTTTTTTTCTTTTTTTTTTTTGTCCATTTCTTGGCCCCTTCTCCGGTGTCAGGAGGAGCAGGCTTGCCCTACCCGTGCCCCCTTCTCCTCTGTGGAGCATCTGCAGGCTGTTCTCTCTCAGGTCCTCGGGGGGGGCAGAGGTGAGGAGGGTGGGTAAAGGAGGGAGGGGGGGGGGGGGGGGGGGTGTTAAAGGGGGAGTTACTGAGTGAGCGAGAGAGCGAGGGGGAAGAAAAGCACTGGTTTCTATTCATGTCATGGCGCCTTTCATTTGAGGAAGATGGATTTATCTCTTTTCTCATTTTCTCCCCCCTCCCCTCTTTTCTCTCTCTCCGTCCCTCCTCCTCTTCCTCACAGGTCAGATTGCAAGGGACCGTTGGAGAGGCACCGTCACGTGACCCCCGGTACCAAATGGTCTTCCGGGAGTGGCGCACAGCAAGGACCGGAGCAGCACACGCAGTCGCCCCTCCCCGCCTCCTCACCCTCTCCTCCTCTTCCTCGCCCTCCTCCTCCTCGCCATGCAGAAGACCTCCTACTACGACAACCCCTCCACGCTGTTCGGGGGTGGGTACACGTCCTACCAGGTACCCGGTGGGAGCGGAGGGGGCGTGGCTACGGGCCAGGCTAACGGCTACGTGGGCGGGTACGACGGTCCGGTGCCGGGGGCGGTCTCGCATCACCCGGCCAGCTTCCAGTCGGGCAACAGCGCAGCCCTTCTGGAGGCGGAGTCCTACCAACGTGCCGCCTGCTCACTGCAAACGCTAGGGGGCAGTAGCGGGCACCAAGCGCTGGCCAAGGGCAAGGAGCTGAACGGGAGCTGCATGGGCGCGCAGGTCTCGCCGCCGATACCCGCGAACACGACGAGCAACAGCGGCGGAGGTACGCAGCAGCAGGGAGGCGCTACGGGTACTGCGAAGGCGGCGGCGTCCACGAAAGCGGCGTCGAATTCCAGCTCGTCCACGGCCTCGTCCACCTCGTCCTCGTCTTCGTCGCTGCCTCCCAACCCGGCCTTGGCCAAGCAGATCTTCCCCTGGATGAAGGAGTGCAGACAGACCACCAAGCAGAAGAACGGATCGCCCACGAGCACGGCGGCCAACGGTACATGAGCCGGTGACACACAAACACCACGGTTTACATGCAGGTCAACAAGCACCAAACACAAACACCAAAGAAATGAATGATTGAAAGAGTTATTATGAAATCCATTGTACTTTGTCCTCCAAATCCGACAGTTCCGTTGATCCACTGACACATTTCACCAGGGGTTTTGACGATCAGATAGCTTCACTCCAAAAATCGGATCGAGTTATCGCCTATAGCATTTTAGTTATGCCATGCGAATGTGGCCACTTACAGACCACATCATACCATAGGCCTGTTAACACTCTTCACCATTTGGCAGTGTAATCTTTCATTCATCCAGGAGAGGTTGAAACGAGAACGAGGGTTGAAACGAGAGACGGTTTCCACAGAGATCATCTGGACACTACTTTCACCATCAAAGCATTTCACTTCCCATCTCAAGGCCACTTTATATTTGATGGATCTGGTCTGAAACACTGCATCTCTTTGACTGTGACTGTAGGGATGTTAACTGTAAACAAGTGCCGGTCAGTTTCACTCTAAAACTCCTTCTGTGGGGTTCAGAGTAAGATAAATTCCCAGTGTTTCAAAGCAGTTCCATCAAAAGTAAAATGTCTTCTGGGTGAGACCTGAGACAACAACAATATCGAAAATTGTGATATCGTATTGTCAAAGGTCTTACAATAATATCGTGGACCATCACAATATATCGAATCCCAAGTCTCTTTGCTTAAATGAATAGTTCTGATGCAGAAATAGCTAAAAACAGAGGGAACTACATGGACCATGATCCTTTGCTCCGTTTCAGTGCAGAATACACAAAGAAATAACTGTTCTAAGCACTTTGAAATCTTCATTCTTTGGTTTAAGTCTTGTGAAGGCATTTTTAGAGGAAAAAGGAGCAGATTCACAGTCAAAATATGAATAATAAATCTTGTACGGCGAGATGTTTATGGTGAAAATCTGGTACAGAGAGATTTGGATATCGTTCCATCCCTAATGACAATAAATGTTGTACCAAATGACTGGGCAAAGCATTTTAGAATGTCAGTCTTGTTATGATGTAGAATATCGTAATATCGTGAGCCTCCCCACCATATTGTGAGCTTTCTCATGATATCGCAATAAATATCGTATCGTCAGGTTCATACTGTGACAAAATCGTATTGTGAGACTCGTTACCCCTAGTCTTGATTGTGAAAACAGGGTCCAGATTATCTCTAGTGACACTGTCTCTGTTCTGAAGTATGTGGCATCATGTTGCACAGTGGACTGAGGGGCGAAAGTTTAGATTTAAAAAATCAATAGCTCTGCAAAAATAATGTCAGACAAAAATAAAAACATGTCCATATGGGGATTTTTGCCACATGTTTGGGTGAGTGGACCAGACCAGATCAGTTCACATAGTGTTGTTTAAAGGGCCCAAATCCACAGCCTACCCCAGGGCAGCTGCAGCCATGGAACCTACTCACTTGATTGTGATGAAATGTTCCAGTATTCCAGTATCGTTAGCCTAATAGTATCATTGCTTAATTCATTTTTTTTGGCCAAATTGTGATATTTGCCTAACTTCACTCTCCTACCACTGCTGCATCACCCTGAAATCAATGTGGTGTCTTTCGTTTTTCTCTTTTTGAAAAAATGTTCACACATCTGGTTGATCTTTCTGCTACAACAATATAAAAAATAGCAATGTGCTAAAATGTGTTTTTTATTGTTTTCCGAAAATGTTCAAATATGACTTAGGCAACTATACTATTAAACAAAAAAGTGACGCTTGTGAGCTTTAAGTCATGTTCTAATTTTACCTCCTCAAAAACAGACCTGGAAATGCTCTGTTCCAACTTGTGATGTCATGAAACACTCGTTTTCAAATGAACATCCTTTTATCTTGAGTTCAAATGAGCAATTCCAGATCTGAAATCAAGCAGACAATTCTAGTGCAAGTGTATGGAATTTAGAAACACAACGGCGCACTTCCTGTATTACCACATGACATCACAAGGTGGAACAGAGCATTTTCTTGGGAGATGGCTTTTCTTCTTTGTTAAACATTTGTGAATGAAACAAAACAGAACTCCATCCAGCTCTGTTTGTGATGAGGATACTCCATTAGAACATAGAAAATAGAGTGCATAGTGTATAGTGAAGTATGGGCCCTTTAATTGTATTTTTTGATCATTTTTACCAGAACAAAAGTGTCAGATTGAACGTGCGTCTTTGTGCGGTGTAGGGCCCATCTGTCTGTATGAGCATGGACATGTGTTGATCATCCTCCTCGACACTGTCCCCCTATCTGCTCCTCTTTTCACCACTTCATATCTCTCTTTCCATCCCACTCTCCCTCCCCTCCTTCTCTCTCTGTTTTTCTCCTCATTATCTCATTCTCTCGCTCATTGGCCTTATCACATCTTCAGCACTATCCCTGGAGGCTCTCTCTCTATCAGGGCCTCTCTATCTATCTCTCCCTCCTCTCTCTTTCCTCGTTCACACACTCAGCTGAACTCACCGCTCTGACTCTGGGACAGTACCTGAAAAAACAGGGAAGAAAAGTGAAATTTATCTGTAAGAATGTTGTATCGCATGTGAGACAGTCAGCCAACCACAAACTTGACACTTTAAAAATGTACCAGAGCCTTCACCTGCAGATAGAGACACATCCAAGGATTAGGAAGTGTTTTTTTTTTTTTTTTAGTTTTAAATTATAATTTGGTATTCTGGACCCAGGTTTAAACCTAAAATGTCTCTCTCTCATCTGAACAGTCACTCCCCCAAAAAAACAGCACTAGTCCTGAATCAGTGCTAGTGCAGCCTCTGCAGCTCAGGACTTCTGGAGGTTCTGAGCTTCACATGAGGCCCGGCTACAGTAACCTGGGGTCCGTATTTACCCGTGACAATCCCAGGGAGTATTTCAATTGCATCCTTAGAAATAAGAATAATCTAAAGTATTTTTAGTTATTATTATAATTTAAAACTACCACAAATATACCAATAAGACTGAAAAAATTACCACCTGCTGAAATTATTTTATATTATTATTATTATTATTATTATTATTATTATTATTATTATTATTATTATTATTATTATTATGTATTTTGTTGTGTTTTTTGTTTGTTTGTTTACTTTTTTTCTCCTGATTCTGTTTGTTCTAAAACCATAAAAATTTGAAATAAGCAAATGACAAAACAACAAAATAACATGTTAAAACAATATAATGTCCTAGCCTGTCCTAGCAGATTTATCCAAAACCAGGGATTTGTCGCACTTTTGTATAAAAATGTCTCTATTTTTGACCAATTTGACAACTACTAACAGTAAAGAGAGACATAAACTGTCATTTGTTTAGGTAAAATACAGAAAAGCTGCTTACAAATGACAAAAAACAAAGAAAATGTGACTATACAAACATGTCCTCTGTTAAAATGCTGCATCTGAGTTATTCTTCACTTTCCTATATCTTTCCTAGCATCCTCATGAAGCACTTTTCAGCACTTTGGTAGCTCAGAGTAGATAATAATGTTTGTCACAATAACAGTAACATAACAAAACGGAGCAGCATTACTTCCTTATTTGCATATGATTAAAAAAAGTATTTGTAATTAGATGCAGTCTGATTAGAATTCAAAGAGCTGCTATAATACAGGCACTATCTGTATTGGGAACAAGCAAATACTTGTCAGTGCTGCACCATTAAAGCTCTTAAGGCAACCCAGGTTCAGATGTGACTGTAATTCCTTTTTAAAGCAGTGCACGACACTCTACCTTTAAAACACTTCCTGAAAAGCAAGTTGGAGCCGAGTATTCTGAGTTCTGTGGTGTGGTGTTGACAAGGAAACTACATTCTAACATGGTTTAAAAGAAATAAAAATGCAAATATATTATGACTTAAAAGTGATAGATGGTAATACTCTTTCCTTTGTATTATCTCCATTATTTTCTCCATCTTTTGTTTACGTTTCACCTTGGAAACTGCCCCCGTCCCCTGCCCCGGCTCTGAGAATAAACCAGATATGAACTCACGACCAATTCAAATTCGGCGTTTGATAACACGCAAACGAAACAGACGTCAGACTGGAGATATGACCAGATGAACATGGACTCATGTGTCTCCAGCGCGCTAATGTAATCGGAGTGTGATAAGGGCGTACACAGTGAGGCGCACGATGGAGATTAAAAAGAGAACGGCGGATGAGTCTGAGAGAGAGAGAACGTGACAGCAGCTTTATTGACGACAATTTGAGACAATTACTTTATGAAATGTCAAATGCAAAGGTGATCGGGGGGGTTTCAGGTGGGTGCTGGGGTGCTGACGAGTCATGTGACGAGGAGAGAAAATGATGCAATTTAAATAAAGCATACATGTAGATTATTTTCAGATTTTTATTTTGTTTGTTTATCTATTTTTTTAATATACTGCAATATCTAGATTTTAAACAGGTTTTTTAGTAACGTGACGTCTTATTGTTAAGTAGGTGAGTGACGGCATTGAACTGATCAGTGAAGTGTGACAGTGAGCTCTCAGATGAAGCAGCACTATAGGTGTAGTTAGCTCGTGGATATGTTTAACTGCCTGAATTGTGATAAAAGTAACACTTGAAGAGGCTTCATGAAAGTAGTGCCATAATGTCCATATTTATTTCATATCCTGCTCCTAATGAAAAGCCTTGTGTGGCCCTCTCCCTGTGGCTCAGAGCTCTGGGGTGGTTGTGTGTGTGTGAGTGTGTGTGTGTGTGTGTGTGTGCGCACGCGTGTGTGTGCGCGCGTGTGTGTGTGTGTATGTGCAGCTCAGGGCCCTTGTCTCTCAGCTCACATGTACAGTGTGCCCAGGGCCAGACTCAATGCCTCTTAATAACTGACACTTTTATCAAGTGTTGACAACTAATATGAGTCTAATGCAGCTCTGCCCACGGCCCCAGTTTATTAACCCACAGTATGGAAACTGCAGGGACACAGTGTGTCCAGGGTGTGTCTACAGTATGTCTACAGTATACCTACAGTATGTCTACAGTATGTCTACAGTATGTCTATAGTTTACCTACAGTATGTCTACAGTATGTATACAGTATGTCTACAGTATGTCTATAGTTTACCTACAGTATGTCTACAGTATGTCTACAGTATGTCTATAGTTTACCTACAGTATGTCTACAGTATGTCTACAGTATGTCTATAGTTTACCTACAGTATGTCTACAGTATGTCTACAGTATGTCTACAGTATGTCTACAGTATACCTACAGTATGTCTACAGTATGTCTATAGTTTACCTACAGTATGTCTACAGTATGTCTACAGTATGTCTATAGTTTACCTACAGTATGTCTACAGTATGTCTACAGTATGTCTACGGGTATGTCTACAGTATACCTACAGTATACCTACAGTATGTCTACAGTATGTGTCACCTGCTCACACACCCTGGACACAGGCACTTTTGCTGTCAGTCGTCTGTTTCACAGGTCATTCTCACTGGTCAGATGTCATGTCTCCACATGGGTCTGACCAGCGTCGCTTTGCTCTGTCCTGTGTTGTGTTACTGAAGCGTGTGTTGTGTGTGTGCCCAGCCTCTGCAGCAGCAGTGGGTGACAGTGCCAGTCCTGGAGAGAAGAGCCCCACAGGAGGTTCTTCTGCCTCGTCCAAGCGGGCGAGGACAGCCTACACCAGTGCTCAGCTGGTGGAGCTGGAGAAGGAGTTCCACTTTAACCGCTACCTGTGCCGGCCGCGCCGCGTAGAGATGGCCAACCTGCTCAACCTGTCCGAGCGCCAGATCAAGATCTGGTTCCAGAACCGCCGCATGAAGTACAAGAAGGACCAAAAGTCCAAGGGCCTGAGCTCCAGCTCTGGGGGCCCATCACCCACGGGCTCTCCCCCCCTCACCATGCAGTCCACTGCGGGCTTCCTCAACTCCATGCACCCCATGGGCGGAGGGGGCTACGATGCGCCCTCTCCCCCCTCCTTCAGCAAGCACCAGGGAGTGTCCTACTCCATGCCCACTGCCTACTCCAATG
The DNA here is from genome assembly GCA_030686955.1 of Odontamblyopus rebecca. Taxonomy (NCBI): domain Eukaryota; kingdom Metazoa; phylum Chordata; class Actinopteri; order Gobiiformes; family Gobiidae; genus Odontamblyopus; species Odontamblyopus rebecca. The sequence continues at coordinate 16,610,216 of CM060667.1, forward strand.
TCCCCATGAAGGGCTGTCCCCCCCAGCAGAAGTACGGAGCTCCGGACCCCGACTATGACCCCCACCCCCACCACGCGCTAGTACAGACCAACAGTGGCGGCTACGGCACGCCCAACAACATGCAGGCCAGCCCCGTGTATGTGCAGGGAGGGGGATACGTACAGGAGACCATGGGGGGGTCTGGGGCCTCTATGTACGGTCTGAACCACCTGGGCCCCACACCCCCCCTCCACCAGACCATGGACTATAACGGAGCAGGGCCAATGGCCAACCAGCACCATGTGGGCGGGGCCTGTGACCCCCCCACACACCCCACCTACACCGAGCTGTCGGCGCACCACTCCTCTCAGGGCAGAATCCAGGAAGCACCCAAGCTCACGCACCTGTAGCAGGTTTGACCCACCTGTACCACATAGACTCTGTCAGACTGTAGCGGTGCAGAGACAGAGAGGGGCCACAAGGGGCGCTGTGCACTGAGGGGCTGTAAACACTGCCACCATGGCCCACACTGGCACAAGCTCTTCTCACATGTGGAGCTCTGTAATGCCAGGAGATACCGGTCTGATACTGCCCATCTAGAATATCCTCACAGAATGTCCTTTCGGTCCAGCAGGCCCTCCTCAGGTCTGACCTGAGCACAGAGGCTCCTGTGGGTGCTGAGGCGTGAGGAGGGGGCACATCAGTGTTCCTCTGCTCCTGTCTCTCCGCTTTCCCAGGGCAGCCCAAACTCTCATCCCATCTCCTGAGTCGACAAAAGCACAGCACAGCTCCACTCCAGCGCGGCTTTAGATGTCTTAGTATATATTTAATTATAAGCTCCAAGCCATACCCCGCCTCCTCCCTCCTCCTCCTCCACCCACCCCTCTTCCTCCACCCATCCCTCCCTCCTTCTCCTCCTCTTAAATTACATAGTTGAGATTTTAATGGCCACTTAACGACGTTCTTAGATTTACAATGCCCACACAGTCTCTCCTGCAGGCTGCACACACAGTAGCCCCCCCGCCAGCCCCCCCTCAGATGCACTGCACCTTTGGGTGCCCCTCTCTCTCCGTCTCTGCGCTCACTGTACCTGTTGTTGTTAACAGTAAATCTTTGGCTGGAGTTGTGGTTTCGCTTGACAGAATGGTCGGTTTTCTAATGGTACGGCACGGTTACAAACAAATTAAATCAAATGAACTAACAGGAAATGGTCGTTTGGGCTTCCATATTTGGCACATTTGGTGTAGATTGTGTTCATGTGATGCTAGAAGATTTTCAAGAAGTGAATTAATTGTAAAAATGCTTTGAAAAAAAATTGTTTTGACCTGTTTTATGGTTAATAAATTTGTAATTACATGGACTGTTCACACAAAACAGAGACTGGCACAAATTCAGTACGAATTAATGAAGATGAAATATTTCTTCACTGTAGCATCAGAGAGTTCTTGAATCATGAAGACTTGGTTGGAGACAATTGACGTAAAGTTTTGATTAAATATTGCATTACTATTATTGGTCTACTTCCTGTATTTAAAAAGCAAACAAAAATGCTGCCTCTAGATATTTAAAAGATTCAAATTAAGCGTACTTAAATTCATGACAGTTGAAACTCATCTAAACCATGCCATACTGTGCCAAAGCGTGCCAAACCTCCCCGCGAAACCACTCCTCGGCCTCCTTCCTGTCTGTGGCTCTTCCATTGTTTTAACTACATTACCCACAATCCTCCACAGACCAGGCCTCCACACACACAGGTCCATCAACACTCCCCCTCTCACTGATTTTACAGGGTTTAGCTCGAAAGCTAAAAAAAACGCTAGCTGTTTTTGGCTAACACTCAGCAGGTCGGGCTAGCTAGCGATGCAGATACGGGCTAAGCTAGCTCCCTCGCGCTGACACGTGTAGCTAGCTGTTGACATCTCCAAACAAACTCATGGTCGGACACCTTAATGTTTTTAGCACATCATCGACACAGGGTATACATAGTGGAGAACACTATTTATTTATTAATGACTTGGGTGAGTTGCCCTCTCCTTCTGCTCGCTCACATCACTTTGGAAGGGCAGATTTCCATGGCTGAAAATCCAAAAGGCAAAAACAAAAATGATGATAGGAAAATATTCACATTAAAACTGCACTGCGGAATATTCCTAGTGGAGCATCCGCCACCTGCTTGTCTTTATAGAAATGTTATTGCTTTATCTGCACAGCAAGAACTGGAGGGTTAAAATTTCAGGGTAAAATATTTCATGCAAAAGGTGTTATTTTAACTCTTAGAAAGTTAAATGGGGGGTCAAATTAGGGTGCCAGAGTTGATATGGTTGAAATTAATTCAACTTCCAGTAGTGTTAATTCAACTTCCCGAAGTGTTAATTCAGCCTCCTCTAGTGTTAATTAAATTTCCTTTAGTGTTAATTCAACTTCCACTAGTGTTCATTCAACTTGCTCTAGTGTTAATCCAACTTCCTCTAGTGTTCATTCAACTTGCCCTAGTGTTAATTAAACTTCCTCTAGTGTTCATTCAACTTGCCCTAGTGTTAATTAAACTTCCTGAAGTGTTAATTCAACTTGTCCTAGTGTTAATTCAACTTCCACTAGTGTCAATTCAACTTCCCCTAGTGTTCATATAAACTTCCTCGAATGTTAATTCAACTTCGACTTGTATTAATTCAACTTCCACTAGTGTCAATTCAACTTCTTTCAGTGTTAATTTTAGCACCTTCCACCCACCACTTCAAACTCCCGCCAGAGAAGACCAGTTTGAACCAGTTTCGTACAGAAATTCATCCTAAATTAACTCAAATAAAGTGTAAATATAAAACACCTCTGTGTGTTGTTTAGCTAAATCAGGATAACTCTCCAAAGTGTTATCCATTTACTCTCCAAACGATAATATAACCCTTGATTTCGGAACTTTGGTCCAGTGTTACTTCATCAACATTTCCAAAAATGTTAAATTAACTTTAGAACAAATTGGATTCATATAAACCCTGAGAAAATGTTCAAATTGATTCTATGAGAGTCAATTTTAACACTCCACTTTTTGGTGTGTACAATGTTCCACAGTATAGACCAAATCTACTGGATCTATCACACGGGAGACATGGAGGTTCCAGTACTACATTAAAAATCAGATCTGTGAAGAGGGGCCCCTATTCACAGAAGGAATTATTGTATTTTTGAGCAACAGAAACACCCGTAATGAAGAAATGCTAGATGGAAATGTTTAATGCCGTACGATGGAACATTCCAGCCAACGCAATAACATCTCCATGGAGACAAGCACGCGGTAAACTCTCCACCACAAAAGTTTAGCAGTGCACTTTAACTCATTTTAGAGTTAATTTACAAAAAACAATCTATAAACTGGTAAATAATTCCATTGCCAAAATAAATAAAGAAATGTTCAAAATGTTTATAATGGTAAAGTTAAATATTATATTAAACTTGCTCATGTGGAAGGTTCACTGCCAATTTGTCACCATGGAGACAGTGTTATCTCTCAGCCTGGAATGTTTCACAGTATGGCAATAAACTGATGTGTGTTACATGTATTCAATAGCAGAGTTTTATAGCTAAAAACTTGAATTATTACCGTCTCCATGGAGATAGGTCATTCACTGTCTTATTCACTTCTAGAAAAAAATGTAATAAAATCTTACTGGAGTGGACTCGCCTCTCCACAAATCTGACTTGTAACTTGATTATGGCAGCGTGGCCTTGTCTCTTTGAAGATAGATTTTGAGCACCATACTGTGGAACATTCCAGGTTATAATTTCCTCACCATGGGCACAAGTAGGTGGCAGACTGTCCATTAAAACGGTTACACAGTGCATCTTTAACAATTACACATGCTGTTAATGGGTAAACAATAGCTGTGTGAGAGTTTTGAATCTTCATTTGTGGAATTTGAGATTTTAAGATGTTCAAAATGAGTTATTACGAATCTGTTTTTTGCCCTTTGGATGTCCAGCCCTGGTCGTGACATTAGTGGACAGCGGAGACAGTGGGTTGGTCCCAGTTTTCTAATGTTTGTTTCACATATCTTGACTTTTAACGTGGATACAGGGTATATATTTGAACAAAATGCATGCGCCGGGTTTGGCTGCGGTGTGGGCGCTTTCGAGCACATTCGGGCCACACACTGAGGGCAGAACGCTCAAAGCACGGACATGAAATGAAACTGAAACATCAGGACATAAATGTTATTGTGATTTGATTTTCTAAATGTTTTCAATCAAGACTCACTTCACAGAGCACATTTTAATCCTATCCGGTGGTGTAAACATTTGAGACAAGCCTGAAATCGGAACGGATAAACTAATGCAAGAATCCTGTGCATTTCAAAACATGTTTGTAGAGGTTTAAACTACAGGGTCAGCAGCTTTTACACACAATAAAACCCCCATGGAGGCACAGGGAGGGCATCTGACACACAGGGACATTTCAGAGCATGTTTGTAGAGGTCTAAACTACAGCGCTGTTAAACCCAAATAAGTTACCGGAACTCGAAAAACGTGAATCAGGTATTTTAAGTTGATGAACTTAAAAGTCACAGTCTTCCAGAACTTAAAAGGTTGGATGGCTTTGCTAATTCTACCTTTTGTACCTCATTTAGCTCAACTCAAATATGTGTAATTAAAATGACTCATAGTTTTCTATTAAGGTGACTCAATTATTTTCATTTATTATGACTTAAAATTGGGTGTTTTCAAACCGCTATAATGATTTAACTTATTTTGTTGAAGCGCTTTGAAATTGTATTGTGTTTTAGCATATACTATATATATTAAGTTTGTTTTTAATCACCCCTCTTTGAAACAATAGAAATAACAGGACTTAATCATTCTCAGTGTTTAATTACTAAAATCTACTAAGTGAGAATGAAGTCATTAAAAGTCCTGCTATTTCTGTTGTTTCTAATAAAGATGATTTAAAAAGTAAACTTCATGTATATAGTACATGCTAAAATACAATACAATTTCAAAATGACTGAGTTGCCTTAAAAGAAAAATATGAGTCATATAAACTGCAAATATTTGAATTGAGCTCAATGAACAAAAGGCACAAGGAGCAAAGCTGTCCAACTTTTTAAGTTCTGGAAGATTGTGACTTTTAAGTTCATGAACTTAAAATAATTGAGGTAATTGATCGCCTTAAGTTTTTGGAGTTTTAGTAACTTATTTGGGTTTACAGTGTGATTCTGATTCTGATTTATTTTTTTTATTTTTTTTTCAGATTGTTACATAGATTTTTTGTTTATTTCTTTAGTTGTTTTTCTGCAGGTTTTACTTTCTTTTGAAAAAATGTAACCATGAAATTTAGGATACACACTGTAAAAAATAAATGTGTGTATCGATATTACTTCAAATTTATAATTAAAGAATTTTCATCATTTTATTTAAGGTTTTCAGATTTAAAAAAATTGAGTTTGTTTCAATTTGTTGCTTTGCTTTTTTTTTTTTTCCATTCAAAATTGGCTGCAAATTTAGTTAGGAAGTGGCACTTCATCTAAAACTTCGGTCAAAATGTTCTCTAAATGCAGAATTTTCAGTTTGAGATAAAGCTGCCAAACAAAGATACACAAATCCTGACATAATAACAAAAGCAATTCAAACAAACTACTCAAAATAAACCAAGCTCACTGGGCTTTTATTATTTTTACACTGTAGCCTCTGTTTCACCTTCACCCGACCACATTTGCCCTCTGACTGTGACGTCTTTGCCCTGTCCTCACTGTCCTGGCCCTGAATGCCTCTGAAACGTCCGGCCACACCGCTCCGCCCCGGCGCATCATTGTTGCACTTAGAGTTTACATTTTGATGGTTCAAAAAGGTGAAAAACTACAAATGAAATCTTATTTTGACGGCGACAGACTCTCCAATCAAAGCGTCTGTGGCCCGTGCGTGTTCCAGACTATATAAATATTTATTTGTTATAGCCAGTTTAAAAAAGAACCTTCTGTTTTTGTATTATTTATCCTTCATGTATTTATATGGAGAAGATACTGTACTTTTTTAGCATTACCTGTTACGAAATGAAAAAAAAAATTGTGTTACTTCTTCCTGTCTGATGTATTGAGTTTGAGTTGGTGTATTTTAGGAGAGTAGTTTTCCGTGTACATATGTTGTTGCCGTGTACAGGGAAACAGACTTACAGACAAACGTTAGCTGGAGACACTTTCTTTGTCCTTTGTAGCGCTTTTTTGGTTCATTGTTGAGAGAGTTGTCTGTCCAACAATTCTTTAATAAAATGTTATGTTATTCGGAGATGCTAGAGTGTGCGCGTCTGCAGTCTGTGGGGCGCGGGGCAGGGGGGTGTTAGATGTAGCTGTGTCGGGCGCCATGGCGACGGGTAAACAAGCCCTGACCTACTTCCCGTCCCTCGGTGAGTGATGAACAGGCCGATCAATGCCGAGCTCTAAAAACATCGCAAGAAATAGACATGTCTTCAGTGAATAGCTCAGATATTCTTCTCAAATTCTGGTCCTGAACTTTTGCTATTTTTACTTTTAAAATGTACTTTTGTTTTTTCTCTATTTGCACAAAACCAGTGGTGATTATTTGAACAATACGGCAATGCAGTTGTTTGATGTGACCAAACTATTACACCCTAAAGTGAGGTCAGTGCTGATACTGGAACATTCTAAACTGTGGTGGTGTGAAATTTTGGAATTTAAGTTTGGAATTGGGGAAAAAAGCAGAAGATACAAAACTATTTTCTGATCTGTTCTAATGTTTCCTCATCACAAACAGACCCGGAGTTGTGTTTTGTTTCATTCACACATGTTTAATGCACAAACCCTGCACATTTAGGCTCAGTTCTTTTTCACAAACGGAAAACACTCATTCTCTACTGTGTTTTTAAACTTCATTACACCTTCATTAGACTCATTTGGATTATTTCAGCTCTGGAATTGCCCAATCTCGACTGAAATAAAAGGTCAAAGAAGCTGTCAACATGAAAACTATCTGAGCTTTGGAGATGCAATAATAAAGTGTTACTCAAACATGTGAATGAAACAAAACACAATTCCGGGTCTGTTTTTGAAGAGGTAGACACTCACAAGAGTCAATGTTTGGACCTTTAACCAAATCTAAAATAAGTGATTTCATATTCATGATTTTAAAGTATGTTTTGTGTGGAGGTGCACTGTTTATTGCCTGTTAAGATAGTGCTGTCATGACTGTTTTTAAAGCGTGTTCACAATAATGTTGAATACCATACTGTGGAAAGCAATTACATCTCCATAGAAAAAAGTGCCTCCTGTACGGTTATAACCATGGTATAATGTTCCCTCCTCAAAAACAGACCTGGAGTTGTGTTTTGTTTCATTCACACGTTTGAGTAACACTTTATTATTAGTCTGTCCACATCTCCAAAGCTCAAAAGGCTCTGTTCCATGTTGTGGTGTCACTTTTACCTTTAGTTCAGCAGAGATTGGCATAGGGTGGAAATTATCTAAATGCTTCTCGTGAAGGAGTATAGTTTAAAAACATAGTACAGCATTTCCTAAATTACCACATAGTGTTTTCTGTTTCAGTAGGGTAACCAGACATCCCTATTTACAGTTTTAGTTTGGAGCCCGATGTCCCCTGTACCAGCAGATTTATCCAAAACCACTGATTCGTCCCAGTTTTATACAAGAAATGTCCCTGTTTTTGACCAATTTGATCTCTGCCAACAGTAACGAGAGGCATAAACTGTCATTTGTTGAGGTAAACTGCAGAAAAACTGCTTAAAAATGATCAAAACACAAAGAAAATGTAACTATACTGACTCACATTAGTGCAGTTTTCTTTAATTACGCACTTGATTCACAGTTTTATTACTATCGACCACCACAAACCAGTAGTGTTTTTTTTTTTTTTTTGTTTTTTTTTTTTATCTGGTTTTCTATGTTTGAAAAGAACTCAGCCTAAATCTGGAATCTGGTTTGTGTGTTAAACATGTGTGATGAAACAACTCCAGGTGTGTTTGTGATGAGGAAACGACATTAGAGCAGAGATCAGAAGATAGTGTCATGTGGGGACTTTAACGCAGTCTCAATATAGTTCCAAAACACAATGACCTATTTTGTTTGTGCACTCACTTCTTCTTATTTATACCTACTCTCCTCTTCCTCTCCTCCTCTCTCCTCTCTCTCTTTCCCACGCTCCTTTACGCGCAAACTTTACCCGTGTTTACGTGTTGGGGTAAAGCGCCGCAAGCCCTTTTGCGTCGTGACGTTCCGCGCTGACGGATTGGTGGTGGTGTGGTGAGGAGGGTGGTGGTGTGGAGGGCGGAGTCACGTGGTTTGGGCTCTGTTTTTAGCCCTACTTTTCTGAGCGCGTGTCTCCACTCTCCACTCTCCGCTCTCTCCAGCCGGGGCCCTTAAGAGCGGCGTAAAAACTTCTCCCATAAATCACTGCGCCGTAAATAACGCGAGCGCTTCCCTTTTACATCTCCGCTGGACTAACAGACAATAAAAAACACCAATAAGCGCAGATTGGATCTAATTTATTGCCTCGTAAAAGCGGGCGGAGGTACGCGCTAGGGGAGGGAGCGAGGACGCGTGTTCAGGTTGTTGGTTATGAGGACATGGTCAAGACATTATGCGAGGATTTTGTGCGCAAAACTGAAACTAAATTACGTAGATCTTCAGGCTGCAATGTGCCACTGGGACCCCACGTGACTCGTTTAAAACAATACTCCCAGTATCTTCAAAAAATCAGGGGAATTTATGAGAAAATTGTGGACATATGATTCATTTAGTCCACAATAGATGCGTAATGGAGTTAAAGTTTCAGTGCGTAACATTACTACGGACTTTCCAGCTGTTCATCTTCATGGAGGTGCATCCCTGTGCCTTTAATGTTCCGCAGTAAGGCATTAAAATTGTCTGTTTCAATGGACGAGGTGCTGCCACAACTAGGCCAAGTTACAGGTCAGATCTGTGGAGAGATGACTGCATACAGTAACAAAACATGTTTTTCGACGCGTTTTAGCAACAATAACACCTTAATGCAAGATTTGTTTGTGTAATGCCATACTGTGAAACATTCCAAGCAAAGCAATAACATCACCATGGAGACAAGCAGAAAAGTTACATAGTGCAACTTAAAAACACGTCGTGCGTAATGGCGAAAGTTTGTTTTGTTTTGGAGACGTTTAACCTTACAAAATGTGACAAAAGTTACTGTTTAGTTGGTAACGACTATTGCAATCCTTCAGATTTTCTTTCAAATTTCAATATTTTGGCTAAATGATAGAAAAGATAAGATAATTTATACTTTTTTAGCAGAAAATTTGAAATTATAATGACACCACATTTTGGAAAGTTCTTGAAAAGAATATTGAGATCGAAAGTTGTCAAGCTATTTAGATAAATGCGTTTTAAATGAAACACAGAGCCACTTGGCGCTTTAGAAATCAAATTAAATTCACATTTTTAAAAATAAAATGCTACGAATCAATTAAAAATACCCAAACTTGCAAAGCCCCTTCATTAGCAACAACAAAAACAGTGCAGTGTCATGGAAACGCGAAGTTAAATGGAGTCAAAAAATAGTCCTCGTATCTGATGCAATAGATGAGCAAGAATTTCGCCAAAAATAACATTAAAAAGTTAAAAAGTTAAAAAGTGCTTTCTTCACTGTAGGGTCTGTGTCCCGGTTTGGCGCAAACTGAAAAGCTTGTGTGCGCACTGTTCGGGCTTTATACGTTACGGCCTACACACATTTAGCGCCTTTTCACTGCACCAGAAAGCTCCCACACCTACGCACATTTCTGCTTTTTGTCAAACTTCACTCCAACTAAAAAAAAAGACTCAGTTCTCATCTGTTACGGCGAGTTTGATGTTGTTTGAAAGTACCAAAAGTTACGACGGTTTAGTTTGAGTTGTGCGTAAAAGCTTTTCGTCTAAGCGTGAACTTTATGGAGTGTTGGAGATAGCGAGGGGAGTAAAGGGCTCGTTATTTTGGGGTAAGGGGCTACGCGCTGTCAGCCTCTTCGCGGGGAGGGAAAGATTGATCACCGCGTTCCTTCTCTTCCCACCCGGGCCCTCCCCAAAATATCCACCGCGAGTGTCGTGAACTCTGCCTCGGAATGCCTCTCGCTTCTCTCGCACGGCTAGCTCCATTCGTGTAGAACGCTTCTTGTTGTTGTGCTGCGGTGCCTCGTTATTATTTCTGCGTGATATTGAGAACGGGAGCGGGGCTGGAAGTGCAGAGGGGCGCACGACCCGGCGGTGAACCCGGGGGAGCAGGCGTTGAAGCTCGGTTAGGCATTCTAGCAACAGCGCGTAAAACTCACACGGGTTAGATAACGAGGGGATAGTGGTCAGAGAAGCGAAGTTAAAACTGCTGAGAAGGATAAAAGTTGTTCCAATTTGGATAAGATTGCGTTCAAAGGCGAATACATTCAAATTATGCAGATCTGTTTTAGAAATCTGAAGGCATAGGCCCTTATGACTAAAAAATAGTAATGAAAATAGTGTAATTTGTATCTGCTGACTCCCATAACTTCATAATTGTAAAGTAATTAGTTATAACACTGAAATTTTGGAGGTAAAATGCAGGAATATATACTAAAATCAGAATAGTGACAGCGTAAACAAGGAGTAATCACACATTGCTGCGTAAAGATCAATATAATATTTAAAAATGCGTTGATTAGCGCGTAAAATCAAAATACAAAGTCCTTCAAATGTAGTGTTAGCTGGAATATTTTATATTACACATTTAAAGAAGTAAAAGTTAATGTAACTAAACACAACACCTGACTAGCCCTGCAACTTTTTTTAAATCTGAAAGTAGCTCTAAACCCAACATGGCTGCTGCGTAAAATTGAAATACAAAATTGCTTGCATTTTACTCAAACACATGCGTATTAATTGACTGTTTTAATTGACTAATCTATGTATAAATGTGTACTGCTCGTCTTAATTAATTCATCAATACAATGGCTTATTCTTCCCCATAGTTTTACGCATTAAAAATATGGAATGGCACTTACGCACGACCAGCTTTCTGCTCACTCAGTCATTTCAAACTAAAACTAAGTCTAGCCTTGTACTTATGCTGTCTCCGTGCGCCCTGGGGTTAACCAAAGTATTTCTTTACAATGCACAACCCGATTTTGATCGCTCTGACACTCAGGAGCCATATTGTAAACGGTAGCCGCGGTCACCTAATGTTAACCGTCATTACATCATCACGGTAGCCAGAACCGTGCGAGTGATGCTCTATTGTTCGGTGCGTAAAAACCAGACCGGGTGCATCGCGTTTTCCCCGACCCGCCGCCTACACTGCGCACATGGCGAACGGACAGCTTCCAATCTCATCCCCGGGCACCCCACACAGTCCTACCCCCCGGAACGACACAACAATAGCGGGCACCGTGTCACCGAGCCAGCGCTTTGCCTTCACAAAATAATGATGCTTCGTCTTCCCACATAGAGCCCTCTCCTCCAACCATCCATCCACCAGGCCCCGGCGCTGCTATTGGCTCTTACGCGTCACATGACCAGGAATTGGCTGCAATTTCGCCCCGTAGTTGTTCAGTTTAGCCTTCCCTGGTCCCCATACGCTAGTAATATCACCAATATACACAATTATTATACATATAGGCACCGATTACGCCATTGCGGTGACGAGCGACGAAGCGGTTTTTCTGGGTGTTTTTTGGGGGGAGCCATATTGCGCGCGCTGGGGGAGGCTGCGCGCGTGGATGTGTTTTGTTTGTTATTTTGGGGCAGGGATTGTTCGGGGCTCTCGCTGTCCGTGGTGAGAACCGGTGTGGAGGGAGCTATGAATTTTGAATTTGAGAGAGAGATCGGTTTTATCAACAGCCAGCCGTCCCTAGCAGAGTGCCTGACGACCTTCCCCGCCGTCCTGGAGTCATTTCAAACTTCATCAATCAAGGAGTCGACAGTAATTCCGCCTCCCTTCGAGCAGACCATCCCCAGCCTCAGCCCGTGCACAGGCAGCCAGCCGCGACCGCCAGCGAGGAGCCAGCACAACCGGAGGACCACTGTTACCACCAATACCACCACCGCAGCGGGCAATGGCCTCCCCAGCCTCCAGAGCCTTCACCACCAGCAGCCGGGCCAGTGCCCCGGCGGACAGGCCCCCAACCCGGGCACTGCCACCGCCACCCCGGCCGAGTTCCCATGGATGAAGGAGAAGAAGTCATCCAAGAAGTGCCCCAAGCCTGGTGGCAGCAGCAGCGGCGGTGGGTCTAATGGCGCAGGAGCCGTGATACCCCCCGCGTCCTGCTCCCCGTCGCCCACCGCCTCTGGGTACTCTGCGGCGGCCATCGACTCCCCCACAGGTCGGTACCACGCCCGGAGCTTGCACTGTTCATTTTTAGGCCAGTATCTGAGTCACATCCACGGGCTGCTTTAGTGCAGTGATGCTCGCATTGTCACCCCTGCATCATGCTGCAGTGCGTGCCCTCACCTCCACTGCTCCATAGCACCATCCTGCCCCCACGTTCATTAGTAATCATTAATAATTATATCATAATTCAATCCACACAAACCATATTTATTGTGATCTAAATGCAACTTGAAATGCGCTGTTGGCTGTGCGTAAAGGGGTTTGGGAACATATTAGTGTGTGCCTGGCTGCTCTGGCTGGGGGCTCTGGTATCAGCAGCAGCAGCTATTATATATTCATAACACAACTGGAGATGGTAGCCATATTGGATGGTGGAAGGGAGTATAATGGGGAGGAAAGAGAAGACAAAATATGGAGGAGTGGGGGTTGGGTGGACCAGGCCATGCGTCAGGAGAGCTATCCCGAGCGCACTGCACCAGCCCCGGCTTCTGCAGCCCTGTACACCGCTTCAAACCTCCTAGTGTAATTTTATACAGTGTTTTTGGTGATGCTAAACTCCCTCCCACTGTTCGCGCGGCTGCCGTCTCTGATCCATTCACAAAAACACGCTCGAGTTTGTGACACTCAGCGCCTCACTACATTCCCACATTTCTCTGCACATTTCCTCCCTCAGCTCTGATTTATTTATTCAGCGCTTGTGCGTGTGCGTATGTGTGTGTGGGTGCGTGCGTGCGATGCTCCAGGACGCACTCTGACACGAGCGCCATCCGTCTTTATCTGCGCTTTGTTTTTCTGCACAAATACATTTATGTTTCACTGTAATGTGAGCGCATGAGGCCTGCTGCTTTATTACAGCACAGAGTGCTCACGGAGCGCACTCAATAACACACAAAGCACTGCGCTTTAGAATTAAGCACAGAGTCAGGGCGCTCACACTAAACTCTTCTGTTGTGTTGTGTTTAGATCCGGGCCACGCGGGGCTGGACGGAGCAGGAGCCGGCTCCAGGAGACTGCGCACGGCCTACACCAACACACAGCTGCTGGAGCTGGAGAAGGAGTTCCATTTTAACAAATATCTGTGCCGGCCGCGGCGCGTCGAGATCGCGGCTCTACTGGACCTTACGGAGCGCCAGGTCAAGGTCTGGTTCCAGAACCGGCGCATGAAACACAAGCGGCAGACCACGCACCACAGAGACGGAAGCGGCGGAGGAGCAGGCCCGGAGGCGGGAGAGGCCGCGGGCTTTGAGCCGCTGGAAGGAGCTGACGCCTCCTCCCCGTACTCCAGCCAGCCGCTCGAAGCGGCGGGCACCGCGGAGTCAGATGCCGAGCTAAGCGGGAACAGCAATCCATCTTCTGCCGCCGCCTACGCCTCTGACAGCGCGGACAAAGCACAGCCCACGCCGGAGGAGGGCCATCAGAGCCTGGGTGCAGCTGACCGCCCACAGCCGCAGCCCGGAGCTAATGAAAACCCTGCGGACAGCTCGGCTCTGCTGCCCGAAGACAGCTCCTCTCTCCTGCCCGCAGACAGCACCTCGAACTCCGCAGCCGCCGCTGCCTCCTCGGCCTCCTCGTCGTCTTCTTCGGTGCTGCCGGACTTGGCGTTCCTGTCCGGGGACGCGTGCCTGTCCCCCGGGCTGCAGAGCTCTCTGGACAGTCCCGTGGACTTCTCGGAGGAGGACTTTGACCTGTTCACGCGCACACTGTGCACCATAGACCTGCAGCACCTCAACTTCTGACGACCGCGCGCACGGCCCGGCACACGCTCACGGCTGGACAGGACGAGTTTGGGCAACATTCCTCTATTCTAAATAACTTACTAATTTTCATCTATTTTTATTCTTATTTTTACTCTTATTTTTTCTTTAGTTTTAACATAATTTTGAATGTTCAACACTGTCGGAATAGTTTGTTTTTGCTCCGCGCCTCGTGGATTTGTCCTCTTTTCGCAGGTATTTATTTTCTCGTGCTTTTCAGACTTTCTTTGCTTCTGGACTTGTACCACTAGTCTAGCGTCCACGTGCAGCTTACGGATACTTCTCAGGAACAGCGGAGTGCGTCTGCGCAGAGGAGCGGGACACGATCTGCTCACGACCCCTTAGTTTATTTATTCAGATCCTTTAATAGTGAAAATCAAAATTATTTATTGTACATATATTTTCATAGTGGAAGAATAATAATAATAAAACACAAACATATAACGTGGCCCGTGGCGTTTTCATTACACTGCTGTGTTCATATATATGGGGTTCACACACTTTTACATTTTAGAGCTTAGTCACTTTATATCTGCAACTAAAATTCATGTTTATTTTTAAATGTATTTTATGTATTTACCTTTGTGAAATTAATATACATTTTCCAAAATGGAAACTGATTTGCAACTAAAGCCAGAATGCATTTTGTCAGGCGTCATTTTACGCACAGTAATAGTCGCATATTTTTCCACATTTATGTATATTAATTATGTTACATTTTAGACAGTTAATTTAGCAATTTATAGCAATTTAAATCAGAATTTACATATTTTCAATTTACTGGTGAAATATTCAGTAGTGATAAAATCATTAATTTAAATCATTTTTCCCCGTTTGTTTTCATTTGAGGTAAAAACGTGTTCCAAAAAAACGTCCTATTTTTACGCACAGATTACGCACAGCAACAAGACACTTTCCAGATGCGACTTTGAATTCCAGCACCCCGAGGCCACTGCAGCAGCCTTCTCCGAGCTCCACATTTTTACAGTTTTTATGCGCAATTATTTTTTATACACTTTTCTTATATTTCTCCACTGCTATAACGCACCAAAACCAGACTATTTGGTATTTTGGAGCGTGCAGCCGTGTGCCAGCGGTGTGTGCGCGCCCGGGCTAAGCAGCTCTCCTCCTCCCGTCCCCGCCGAGTCAAAATGGCGCTGGAGACAAAGCAGGATGTGAACAATGAGCAGTGGCAGCCATTACAGGATGAGTGGAGCGGCGTGACAGGTGCGTGCACGGCCGGGCTGAGCAGAGGCTGCGCGTGCATGTGGCTGGGAGAGAGAGAAACCTAAAGAGAGAAGGAGAGAGAGAGCTTTCCTCATGCATTATCTGTAGCAGTGTGATGATGTAATAAACACACTGGCTTTGTTTTATTGGACACATATCCGGCTCTAGTGTTGGGAACTATAGAAAGAGACGTGCGTAAAGAGAGGGAAAGATGGAGCAGGCGTATAGAAAGAGAAATACAGGCCATTCATTAGTACACATTTAATTATGATAATCCAAATTCTCTTTTTTATTAAGGATATCACAATTGGATCAGAAAAAATATAAGATACATGCATAAAAACAGACAAGACATGTTTGTTCTCTACAGATAAGATATACACAGCATTTTTACGTTTTCACTGAGTGCATTTTTGGATTTTAATTTGAATTTACTTTTCAATTTGTTGCTGTTGGTTTCCAAATGCAAATAAGCTGGTTGCAGTTCCACAGTCTGGCCTCTTTCGCAGAGAAAGAGACTGACCATGAGTTGTGTCCTGTATATTGACAACACAGTTACCAGTAGTACCACCTCTTGTAGAAGTTCTGTGCTGTCAAATCCTGAATTCAGTCGTACATCAGAGAGTTAAGACACTTTAAAAATAATATAAGATGATTAAAAGTGGTAAAACATTAAAGTTAAATAGGTTGTTTCTCCCAAATTTCACAGAACAGAGAGATTTCAGTGTGACTGAGGCCTGGGACCCGTAATACAAGAAGATCATTAATTAAGGTTTTATTAATTTAGCTTTTAGAATACAAGATTCAAATCCAAAAGATTGCAAAAATAACATGAAAATTGCAAATGATTACAAAAAAAACACAGGTAAAACTTGAGTTCCCGTGACATTGTGATTAAACTGTAGTCAACTAAAGAAATTCTTGGTGGATTAAAGACCTACCGATCATTTAGCCAACGAAAAATGAGGCGTGGCATTACGGATCTGACCCCAAAGCGCACTCACAAAAGTACTGGAGTTCTAGTTACACATGGAAAGTACAAGGAAGCAAGACTTTTTACACAGAAATCCTAAACAATACCAGATCTTCAGATCACTTCTGCTTTCTGCTGGTTCTCATAGAAACCCTTATATTCTAAATGAAATGATTAGTTGGCCAAAAAAGATCAAGTTGGACTAAAAAAGGGGGTGTGGTAAAGTTTTTTATGCCACTGTTCTGTATCTCTGTGGATTTAACCCAAGCATAAATTCATGCTAATTAAAACAGCAAATCTTCACTTCCAAATCTTCAGGTAGAGTTTAATCCACAGGTTCTTTCTGTTCTTATACCTATAAATCCTTCATCTAAATTTATAATGATTCCTCTAATGCAAATACTGATGCACTCCCAAAGTGTCAGATAGCTCACGCTGCAAAAACTCAAATCTAATCAAGTCAAAATGACTTGAATTAAGAACATTTCACTGTGCATTCAATAAATTTCACTTGACAAGTAAAATAATAGCAATGGAATGGACTTTTCAGACATAAAATATGAAAATACATCTGGCTCCACTTAGAATAAGACAAACAACAACTCTTTGCACGCAAAATAAGAAACACAATGTAATGTCTGAATGAAGAAAAACACACTTATTCCATTGGTAGATCATTTTACTCGTTAAGTTGAATCTGCTCAAATAAAGCCACATGTTCTTAATTTAAGTCGTTTTAACTTACATATATATTTATTTTTTTATGTGTACCCCATGTTTTTCCTTTCCACTGCTGTCTCATCTAAATGAAATCTTTAATCGATTAATACACATTTTGGTTGATGAAGACTCCTGACTGAAAGGGCTACAGCTCTAAACAGTGTCTGAGGTGGAAACAAAAGCTAAATATGTTTATTTTTCTTTGAACTGTCAGAATGCAGACGTCTTCTCAGTCTCTTTATTTATTGTATTTATTTGTTTAGAAAAAGCCTCAAATGTGGTGGCCTATTGTTGTCAATTCAATTGAAAGTTCAAATTTGACAAGCTTGAAGACCAATTCCCCCCAAAAATGACATGATTTATTTGAGAATTTGTCTTCCAACGAGGAGCAGGCTCCACCATCTGAGGTCCTGATGTCACATGAACATGGTGGAAAAACATTTTAGTATTTTATACGTTTTTTTTTAAAAAATCAAACATTTACAGACTTGGTGAATAATGTACTATTGTATAACAGGGGTAAAAATTTGCCATAAAGTGCCCTGTAAAGTTCTGGAAGGCTGTGTCCTGGTTCTGGTTTCTGCTCGGTTTAGTCCAGATGTAGACTTGGTTTGGTCTTGGTTGAGTCCTTGTTGAATCCTGATCCAATTTTGGGTTTAATTCCGTGTGTGCACGTGTAAATGTAGCCAAGGTCATGTATACACCATGAAAATAACATATCCAGTCAACGTAGACTATATGCAAAGTCAGAAATGAACTTTTTCTAATATGAATATCCAAAATATGAAAATGGAAAAAACATAATTGTTTCTTTCCTTTAAACAGCCAAGCAGAATGAATACACTGGGGAACAATTTGAAAAAAAAAAAATTCTGTTGAGTTAGATTTTTATGCTGATTAAAACTAAAATTGGCTGATTCCAAAATTGCAGTCAGTTTTTTTATAGCACGTCAAGTTTTTTTTTTTTTTTTTTCAGATAAGTCTGATTTGCTGTAGTAAAACTTCTCATCTACAGCTATGAGACAAGGCGACTTATTTGTTGGGACAGTACGGTGAGAGGTGTGTGTCAATACTATTACAGCACAATTACAGGAGCCATATCCTTTGTAAAAACAGAATAGTGTTAAATAAATATTGCAGTCATGCCTGTTTCTTTCATATTTCATCGTATGTCAGTATTTGAACATGTTTATAAAACAAGCACATATCTGTTCAGTGCAGTATTTTTCACACTGGAAAAAAAAAACATTTCTAGGTAAGATAAAATGACTTAAACTAAGAACATTTGACTTTATTTGAGTAGATTGAACTTGACAAATAAAATGATCTGCCAGTGGAATAAGTGTATTTTTCTTAATTCAAGCAATATTTGATTTTGTTTCTTATGTTAAGTGTAGCAAGATGTATTTTCAGATTTTAAGTTCAAAACTCCTATTGCACTGGCAGATCATTTTACTTGTCAAGTGAAATTGACACAAATCATGGTAAAACTTTCTTAATCCAAGTCATTTTAGCTTGACTAGATTTTGTTTTTTGCAATGCATGCGTAGTTTTAAGAAAACGGGGCTCCTATAGTTCAAAAACTTGAAGTGATAGAGAAAAACTGAGATCAGTTTTGGATTCTGCATCCAAAAAATAAGTTAAAAAAGCTGTCAGACCTTGTGTTCCCCAGTGATATTATAGAATTATTTAAACCTTTTCATTCACATGTTTGAGTAACTCTATTACTATAGTCTGTTTACATCTGCAAAGCTCAAATCGCTCTGTTCCAAAGCTGCAGTTTTCAAGTAAACACCTCCTTTTACCTTCAGTTTAGCGGAGATGAGCAATTCCAGAGCTGAGATCATCCACATGATTCTAGTGAAGGTGTGTGGAGTTTAAAAACACAGTGGAGCACTTCTTGGAGGAACAGAGTGTTCAGTTTGAAAGAAGAACTCAGCCTAAATGTGCAGAGTTTGTGTGTTAATGTGCGAATGAAACAAAACACAACTCCAGGTTTGTTTGTGATGAGCTCCATTAGAACAGAGATCAGAAAATAACGTCATATGTCCGAGAGCATTTTCGTGAAGAAGCAGAAATGTTAAGTTTATACAGACTAATCGAGGTGTATCGTTAATAACAGTCAAGAAATAGGAACATATACTGCAGTTCCTTCTACACTTGCACATCCTCTTTACTCACAACACCGACTTTAAAACAATGAAGGCCATGTTTGATTTGAGTCCCTCACTAACCCGTGCCGTCAACACTAATATGTTTTAAGTAACAATACAAATACTGCACACTTCCCAGAGAAGTGTGTACTCAGGTATTATGTACACACAAATCTACCACAGTGTGATACGTTTATGAGAAGCCGTTTTATGTCAGACCTTTGCTAAACAGATGTGGTCACCTGTAGTGCTCTTTCTTTGGAAATGTTTCTTCATTGGTGCGAAATGTTGCGTTCTGTTGTTTTGGCGAAACCTGCTGATTGCCGTTGCACGCTCCCGCAACCTGAAGAGAGAGGAGCTACGGGAGCCCTGCAGAGACATGTCACCATTTCTATAAAAAGAAAACACAAAAAATGATCTGACCAAACTAAACATGTTCATATATGCAGGAGAAATGAGTGTGAGTGTTCCAGAGGAGTGTGTGTGGTGAGGGTTTTTGATGGTCGAAGGCACCGAAACACAACACAATATAACAAAAGTATTAGTTATATGGCGTAATTATCGTGGTCTCCTGCTGAATATGTCACATATTTGGAGAGGAATCTGGCTGCAGACCTCCACCAGAGCATCTCCATATGACTCCCTTCTATCCACAGGTCTAATCTTACTAAAGTGTACTTAGTTTTACCCGAAAGACAAGCCCAGACTCCAAACCTTATACACGGAAAAAACAACATCCAGGTAAGTTAAATTAATGAATTAAACTAAGAACATTTGACTTTATTTAAGTAGATTCAACTTGACAAGTCAAATGATCCGCCAGTTCAAGCAACATTTGATTTTGTTTCTTATTTTAAGTGCAAAAAGTTGTTTTTTTGTTTTTTTGTTTTATTTTAAGTGTAGCAAGATGTATTCTCACATTTTACACAGCAAAAAACAAAATCTAGCCAAGTTAAAATGACTTGAATTAAGAAAGTTTTATCACGGTTTGAGTAAATTTCACCCAAAAAGTCGAATGATATACCACAGTTTTTGCACTTAAAATAAGAAACAAAATTGAATGTTGCTTGAATTAAGAAAAATCCACTTGTTCCATTGGTGCATAATCTGACTTGTCAAGTTGAATCTGCTAAAATAGTCAGATGTCAGATCATTTTAACTTACCTAGAGATTGTTTGTTCCAGTGTAACTACAAAAAGTCTTGTTCCACTGGCAGATCATTTTACTTAAATCATGGTAAAACTTTCTTAATTCAAGTTATTTTAACATGGCTCGATTTTGTTTTTTGCAGAACCATAACAGATCTGTGCCTAATCTTAACCAGACACAGGACCAAGGGTAACACTTTCACATATTTATCTGATTTTAGTTGTAAATCAGAGGTGATCAGTCGTTCAGTCTGATTGCATGACCATGTTTGGCCAAGGTTGTGATGCAGCAAAGGATGTGTGGATTAAAAATACAAACAGATACCAGTCTGGATTGGACTTGCAAGAGTAAATATATCTTTACCACAAAGTCTGTCTTTGAGGCGAGTATTTGCATAGTCCTGGTTTAGTCTGGATTTGTGTCTTGGTTTATTTACACCTGGTTTAATGTGGGTTTAGACCTGGTTTAATTCTCAGTTTAGGCTGAGTTTGGTTACACACCCGGTTTTATTCCTGCCTCATTGTAAAGAGGACAGGCGCTCACACTGAACAGTCACCGTGCTTATGTAAAGCTCATGCATCATGTTTCATTCATATTTGATCAAGTTCTGTTATAAATAATCAAACAGATGAGATTGTGCCTTGAAAGTCCCAGAGGCCCGGATCACACACACACTCACACACACACACACACACACACACACAAAACATTGCATTGGGAACAATACAGGCTAATGAAATATGCTATCCATCACAATACTGTACAAGAGTCTGGAGCAGCACATACGAGTCACGAAAGTAGTAGTAGTAGTAGCAGTAGTTGTAGTAGTAGTAGTAGTAGTAGTTGTAGTAGTAGTAGGCTAGTAGTAAACACAGAAATAACAAAAATAAAACTTCTAGAGGAAGTTATGAATTATGGAGCATTAATAGTAGTAGTAGCAGTAGAAGTAGTCATAAATGTATACTTTTGTAGTAGTTGTTGTTATTGTTACTTTTCCTGTAGAAAGTAGTAGTACTATTTGTAGTACTAGCAATTGAAGCAGTGGTAGTCATAAACTGAGAATAGTAGTAGAAGTAGTACAAGGAGCAGTATTGTAGTAGTGGTAATAATAGTAGTAGCACTAGCTGTAATAGTTATGTAATGTCGTAGTAGTAGTAGGAGAAGTGACAATTATAATTAGAGCAGTGGTAGTACTACAGACCCAGATACAACTTTTAATATATTGGCATTATTCTGAAATTTAGTAGTAGTAGTAATAGTAGTAGTAGTAATGGTAGTAGTAGTAGTAGTAGTAGTAACAGTAGTAGTAGCAATAGTAGTAGTAGTAGTAGTAGTAGTAGTAGTAGTATAAGATAAGATATCCTTTATTTGTCCCACAATGGGGAAATTTCAGTGTTGCAACACACAGTTAAGAGAACAGCAAGAAAACAGTAGCAGCAATAGAAGTACAGTTAAGTTAAAAATAGACAAACACTATAAAGATCTATAAAGATAAGGATTATAAAACTATGTATAATATAAATTGCTATCTAAAAACGATATATACAATAAATTACTATCTTACATTTCACAGTATTGCACAGGGTCCCAGTATTGCACAGGCAGCAGAGTTAGCAGTGTTCATTGTAAAGTCTGACAGCAGCAGGAAGGAAAGACCTGCGGAACCTCTCCTTCACACAGCGAGGGTGGATCAGTCTGTCACTGAAGCTGCTCTCCAGAGCAGACAGGGCCCTGAAGAGGGTGAGACTCCAGGTCCAGCATAGAAGTGAATCTGGCCAGGACCCTTCTGTCCCCCACCTCCTGCACCGAGTCCAAGGCACAGCCCAGGACAGAGCTGGACTTCCTGATGACTTTGTCCAGTCTCCTCTTGTCCCTCTCTGTGATGCTGCTGCTCCAGCAGACCACACCGTACAGGATGGCTGATGCCACCACAGAGTCGTAGAAGGTCCTCAGGAGGGGCCCCCTCACTCCAAAGGACCTGAGTCTCCTCAGGAGGTAGAGCCTGCTCTGGCCCTGCCTGTATAGTGCATCTGTGTTGTCCTGATATAGTCCTGGTTTAGACCTTATATGCACTTATTAACAATCATAGAACATTTGTACCATAATAATTTGACACATTTTGACTGAAGAGGGACTGCTATTCTCTGCCTACAACCTCTGACCACTCACAAACGCATATACAGGGAGTGGTTTAAATGTCTTGCCCAATGAAACAAAGGTAATATTGTCTGTTTTCAGGTTTGCCCACAGATCACATCAAAACTGGAACTAAACTAGACGTACAAAAAAAACAAAGTAAGTCTATATCAGGAGGACTAAGGTTGTTGCACATAAACCGCATAAAAACTGGGACTAAAAGAGGACTTAACCTGGAGCTAAACCTGGACTAGACCAGATCTAAACCAGGACTATAACAAGTCCAAACCAAGTGTACATCAGGACGGAGAATGTGTTCACACTTGCAGGTAAACCACATCAAAACTGGGACTAAAGTTGGACTAAAGCAGAACTAAACCAGGACTGGAACAGGTCCAAACCAAGTCTACATCAGGACTAAACTGGATCAAACCAAGACCAAGTGTAAACAGAGCCAGTGTTCAAACCCGACCACCGTATATGCGCTTAGGCGTGACCCATGAGATACAGAATCTTTTGAATCCAGTTGAAGAAGACTCAGCTGTCTGGGTCCTGATTTGAGCCTCGGTGTTGGGTCCGGGTTTAGTCCTGGTTTAATTCCGGAAATGTCCCAGTTTAAACGCGCTGTCCTTGATTTTTATTTCCTTAAAAACATGAAAAACTGCTCATTCTAAACAGTTTGAGCATCCTAAATGTTCACCACGATGAGTTTCTAAGCACTTTTCACAGCTCGGAAAGACGACAGTCAAGTTTTGCAGCAACGGTAAAGGTAACAACAAGCATGCAAACATAGACTTCCTGATTATCATTAAAATGCTTCAGACACAACACAGTGGTCTTATTTTGATCTCAAGAGCTGCTTATGCCTTATATCGTTACTGGGACAAGACATGTTTTGTGCAAATACACGGCAAAAAAATCTAATTCAGCCTTTTTTTAATCCAAATTCTGGTGTAAAACATCTCCCCGTACTCCCCCGTGTCCTGACAGCGCGCACGGGACATATCTGCGCCGGGTAATCTGGCTCTCTGGCGGCTGTCAGCGCCTGTCGCCCTGGCACCTGAACCTCCAGTGGCTCCCTTATCTCCCGCATCATCGTCACTTCGGCGCGTGCGTGCTTACATAACTCTGTGATAGATCGCCCACTTAGAGGCGCGCGGAGATCCTGAGAGCGCCGGATTTTATCATCTTCAGCATCGGGAGTGGATAGCCTGCCGCGGGTTTGACGGGGAGGGGGCAGCGCCTGGCAGACAACGAGGAGGGAAAAGCAGGCACAGTACAGTGAATGTGTTAGAATAGAATTTTGAAATGAATGTCAACATCTTTAAAAATAATAATAAAACTCCAGCTGTTTTATCCGAGCTATGACATCCACAAACTCTTACAGATATTCGAAGCAGTTTAAGGGTGCAGTGTGAGTCCAAATGTAGAATTGGCTTCGTAGAATGTACAATAAAAGAAGGGAGTAACACATCACCCATAGCATTTGGCTGCAACCAAATAAGGATGATCAAGGCCAGAAGTTACCAAATTGTTTTAATTTCACTATTCTTCTAAAATAGTGAAACAAAGCCTCCAGTATCACGTAGAGCAGGTTAATACAAACATTTTAAGACCAAAATGATGAGGCTCACAGCAGAAGTTACAGAGAGAGAAGAGAGAAAATTGCAATCAGAAGTTGAAGAAACCACTTCGCTCCGATACTTGCTCCCTATTTGAATGCGGTGACTAGTAGGTTAGCTCTGTCCGTTTATATATACAATCTATGGTTTGTTCATGTTCTGGCTCTTTTTAGTTCTGGCCTACTCCAGGTTTAGTTTTATTTGGTGATTGTGCAAGTGTGAACCCCTGTCCAAGGACACTACCAAGGACAGTTGGGAGTGGGAATGGAACTTTTAAAATTTGGGTTCATTAATGTATCTTTATTGTTATTTTATCTCCCTTTTTTTGACTTGGACTAATGAAAATATGTGTGTAAACATTAGAAAGTCCCTCATTCATCCAGAAGTGGTCCAAGGTATTGACAAGGTTTCATCCGTAGTCATCTGGACACTTTTTGATCAAGATCTTATGAATCCAATCCAGAAGTGATTTGCATTCCATTTGCAGTAGTAGTAATCGTAATAGTAGTAGGAGGAGGACTAGTAGTAGTAGCAGTAGCAGTAGTAGTGGTAGTAGTAGGAGTAGTATTAGTCGTAGGAGTAGAAGTAATAGAAGGAGGAGGAGGAGCAGTAGTAGTAGGAGTAGTAGCAGGAGGAGCAGTAATAGTCGTAGTAGCAGCATAGCAGCAGTAGTAGTAATAGTAGTAGTAGTAGTAGTAGCAGAAGGAGCAGTAGTAGTAGGAATAGTAGTAGTAGTAATAGTAGTAGTAGTAGTAGTAGCAGTAGTAGTGGTAGTAGTAGGAATAGTAGTAGTAGTAATAGTAGTAGCAGAAGGAGCAGTAGTAGTAGAAATAGTAGAAGTAGGAATAGTAGTTTTAGTATAGTAGTAGTAGTAGTAGTAGTAGTAGTAGTAGTAGTAGTAGTAGTAGTAGTAGTAGTAGAAGTAGTAGTAATAGTAGCAGAAGGAGCAGTAGTAGTAGTAACAGTAGGTTTGAAGATGTTTGGAATGACCTTAGGTTTATGATGCACAATTATTACAAAATTAATCAGAATTTAATGTTAAATATATTTAATTGTTGGTTTAATATATTTAGAAGCTGCCACTACTACTACTGCTGCTTGTACTAATAACGTTCATTCTGTTTTCATTCACTCCACAGTCCTTGGAAGAGATCTGACTATCCCATGTCCCAAACCGCCCATAAAGCTGTCAGGATTACATCTTTCTCCCAAATGTTTGAATTGTAGCCACATCTCTGTCATCCTGTGGCGATGGACTCACCGCTTCAGACTCTGGCTGAGAACACAATGAATGTTTTCTCTTCGTAGATCTGATGTGGATTCATCTCAAACTTTCTAACTTTTCTGGTGGAAGATCCATCACTTGTTTGTCTGCATGGAGATGTCATTGCTTAGTCTGGAACGTCCCGCAGTACAGCATTAAACTGAGTCAGATTACAAATAACGGGTCAAATCTGTGCAAAGGCGAAGGCAGAGAGGTGACTGAATGAACGCAGGATAGTCACGTTTAAAGCCATGGTCTGGTACATATCCATGGAGAAGTAAGAGGTGATAATATATCAATATCATGGAAAACAATAGGTTGCTTAAATCATTACAGTAAAGCTAACAACTACTAGCATGCTAACACGCACTTCTTGATTCTCAGACAATAAACGGATTTCTAATGATAGTGCTATATCTGTACTGGGGCAAGAATAATTTTGGCTTTAGTCCAATGAGGTTTGTTTGGTCTTTCGATAATTTATGTTATTAGGTTCTTTTTTCAGACCAAGAGTTTGTTTTCATGCCAGAGAGTTTGGACTGCTCACTATCGGTGAAACAAAGCTATTGAAATACAGAAACGTGCACACGGGACTATAAACTGAGACGAGGGGGCTTTTCTACTCCCGCAAACCTGTGATACTGTCCTGAGGAAGTGGGACTGCAGATGGCGCTGTCATCCTGCCTCCACTGGCATTAAAGACAGCACCAAAACCGGTTTAAATCAGCTGACCGAACAGTGAACATGTCACAGGAACATCACATGGCCACTCTGAGGAAGACCGCAGGGAGCAGTCCAAACTGTCAGGTATGAAAACAAACTCTTGGTCTGAAAAAAGTACCTACCATAAAATAGCTGGGGCATTTATTTGTTTCAATCACTGGACAGACCAGGCATTTATTTGAGACCAGGCGGCAATTTAGGGCAAGCGATTCATTCCTTCCTCACAAAAATCTTGCTCAGCAAAATTCAAATTCTTTCAACCAGTATGACTATAATTTACAGTTTTTTATGGCACACCTTGGAGGAGACGTTTCCATTATGATAGCCTGACGACTACTTTGTCTACAGGCGCAATTCCTGTCGCCTCGTCCCCTGCCTTTCCTCGCCCCTTTGCCACAACTTTCCTCTTATGCTATAGGAGCTATGATCAATCAAATTTTATTTACAGAGTGCTTTTCATACAAAAAATGCAACACAAAGCATTTATGATGACATTGCAGCTTCCTCTAAAGTAACATTACCAGAACTCCTAAAAACTGCTTCAATTTCCTGCCCGCTATGTTGTGCCATCTTTCTTTTTTACATCACTTTGAATGTAAAAAGTGGCTTTCACAGCAACGTCATCTGTTCCCGAGAATATAGCCTATCCATTCCGAGTCACACAACCAGTCAGGACTGAAGTGAAGTCAAAGTGCTACTATGTTGGCTGTGAACATCAGGCTCTCTATGGTGTCACTGTTTAATAATCATGATATCTTGGTTAAATAAAGCACAAAAACAGGAAATGGGAGTTTGAGCATCCTCCTCGGCAGCAGCTAGAATGACTGCTGGGGGTGTCTTCATAGGCTACTTCCTGTAGAGATGTAGGTGAGTTAATTAGACTCTGTGTTTATTTTGAACCGCTGGTTATTTATCAAAATATACACCTACACCCTCTTATTTGGTATTTTATGGTAATAACATAATTTTGGTTTTTATTTTCTTTTGACTCTTTGATTGTACCTTGTCTAACCGTTTAGAATAATCCATGATACTTCTTTTTCTTCCACACGTTTTCACACCTTCCTTTGACCCCGCTCTCACCTTCTTTCCCAGGAACCGGACAAAACGGGCGCCCAGCACGAGGCGGATCATGCAGGGCCGGGAATGCAGCGGGTCACGGCTTTCAAAACAGTCAATTAGAGTTCACGCATGTCGACACTGCGCTCACGCCGGGAGGAGCCGTCTGCTCTATTGCTACTTCATATACCGTCGTACTTTTACTGCGTGATGGATAGGCCCTTGTGTGTGTCAATAGGCTGGCGTACAGTGGCAGTATTGAGCAGTGCCTGCGCGATCAATACTGGAGCGATTCCCTGGACTCTGCCCAGAGACCGCCACAGACTGTTGTCACTCAATCTGAGCTCGCCAATTAACCAGCGCCAAATAGAGACGAGTAAGCACCAGACTGCATCTCTTAGGCCGGAGAGGGGAGGTGAATACGCTAATGAAGGTACCGTATCATAATGTGCTGTAAATTGTCTTTTGTTTCATTTATGTACATTGGAGGACTACAGTATACTTAAGGTCGCTACACACTCCCGGATTTTTCGGTCTTAAACGATTTTTAAACATACCACAAACACAAGGAGAATCTTATGAGACTAAAAATCTCAGATCACAAAGGACCACAGGATATAATGTTACTGTCTACAATAAAACGAGTCACTTTGAGACTCTGAAAATCAAACTGTGTTATTATTAATTGTGTAATGTGGTGCAATATTTCAGATACAGGATTTTTAAAAGCAGAAAATATTGGCGATAATGTCCACAGGAAGTCACTATCGTTAATCTGCAGCTTCACCGCACTCGTGAGGAAACACTGTCTTTTTACTTTTAAAGAACTGGATTAATAGCGCAGTTTTGTGGACCGGATGTCATTATTTGCTGAGGACAATTTCTATGGATAATGTGGGTGAGATGCTATATTCTGAAAGTGAGCCTAAAATAGGCTTTAAATGTACCACTTTACATTTGTTGAGTAATAAAGTCTTTATTTTCACTGTATCCCGAGTTTGTGTCACTGTGCACGTCACTCCTCTCTCACACCGTCGCGTTGTTGATGTTTGGTTGTTCTGATCTGACACTAACACCGACACCACATGAGGAGCAGCGGCTTCAAAATCGCACACAAAGACAAAAAGTCGGGTCACGCCTCCCGGAACTCGGGAAGAATAAATCGCAGTCAGAAATCGGGCAAATTCTCCTGTAGTGTGTGGCGGTCTTTAGGCTATGTTTATATGATGACAGTCTGGACAGAAGATGCACATCATCACCGACTAAACGAAAGGCACTTCCAATAAAATATTTTGACGTTTTTACCCGTAATCGTTCTTATGTAAACAGGCCCTTAGTCCTTGTCTTTGTCTGTAGACTTTAACATTTTTTTCACTTTGTGTTACAGTCCTAGGGTGACCAGAGATCCCTATTTACCCGGGACAGTCCCAGTTTTGAGCCCCATGTTCCCTGTCCCAGCAGATTTAACCAGAGTCACTGATTTGGCCCAGTTTTATCTAGTATATATGCCTGGTGTCCCTATTTTTGACCAATTTGACCCCTGCCAACTGTAAAGAGAGGCATAAACTGTCACTTGTTTAAGTAAAGTACAAAAACATCTGCTTGAAAATGGCCAAAACACAAAGAAAATGTGATACAGGCTCACATGTTCATCCTGAATGGGCAAAGTGCAGAATGACGCACTTGTTTCACAATTTTATTTTTACCAACCACCAAAAAAGCAGGGATGTCCCAATTTTTTATTTTGAAATTCTGGTCATCCTATGCAGTCCATACACCAACACAGTCTTTTTTTACACACTGACTCCACAAATAACACCAATTCTTTTTAGGTTCATTCTTAAAGGTTTTATATTATTTAAAAAATCGACTCTTTTGAGATTTAAGCCATTTTATAAAGTTATTGCCTCAAAAACACACCTGGAGTTGTGTTTTGTTTCATTCATATGATTGTGTAACTCTTTATTATTAGTCTGTCTACATTTCCAAAGCTCAAAATGCTCTGTTCTACCTTGTGATGTCAGGAAGAAGTGTTGAAACAAAACACAAGGAAATAGCATTATACCAGAGACCAATAAATACCTAGGCCCTTTCATTTTTTTTTTTTTTTGCTTTTTTTTTTTTTGCTTTGTTTTTAGAATCCAGAGGAACTAGTAATATGGATGTTTTGTGGCCGATGCGTTTGGATTATTTCCCCATTTTTACATAACTTGAAATGACATGTCCATACCGCTCTACATAAGAAAGGTTTACTTAAACACTAATCGCCCTGTTTCATGAATATCTGGTCTCCTTGAAGATAATGTTTGCACTTTGTATGCTTCTTCAGTCGTGAAATATCAGTCTCAAACAACACTTCACTAGCAAGGACCACAACACAACAGTGGAATATGATAAAGATATGTATTGCTGGTGAATAGATGGGATGGCTGGGGGGAGACTCAGGGTGGGGGTTCCGACTCCAATCCCAAATGGTCACCCATCTGATTCGGAACTACCCCTCCTTGAAGATGACGTCTTCGGCCTGAAGGATGGACGAAAGACACGAGGTAGGAGAGAGGTGGTCAAGAGAGGTGATGTCATGATGCCATATAAATAGGGGTTCTCAGTAATTAAAGGCGTGGTTGGAATAAGATGTGGTTGGCTGGAGAGGATGTTGAGACGTGGTCCAGCTCCTGAACTTCAGGTAATCACATTAACTCCACATATTGTGCTTGTGTCTGTTATATAGTTATAATTAGGGGTGTAACGATATCCAAGTCTCACGACACGATATTGTCACAGGATGAACCTCACAGTATAATATTTATTGCGATATGGTGGGAAAGCTCACAATATTACGATATTCAACACAATGACAAGACTGACATTCTAAAATGCTGTGACCAGTCATTTGGTACAGCATTTATTGTCATTAGGGATGGAACAATATCCAAATCTCTCTGGACCAGATTTTCACCATATACATCTCACCGTAAGAGATTTATTGTGATATTACGTGGAGGCACAAAACTGTGAATCTGCTCCTTTTTCCTCTAAAAATGCCTTCACAAGACTTAATCCAAAGAATGAAGATTTCAAAGTGCTTAGAACAGTTATTTCTTCATGTAGTCTGCACTGAAACGGAGCAAAGGATCATGGTCTATGTAGTTCCTTCTGTTTTTTTTAGCTATTTCTGCATCAGATCTCTTCATTTAAGCAAAGAGACTTGGGATTTGATATATTGTGATGGTCCACGATATTATTGTGAGACCTTATTGTGAGACAATACCAAATCACCATATTTATGTTATTGTTACATTCTTAGTTATATCATTGTGTTATAATTTGCACATTTTATATCCGCTGACTTTAAAAAAAACCACGATGCCCAGTGGGAACTGATGCTGCTGTAAACGTCATCACAACTCTTACGGTTGTTTTTGCCTCAATAAACCGTTCAGACTGTATGTTTTTGAAACTTGAATCATCGTCCTTTTTGATGTTTACAACCTAACCATCACTGATTACAAAAATAAAACTGGAGAAAGAAGCATGTAGCAATGGGTATATGCTGGTGGAAGCGAAACCTCAAGTTAATTGTATACGGCATCTTAAAAGTAAGTGATTAAAGATTATTCAAACATGCACAAATCACTCAAAATAGAACCTCAGAGGGTCAATGAGAAAGGGAACAGTTAAAACATGGTTAAGAGCTCTGAAAAGTAATTTTGAAGAATAGCTCTGTTTTAACTGATGCTCTAAAATGAATAGGCGGCAAATATTGGCCTGTTGATCTCTAGCCAAATGTAATGGAAGTTGCACTTGTGAGTCTTATCTGTCAGGGAAAAGTAACGTTTTTAATGCTTTATTGATTGTACTGAATTGATTCGATTGAATAGATTTGAATCAGCTTTGAGTTTGTCTGAAAAGTGACTGAAAAAGCACTTAACTGTAAATCAACGTTGAGTGTCTGCAGAAGATTGTATTGTTGTTATTGTCCTCTTATTGTCCATATGCCAACAGACATTTTAGTGGCCTATTTGTGTATGGTATTAATAAAGTCCATTACGTCTGTGCTTTATGGATCCAGTGCCTCCTCAGCAGTCTGGACCCACCCCCAAACGCTCTCACACTCACACCGGGATCACTTTACATGCTGTCAAACAGTCCTCGAACGCATCACGCTCCGCCCGCTTCCAGGAATCGGCCCATGCACTTCCTGGTCCCGTGGACACCCGAGCCGGTTCTGTCTGAGGCCTGATGTGATTTCGTGTTCCAAAAAGCCCTTTCTATAAACTCTATACGGAGCTCTTCACTTGTCCGTGTGTAAACAGAGCAGGAGAAACTTTTCAATTTGACACTGGCAGAATTCAGTCAGCTCATACTCTATGTAGACATGTATATAGTGGTGGGAGTACTTTTACTTGTACTTTAATAAGAATATGGAGTAAACAATATGGAGTTACTAAGGGCAAGTGTAAAAGTAACAAAAACTTAATGATTATGGAACAATAAGACTTGCTCTTACTGTATTTTTCAGACTATAAGGTGCACTGGATTATAAGGTGCAATATCAATGAATGGGTGTATTTTTATACATAAGGCGCACTGGAGTATAAGGCGCATTAAGTGAAACTGATATCTTAGCCTATCCACAATCCACTGGCAGATCATAGCGTAACTCTCTGTCTTGGTGAATGTGTGTTCTCCTTCTGTCACCCAATGGTCCCACGGAGCTGCAATTTAACTCTGAACCACCTGTTGACACCAATATCTAACAGCAGGGGTTCCTGGGTTAATCCACCTGGAATGATCCCAAGCTCCAAATAAGTTTGCTTCTCTTGGGCGTGTGAGTCACATGTCTCTGAACAGGGGCCATTTTGGGCTCCTCACACACACCATAATATGATGTTGAAGCACAGTATGTATTATTCCGCGAGGCTCCTGACTACAGTTGCCATAATGCTCCGACAATCCATCAAGTGTTGTGGCTTCGTAGCTTACCAAAGTCATACTAAAACATTTTGACAGATTTTTGATCACCATGAACTACATAAAATTGGTTTGAGGTCAGTAAGCACCACCAGAATTCATGTGCATGTCAATGGCCATAATTGTACTGCCACTAAAAACTGTTTTACCCACTCCACAGTGCACCCGAGGAAAAACTATTAGAATTATGGCCATTGACATGCACCACCAGCAACCTCTCCAAATGCAAGGACTGGATGGAATATTTAAAAAAGTGTCTCCACACATCTCCAACACTCTGGCTCATGAGGAAATGAGGAACTATGTCCAAAATTCCAAACTGTCCTTTTAACATGTAACATTACTATGCCGTGTACTATGGTTAAACATTAAAGTATATTGCACACAGAAAATATACATTTTAGCTCAGAGTCAGTTGTAAATGGCATCCTCCAAAACTGTCTCTTTGCTCACAAGGCTTCTCTTCATAAACATTCATACTCTCGTGTATAAAACGTGTAAAGACAGAAAGCCCAGGGCTCTCACTCTGTCTTTTCTATGAGAGTCCACAGTTACACTGTTCACTTTTGTCTGTGAGGCTCAATAAACCCTTCTCCTTCTGACTTTATAGTTTTCAATTAATGTCTTTTTTGGTGTTCACACCCTAAATGAACACTACTACACTGTGTGTGTGTGTGTGTGTGTGTGTGTGTGTACAGTTGAAGTGAAGAGTGGCCCCTCCTCCTCTCAGGGTCGTGGCCTCTCTCCTCAGGCCTGTGCTGTGTCTGTCAGAGCAGAAGATCCATCAGTCTCACCTGCTCACATCTGCTGGTGCAAACATCTGCTCCTTCTCTGCCAGCGCTCTAGCTGCACGCCCTTCAGTCGCTAAAGCCAACATTTGTCAGGCTATTCTGACACTTTGAACAATTGAAACATGGCATACAGTATTGTTTTTATTATTGCAGTGAGCAGTAGCTCCACATTTCACACATCAGACATGATAAAGGCATCCTCCAGGTTACTTCTGACCAACACCCCGGTTCTGCTTTGGAACGCCGAGTAACAAGGTTACAAAAAAATGTCTAAATATTGAATGTCATGTGATTAGGATTTAATGAAAGATTATTATACACACTTATCATGTTTGATTGAAATTTTGATTTAGGGTTCACTGGGCAAAAGCTGTTGAACCTATAAAGTTTTTATTGTGTCATTCCTCACACAATGCTTAAGTCCCACACAATTAGTGTCCCGACACTGGCTGAGTGGCTCATACTCACACTCCACTGCAAGGTTTGACTCACTGCAGTGCTCTCTGCTCCTAACAAGAGGCCCATGTTGAAGCGGTGGGTCAAATGCATTTAATTAGAAAACAAAGTAACTGAAGTAACTGTCCACACAACAATCCAGGAATTTTTTTTTTTTTTTTTTCGCAGGGATTGAAAATAATGTGCGTCCACATATGTGTCATCAATAAATATTCACCTCCAGATGACAACGGAGCACTTAAGTGAAAATGGTGTAATACATATGCCACACCTGTATGTGGCGCTGTAAACAGGATACAGCCAGAGCCACTGGACACACAATATTACTACTTCTGGTAGCCCTTCTAGTTCTACACGGCAGTGGATTTAAAAGAATCCGAGGCATGTAATTGTGTTTGTGTCTCCTCTGGTGTTGTACTACAGGAGATGAAGAGGTTTTGATGCAACAGTGCAAATAAACTTAGAAGTGTCGCAGCACAAACTCAGGTCCATTGCCCATCATGGTTGTTGTTCTGGTTGTTCCCGGTTGTTGCTCTGGCTTCCCTTCTGGTTACATGGCGATGACGGGGTTGCAATGTCATCATTTTCCAAAAGCTGCGATTTCCTTATCCACACAACAACGCAATGCCGGCGTTCTCAGATTTCTCTCTAGAACCAGTTTTCAAAAGACAGTGTCATGTGGACACCACCTGACATTTACTAGAGATACATTTTGTTAGAAAAGTTTTAATGCAGATTATGTAGTCTGCACTTTGACTATTGTGATACAATCATCAACTGAGCCTGTGTCTCCAGAGCTTTCACCTGCAGATAGAGACACATCCAAGTTTGTCTCATTCTCAGTTTATGTTCAGGCCTTATGTGAAAGCTCAGACCCTCCAGAATTCCCTTTAGCTGCAGAGGCTGCACTAGCAATGATTCAGGTTTGCTGCAGGTGCTGGAGACTTTTAGGTTTATTCTGCATTCTGATTATGATAATAACATAAAAACTTGACCATCATGTCCAATGTATGTGTAATTAAAAATAAATCAGCATTACAATTAATTAATGCAAAATTTCAGACAACTTGGACTAAAATATATAAAAAATAAGACTAAAAAAGCTGGAGTTACTTAGCTTGTGTTGGTGCCTGTGACTCCAGTAGATGCAGCTGTGGATGCCAAAAAAGTCACCAAAAATGCTCCAGGGTAAAGCCTAGCTGCTTTGGCTTTATTTTGTGATACAGCATTACAATTGTTCTCAGTAAATTTGAGCATTAAACATTGAGATTTGAGCGTGTTTTCCTTTACACAAAAGTTCTCTGGGAATGTTACTGGGATATTTGAGATGTTCTTCATATTTGTGTGACACAGCAGATAAGGGGCTGTGATTGGTTGGACAAAAAAATCTGAGTGTTGACTTGCAGTGAAAGCAGGAGAGGTTGGTTTTTCAGCACACCTTATCCACTCACAATACCTTCTACAGACTCTCCACCAAACCATCTAACCTCATCTGAAGAGGAACCAGCGGCCCGAATACTCTTAACCTTCGACCCATGCGTGGGCGGCGCTCTGATCTCCGTCTTGTCGCGGTCTGCTCCACCAGGCTCCGGCCCACTCGTCACGTTCCCCGCACCCGTCCACCAGGCGCTCCCCATGTACCCGCCCACACGGAGCGCTCTGAGGTGGGCGGTGAGCGCGCCTCCTGTTGGGGCCATCACTCACCGTCACTCAGCCTGGAGAGGGAAGGGGGAGGAGATGTGGATGTGATGGAGAAGAAGCTGGACCTGGACCTGAAGAAGCTCTGGTGAAATGGTAAAAGACCTGTACCAGATTTCAAACCAAGTGGAGAACATGTTTAACGTTGAACTTAGACATTTCTGCTAGCTATAGCTTTGCCTTGACTTTTCACAGTATGGCATTAAACTTATTATGGGGACACCATTAGGTAAAATTAGAGGCCACATCTGTCTCTGTTTTGTGAGCAATATAAGCACCTGTAAATGAATAAATGAAATAATGCCATACAGTGTAAAATAATATATACTACAGTCTACAGTCATTTTGTATTTAAGAGCTTTTACCAAACAATGCATGATGTGAAGAGCATCTTGACAAGAAAAAGGACATAAGATTATGTAGCACATTCTAAACAAGAAGTATTTTCAAAGGAACTCACAACATTATAGCCACTAATTATCACGAGCTAAGAAACATCAGTAAAGTGACATATATTATTACATTACAATTCATTATACTGTATTCAGACCATAGACCGTATATAAAAGTGGCAAGTGTGATGTCACCCATAGAATTCAGTGCCGCTCAAATGAGGCTCGTGATGCTCACTGCAGCCAGGCTCCATGTTATGAATAGGGTTTTTTTGACAGACAAAATAGCGAAGAAGAAAAAAAACTTCAGGATCATGTAAAGCGGGTTAATATGAACATTTTAAGACCAAAATGACGAGGCCACAGCAGCAGTTATAGAGAAAGGGGTGATAAGATCTCAGTGTAAGTCAATGGGAAAAAGGGAGAGAAGGAGCCGGATATATACGATCTATGATTCAGACCACCAAAATTATCAAGCTCCTCTAGTTGGACACGTTTTGAGGGCTTGGAACACGTTGATGTGCAGTGAAGTTTGTGGAAAGTTCCGATTTTTCAAACGCACCATGTAAACTTTAATGAATCATTGCATTTATATAGCGCCTTTTAAGATTCTCAAAGCGCTTTACAGTTTATTGTTCATTCACTTTACACTGGGTGGTGGCAAGCTATTATTGAAGGAAGTGAGGCTGCCAATCTGCCCCTCTCACCACCACCATCACTCACGCACACACCACTTTCTTATTAGGCAATGTGGACGAAGTGTCTTACCTAAGGACACTACAACAACTGGCTCCCCACTGTGGCACCTGATATTCCCAGTGGTCTCCCATCCCAGTACTACCCAGACTTTCCATGTAAACCTGACACAACTGGTGCTGGGGTCTGACCACCAACCAACATAATCAGGTTCACTCAGGATTAACTGTCAGGACGGAACATGTCATTTATGATTTGAAATACTGGTAAGTCACAAAATCTGGTGTTTTCAAAGGACAGACCCAAAACGGAGCTGTGAGAAACACAAAAGTTCAGATCATTTCATAGCTTTTGTCACTTTAGACTCACTCACAGTGGGAAGAGGAAGCACAACTTTTACTCAAGTAAGAGCACTGTTACTTCAATAAATTTACTCAAGTAGTTGTAAACCTATCTTTAAAAGTACTCTGAAAAGTACATTTTCTTTAGTTACAAGTAAATATAACTACCCCCTTCTGAGTAATAGAAAAACAATGGGGTAGTTAGTTTGTTTTATATTTAACATTTTAAAGATGCATTGTGTAACTTTTCTGGTGTCAGATCTGCTACTTACTTGTTCATAATGAGTATTTTATTATTACCTGAATGTTCCACAGCATTCAGCTTTTCTACCTCCATGGAGACAAGAATGCCACCAGGCCAAAGTATGGGTCAGATCTGCCTTTTTTGAGCTATAAAAACACATATAACTGAATAAAAATTGATAGATAATTATAATGCTATAGTGTGGAACATTCCTAGCAACCCTAACACACCACACTAATAACATGCAGTAGTGTAACCTCAACCAGAAAAGTTGCGCCATAAAAAAGTATAAAAACTAGTATAAAAAGTGTAAAAGTCAACCATCCAGCCCTGTCTCGGTTACATTATCACAGTTAGCCTCCATTATCCTCTAAACTCTTTGATTGCACGGTTGTCATGGCGACGCTGGACTTCCTGTTTGGGCGGCGTACACAGGGCAGGAGGCGCGGTGTCGGCCTAACCTCATTTCTATAACTGATCTGACTGTTCATTCGATTAGAGCACACCGAGTCTGAGCGCATCAGGAACCCATTGTTACTGAAACAAACGCAGACCACAGCACGGATCTGTGAGGGGCCAATCATCGACCCAGCGTGGACAGAGCAGCATGGGTGAGGAGATAACGCCTCAATAGGTTTGGTTTAGACAAAAATTTGCCTATTTAAATGTTTTTTTGGGGGGAAAGGTTGTTGTTGATTTTGCATTTTGGTTTTCAAAGTTTCACTTTTTTTGCATTTTGCATGTTTCTCCAAAGATTCTAGAATACAGTGACACTCCCAATTAGGGCTGGGTGTTATTAAGAAGCTGCCGATACGATACACATCTTGATACGGGTGCACTTTCAGTTTGATACAATATATTTCAAATTGGTTCTATAAAAAATAAAGCCTAAATCACATCTGTGATACTAAAAGTGTTTGTTGAACCACTTCTTGTGCAACGTTAAGAAGAAACACAAACATTGTAATCTTCATAACAGTGAAAATGTCAAATGTGTCGCCTAAAAAAGTTTCCTTCCTCTAAACAAGCAACAAAACTGTAGTGCTGTAACAAAATCATTTTGTAAAATATACTCTTGGCGATATATCGATACAGCAGCTCATGATATCAATATGTATGTATGTATCGTCACATTAAAAGATACGATATATCGATATTTCAATATTTTTGCACATCCCTACTCCCAATAGCCAGATTTTCCTATTGATCACATTGTACTTTGATAAACTTTGATAAATTCACAAATGTTGAACCTGGTATTTTAAATCATTTACTGACCTCATTTACGACATAATTTTACATTTTAATCATTTTAATTTCAGCTGAACCCCGTCTGTTTTAATATTGGCCAATATAATCGCTACAACTTTTTTTTTTCTTTTGATAAATGAATTAAACATTAAAACTCCAAAAAGGCACTTTTTGGAGGCACGGTTTAAATTCATGGATTTCAACGTCCTGCAGTATGTTTTCAAAAATAATAATAATACTTTCATTCATCATTCTGAAACCCATGAATTGTATAAATGAAAGATTCACTGACCGTAAACCAGGCCAACAAATCTGCAATCTGACCAATTCTGCTGTGAAATAGAGACGTGTCCAGCTCAGTTTGTGATTCTACAATGTTGATTTCACATGGACAAAAATACATTCTAGAGTGATTTTGTCATTAGAACATATAGATGAAAAAGGTTTGATTGGATTTTGGGGCAAGAAATGTAAGGATGCTTTTCTATCAATGCCCAATTATTAGTATTGTACAATCATAACTAATCCATAATCAATACATTTACTCTCATTTGAGGGATACAAGATCACATGAAACAAAACTGCCACAAGACTGTGCACACAAGAGAAAAAAATGTGTCAGTGAGTTACGCCACTTACAGTTCCAAAAAGCACTAGAATGGAAACAAAAAAATATGAAACTGAATGAATAAAAAATTGTAAATCTGAATTGTGACATGTTTACGGGTCAATGGCATGACGCCTACATTTTCTGTTAAAATGGTTCAAACTTCATAATAATTCAGCACATTTCTGTAGCACCTCTGACCTCCATGGAACCAATTTTATTTTATTTTTTCAGAAATCATGAGTCATTCTGTATGTTTTTTGTACTTAAAGTGTTAAAAAGTCATGTGGTGCGACCGTGCATCATGTGGTGCGACTAATAACAGCAGGAATTCTATGGCTGGAGTTTGAATAACAGACAAAGACTTGGGTGAATGGTTCTTTAGGCATTTTTCTTCATTTGATGCATTTTACAGGGCAGTAGTTTGTTCATTAAACACAAGCAGGTGACTGTCATATTGGACAGCAAAAGAAAATATCAATATGCATTAAAAATCTAAACAGTTTGTTTCTATACACTTCATATTACTCAGAACTTAGGTTAATATCCCAACCATGTTTTAGAAAATAAATAATCTTAAAGTTGTTCTCGGTCGCAGTACATGATTTTTTAAAGTTCGTAGCCAATTCATGTACATAAAATGCACTAATAATGCATTTATATAAATGTTAAACACAGATGTATGTACCTGACACTGTAAATATTTGAAAAGGTTCAATAAAAACATTTTTTTTTTAATATTTGAAAATTTGCCGGTTGAAAATACTTATGTCATTGACCCAGATATTAGAAATGGTGTAAAAATTTCATCTTGTCTAGTTCTGTGGATTCAGTCTTGTATCTTGTCTTGTTTTGTAGAAATTGTGCCTCGTCCCGTCCATACTATGTTCATTTTTACTTATTTTAAAGGAGAACCACACTAAATATATGTGTGTTAGTATATTAGTTATAATAAATACATAAATAAAAATAAACTGAGTTGTAATGTGCAAGTTTTTGTATTTCCACAAAAAATACATTTGAAAGTGAGATGTAAAAAACACAAATGTTCAGATCTTATATTGTTAAGACTTTTATCACAAACTCAAAACCTTTTATGTATGTGTTATTTTCTCTTTATCTTGGCCAAATTTTGGACTTTTTATAGGATTTTTTTTTCACTTTCAGATACACATTTTGTCTTGCTGTTTGTTGAAAATACAAAAACTCACACAGTACAACTCCAGACCATAAGATTATCAGATATAACACTAACATACATGTTTTTTTTTTTTTTTTCTTATCTCTTGTTCCCCTTCAGAGAAAAGAATCCAGAAAATAAGTAAAAATGCATGTCTTAGGGACGAGGCACCATATCCCCTATGTCTGCATTTTTTAGACAAATCTCTTTTTCAGCTTCATATTGGCTGAAAATCTATTTACACTGAGAACACATTTAAATACATAAAAATATGCAACACTTGTACTTTAGTATTAATAACATGGCCTAATATGAATATCATTTGGCTATATCTACTCTATTTAACATTTTTAGGAGAAATTGTGTAACTATATCAGCTGATGCTCTTATTTTCAACAAATGCAGATGTGTTTTTGAATATTTTTTATATCTTATTCAGTTATTCTAGATTATTAACAATAGACCAACTCTGGCTTAGGTGCATTTTTGGCCTCGAATGAAAAGGCAGGACTGGCACAGGCCTATAGCACAGAGTATATAGGCCATAGAGAGAAGCAGATGAATGGAGTTTTATAGTGAGGCACTGGTTTAACCAGCTTTTCTCACGGGGCTAAACACTAAACACGCTCATATAAAATACATAGGCCGTTTGGTGATTATTTATTTACCCCCAGCTGACCACAACACGCCAACACACAAACAGCAGTGGAATAAACCTGCACCTATGGGCCTGGAACTAACTCTGCTGACCCGTGAATGGTGTGATAGATTAAAAGTGGCTGCGTGTGTTTCCAGTGCGTTTTCCTCTAAACTGGAGCGTTCTGGAGAGCTTTCATTCGCCGCAGCAGCTGAGCACTGAGCGGCTCTTTGTGCACCGGGAGGCCGCTGTCTGCGCGCCCCTCTCCGGCTCCTGACAGAGTCCTGCCCGGGCCAGATTGATGGGCCCGTTTGATTGAAGTCTCTTTGTCGTGCTAATGTCACGGGCCGTGATGGATGAGGCGCGTGCGCGTGTGGTAATGCTCGCGCGCGCACAAACGGTGGCCCTATAGGAAACCCCCTCTCCGCTGCCACGCACGGGCCCTCACCTCCTGGCACCATAGGCGACCTGCGAGTCACGTGAGCGTCCGGAGGTAAGAAAAGAGCCCAGAGCAGAGAGGGGACCAAAACCAAACCAGGACCAAACCAGGACTAAGCCAGGACTACAGCAGGACTACATCGGGACTACATCGGGACTATAGGGGACCTCCGGATGGAGCAGAGCTGGGGTGAGCAGTGCTGACACGGCTCACTTCTCGCGTTATTTGCCGCTGTCAGAGGAGCAGACAGGTTGAGAGTTATTGACACCGTGGCCTTGTTACGCACACCCACACACGCACACAAGGAGCAGGAGGGCACTGCGCACGGACACACCGCTCTGCACACTGATTTATGTGATCTGTGGACTTCCCAGCTGCTTTACGCACACTTCTGGAGCGTTCTGTGACGCGTGCATGGACACATCCGACATGAACTCGTTTGTGGAGTATTCGTACCACCAGCCGCACGTGCACCAGCAGCAGTCGGACCCCGGCTTCTCTCTGGCCCCGGGCCCCTTCCACACGGGTCCCGGTGCACAGAACGCCTCCAGAGGGGACAGCGGCGGGTACAGCGGGGACGCGCGGCTGTACCAGGAGCCTCTGCCCGCGCACCATCAGCAGCACGAGCATCACCAGAACCACGGATACCACCACGCGCCCACACAGCACCACACGCACGCTCAGCAGAGCGCGCCCCCGCACCAGAGCGCACAGAACGGGCTCGTGTACGGTGGCCCCGGGGCCGGATACAGCTCTTGCGCCGCGAGCTCGGACTATGTCAGCCCGCAGTACTTCCTGGAGGAGCCCGTGGGGCCCTCGTACTACCAGCAGCATTTCCCCTGCTCAGCTCCAAACACGGGCCCGAGCTATGGGGCCCTGGCGGGGGCCTACTGCGGGCCCACGGCCGGGCAATATCCACAGCAGCAGCCTCTGCCCGGATACCTCATCCAGCCCGGGGCTTATGGAGACCTGTCACTGAACCAGGAGCGAGAGAGGCCCGAGGAGGAGCCCGGGGCCCCACAGGGACAGACTTTTGACTGGATGAAGGTGAAGAGGAACCCGCCTAAGACAGGTCAGTCTCCCACACACTCTGTCTCTGTCTCTGTCTGTCTATGTACTTCTATGTGTATCTGTCTGTGTGTATGTGTGTCTGTGGGTGTCTGTGGGTGTGCCTGTGTCAGTGTGTGCGGAAGGTCATTTGTACGCGTCAGGAGCCGGGTCATGCCGCGGACACACGGGCCAGCACAGGCCTGTGTTGTTCTAGAGGCGCAGTGTACAGAGGAGCAGCATCTGCAGCATCACCGCTCTGTGGAGGGAGTATTTCATCAGAGCGCGCACCGAGCCCGTGCCTCACAGCCGAGGCACAAATAGAGCTGCGGTTCTGCTGTCACCACAGAGCCGAGTCTGCTCTCACCACAGAGCCGAGGAGCCGCGCCAGGAAAACCAGTGCGGCCCGGGCACGGTCCTCTGTGTCAGAGACATCTTTATACTGTTCAGACACTGTCCACTCATTTAAATGACTGCAGAATTATAAAAAGTATATATAAAACCGTTGGAATTAATATCCTCACATTATAAGAATACTGTGCCTCTATATAAAAATAGAACTGTGTTGGTTCAGCTGCGGCCCCCAGGAGCGTCTGCTCCGGACTCACGGCCTCTGACCGCCCCGTGAAGCTCTTTTAGTACAGCTTTAATAGGCCTACAGCTTTAATACAGGTTTAATACATCTTTCACAATAAATAATTCATATGCGAAATGTATATATATATATATATATATATATATATATATATATATATATATATATATATATATATATATATATATGTGTGTGTGTGTGTGTGTGTGTGTGTGTGTGTGTGTGTGTGTGTGTGTGTGTGTGTGTTTCTTGTAGCCGTGATTTTGCACATTCGCGTCCTGATAACTCGCTCAGAGTCACAGGCTGTGGGGTTACGCGGTGGGATGGTGGGGTGAGGCGGTGGGGTTGGGCTGTGGGGTGAGGCGGTGGGGGAGGCCAGTACCTGACTGAACCAAACCATAATGTACATGTGTGTTTCTGTGTGTGCAGTGAAAGTGGCGGAGTACGGGCTCTCGGGCGCGCAGAACGTGATCCGTACAAACTTCAGTACGCGTCAGCTCACGGAGCTGGAGAAAGAGTTCCACTTCAGCAAGTACCTGACGCGCGCGCGCCGCGTGGAGATCGCGGCCACCCTGGAGCTGAACGAGACTCAGGTGAAGATCTGGTTCCAGAACAGGCGCATGAAGCAGAAGAAGCGCGAGCGGGAAGGGGCGCCCGCGCGCTCCCCGGCCTCCGGTGGCGGTAAAGACCCGGATGACTCCAACTCGGACCACTCGTCCGCGTCCACGTCTCCAGGCGCGTCCCCGAGCTCTGAGACATAGCACTGAATTATAACCGTCCCCCTCTGTGGAACTGAGACACAGGAGAGCTGCAGGTCCAGGCCGTGGAGAGCATTAAAACTGTGCCTGCTCTGTCCTCATCATGTCCACACAGATGTCCTCATATCCACAGAGATG
The DNA here is from genome assembly GCA_030686955.1 of Odontamblyopus rebecca. Classification (NCBI taxonomy): domain Eukaryota; kingdom Metazoa; phylum Chordata; class Actinopteri; order Gobiiformes; family Gobiidae; genus Odontamblyopus; species Odontamblyopus rebecca. The sequence goes on from CM060667.1 coordinate 16,653,540, forward strand.
TCCTGATGTGAACACAGAGATGTCCTCATGTCCACATGATGTCCACACAGATGTCCTGATGTCCACACAGATGTCCTCGTGTCCACACAGATATTCTGATGTTCACACAGACGTCCTGATGTCCACACAGATGTCCTGATGTGAACACAGATGTCCTGATGTCCACACAGATGTCCTGATGTCCACACAGATGTCCTGATGTCCACACAGACGTCCTGATGTCCACACAGATTTCCTGATGTCCACACAGGCCTGACCACAGAGGGATAAGGAGAACATTATGGGCTGGAGCACAGAGTGAGACTCTTCTGGGATGCAGATGCAGATGAAAATACAATCATCGTGAGCCTTAGATCCATGAGTGTCTTGTGACCTGTAAATGTGCACGTGCACTATAGACTCTGGTGTTTGTGAATATGACGTAGCAAATAGACTCAGGGCTGTCACATTAAATTATTGAGCACATTTTGATATGGATTTTACAGGGTGGGTGTGTGGGTGTGTGGTCGGCCTGGTTATAGCTGGTCTCCATGGCGACAGATGTGACTGTGTATTTTTATAGAATGTTTTGTTTGTTTTGTTTTGTATATCTGTGACTGAAGAGCAGATTGGCTGAGTTTTATTAGTTCTGCTGCCTTACAACACGAATCACTGTGTCCATCTACCTCAAATAAAGATTATTGTTCTTAAAAAAACACTCTTTTATTTTTTTCACTTTTGTTTAATTTTCTCAGAATGAGGCCACAGGCAAGATTTAACACAACACATTGAATTTTATTAATTGATATAAAGTCCAAATAAATTCCTATTTATTTATTTATTTATTTATTTATTTATTTATTTATTTATTTATTTATTTATTTATTTATTTATTTATTTATTTATTTATTTGCAAGTGTCCAAGGCCAAACCTGCTTCTTACTGACAACAATGATTTAAATTTTAGATTTCCAATATATTTTTAAAAATACATTTTTAAAAAATTAAACATATCCGAAAAGGAGGGCAGTGAAGTGACTGGACCAAGCAATATGGGTGAAGTGTCTTGCCAAGAGACACAATGACAACAAGAGAGTGGATTTAATAAATTGGCTACCCAGTGGTTGGCGGGCAAAGATGCAAATCACTATGCCAGAAGAATGAAAAGATCATTTTTGAGTTCCATTTTGAAAAAGCTTTTTTGCTTTTTGTTTGTTTTTACACTTTTTATTATTTTTATTTTTTAGAAAACAAAAAGCATGAAACAAAATAGTAAACAGTCTCTGCCCCTTCCCAACCCTAACCAAACAATACATATACATTATACATAGACATATAAATACATATATGCAGACATACGCATACATTATATGTTTTTGTTTTTTTTAAAGAAACACTGTGTAATTTATTTTCAGGAGGTAACAAGTAAATGCTGGATTTGGAGGAAATAGTAAGTTAAAACCATACTTAAGAGTCAGGTTTGTGGAGATGCAAGCTCACTCACAATAAGGACATACTGTATTTTTTTCAGTGCACGCACACACACACACACACACACACACACACACACACACACACACACACACACACACACACACACACACACACACACACAAAATCTATTTCAATCTATTCTATTTTAGTCTTTTTTTAGTAGAAAAGTAAAAAAAGTGGAACTATTATTATTATTATTATTATTATTATTATTATTATTATTATTATTATTATTATTATTATTATTATTATTATTATTATTATTATTATTATTATTATTCATACTACTACTAATAATAATAATATAATGACAACAACGACAACATCATAACATACAGGCCAAAGTATTTATTTCCATTCTATAATTCTACAGTTTCAGTTTCAAAAGTCAAACTCCCCAGTCCTCCATTTGTCATCATCTTAACCTGAGCCAGCACCTCGGAGGAAGAGCACAGTTTATTTTCTCTGTTCAAATCAAAGCCTCTGTCTCACTCAGGGCCCCTGCTCATGAATGGGCCCCGGACTATCGGCCCCTGGATGACCCCCGGGTGACCTCTTCCCCCTCATCACATGCGGTCTACAGTGAGGAATGTGTGTGTGTGTGTGTGTGGAGGGGGTGATGTATAAACAGGTAAACACAGCTCGTCTTCTTCATTGGTTTCTGTACCTGAATTTTATTTTCCCTTTAAGGTTATTTTCAGCAGCAATAGTAGCACCACATTGGCAGAGTGGTTAGCGTCCGTTTTTATTTTATTTTTGCATATTCATGAATTCTCAACCACATAGCGAAAAGGTTCGAGGTTGGACTTCCAGACCGTGACAAAACATTCTGTGTAGAGTTTGCATGTTCCTCGTATACTTAGGGTCTCCTTTGGGTGCTGTTACAAGTGCTCTGCAGTTTAGTCTTATCGCCCGTCCAGCAAGAGCCACACAAAACACAAAACTTTACAAAGATGAGTGGGTCTGGAGCCTTAGCCTGCCTCCTTTATGTCTAATGGGTGTGACTGTCGGGCAGATGAACAAATCAGAGAAGTGCAGTCAGGAAAAATGATGCAGAGGAAACAGAAAAAAAGTGTTGTGTATTTAATTCAATATTCAGTATAGCATAATTTAAGAGTATTTCTGTTTACCAAAATATCTGGTTATGTTTCTATATTGGTTACTCCGCCAGTATATGCAAGATCTTTTTATCAAAACGCTATTTTTAATGCTAAAATATAACTTGTTGCTATTCATACATTTTCAAGTTTAAAGTTTTCCAAAAATGAATCATCCAAAGCAAGTTTCTGGGAACAGCTGAAACTATTTGAAACTCAGTATCAAAAGAGACTTTGCAAAATGACATAAAAACAATGCAGCAAGAATGGTTCCACAAAATATTCACATTTTTGGTTATTATTTGTCAACAAGGACTATTGTGGTATTCCAACTGGCCATTTTCTTAATGAATAACAGTGAAAATGTTAATTTGAAACAAGTTTTTGATATGCTATGAAGTTATTTATGTTTTCTTGCTGACAGGTGTTCTAATAAATGTGTTGAGCACTGTATTTATTTATATATTTAGAAATTATGTTTTTTTTTTTAATAATACAATTCTAAAATGAAATTCAAAAAGTAATGAAAGTACCAAAAACAGCAAAAAGACAGATCACATAAGGTAAATACAATTATAATTCCTGACATACCATATTTGATGTGGTTTACACTGATTTAAGTAGTTTTAATTCTGTATTCATGGGTTTTGCCTTTTTGTTATAATGACATTTTGAGGACTTTTCCCCATTTTAGATAGAATATTCAGCCATGGCAACAGTTTCTTATTGTTCTGAAAGCCATGGAAATGTAAATTATAAACACAAAACCCAGAACACACTGGGGTTGTCAGAAATATTGAAAACCAGAGACTGATCGATGCTAAAACTAAAAGTCACGTAAACATGACAAAAACTGACCTTTATTGAACAGTTTTCGAGTTATATTACATACATTGTATATTTAAATGTTTCTTCTTATTATTATTATTATTATTTTATTTTTTATTTTTTTATTAAAAAAACTGACATCATTTTAAAAGCAGTTATCTTGAAAACTGCTAAGTCTAGCTCAATGAAATGGAACAGTTTAAGTGATGAACATCATAAGTTTATTCTGGGACTTTGTTTGCTTTTGTTTTGCATTGAAAACATTGCAGTCTTGGGTGAGTGTGTGTGAGCAGATTCCAAGACGCAAAATGATTTCTGTTTGGGAGTGGACGGCTCAACCCGAAAACAGAACAAAAATAAAACATTCAATAGAAAACCGTAACCCTTGTTCTGTTTCTGTACATCCTGTGAATATTTGAAAGTACAGAATGTGAAGAATTCCCATAATTATTGGCCTGGTCTGTACTTACTATGAACCAGATAGTATGTGTCCTTAGTAAAGACTGGATTGAATTATATTAACACCAGTACAGAACCACATACTTTCTCCCATGTTATAACACTGCTCCCTCATCAAAAACATGCCTGAAGATATTTTAGAGTCATCCATGCATGTTTGAGTAATGTAGCGATCTCTCCCAGGCTCTAATCAAACACTCCTTAGGGTTAGACACAACAAAATCCAGGCACTCCAAAGACGTAAAAGTCTCATGAGAAAAGTATAGTTGTTTTGACTATGACAGGTTTTCATCAGGCCTTAGTTAAGAGTTCCTTACAGTTACTTCTTGGATCCTGTATGAGGCCCCGGCTACAAGCCTACATCACCCATGCTCCCACATGACAATTCTCCAGAAATATACAAAAACACGATACAAAACTGTGCACAGCAACTGGACAAACCTGATGTGATGTGCTGGAGTTTCAGTAGTGGGATAGCGCTCTGAAGGGGGAGTGACTTAGCACGGGGAACAAAGGGAGGACGGACTCAGACTGTTGAATGCAGCATTTTTAAAACAATAAAAGGCAACATGGTGATCTAAATATGTGATGTGTTCCAGTTAATACCCCATAGAAGTAAAATCCCCTCTGTTTTTAAGAAAGTGCTCTTATTTTACAGATGGTTTGGAGTATCAAGCCTTTTTCTCAGTATCGAAATCGGGTCTGACAACACCAGAACACACACAAAGCCACGTTCAGATCCATTTTTCATACAGCGCACAGTGTCCATGCGATCAGACACAGGAGGAAGTGCAGATGAGAAGTGTGAGGAGAGATGGATGATTCTGGAGAGAAAACAGAAGATTCCTCCAGTGTGACCTCACCACCTGACCCACAGTTCAGCAGAACTCATAACTCACGAGTCAGGAGTCATAAGACCAGTGCAGAACAAGCCTGGGAGAGGAACAGGCTAAGAAAATATTATACTCCTGTTACAGCTTCTATTCAAATCACCACTGTATGCAACTTTTATACAAAATACACCCAATTAAAAGTATGTTTCTTTTATTCTTGCACTGAAAAATGTAGAAAAACTTTATATCCTCTATTAGAGCGGGCTTGCACCTCCACAAACCTGACTCTTACTTGGCCTGGAGGATGAAAGATATGATATACACAGAATTCTATAAATAGGATCTAGAAACCATAAAGTTCAAAGCCCAAAACTTGTTGACAGTGAACAATAGTTATGCACTGGAAAAACAACAATATGTAGGTAAGTTAAAATGACTTAAATTAAAAACATTTGATTTGTTTATTTGAAGTGTAACAAGATGTATTTTCATATTTTAAGTACAAAAAGTCTTGTTCCATTGGCAGATCATTTTACTTGCACAGTGAAATTTACTCAAATCCTGATAAACTTTTCTTAAATCAAGTCATCTAAACTTGACTGGATTTAGTTTTTTTGCAGTGTGATTAAAACAAATGACCTTTATCTAATTAAAAGGTTTAAAATTAAAATTTCATCTTTGTGTTTGGTTTTTGTTAGAACTCACTGTTACTTCCTGGATTTTTATATTTTCATTCTATTTCTTCTTTTCTCTTATTATTTTTCTTCTATTCTTTTCTCATGAGACAAAAACAGGCAAAATGATTTTTTTTTTTTTTTCACATTAGTTATCCACTTATCCGGGGCCGGGTTGTGGGGGCAGCAGTCTAAGCAGGGACTTCCCTCACCCCAGACACTTCCTCTAGCTCCTCTGAGGGGACCCCGGTCCCAGGCTACTCTAGTCTACTCCAAGCTCCTCCCGTGTGACTGAGCTCCTCCGCCTGTCTCTAAGGGAGTGCCCGGCCACTCTGTGGAGGAAATTTGGACCACATGTATCCGCGATCTTGTCTTTTCAGTCATTCCCACAGCTCATGACCATAGTGGCTGTATCGGACTGTTGTGGTGAAGAGGGAGCTGAGCCGAAAGACAAAGTTCTTGATTTACCTCTGTCTCCGTTCCTCCCCTCACCTATGGTCATGAGCACTAAAACTAACTGCAGTTATATAAAGTTTGTCACATAAACGTCTAAACACATTGAATAATCTCTTGACAGTTTCTTACTCTGTGCAGTTCAGTGCCTCTCCTAGTGTACACCTCAGAATCAGTCTGTGCTGTTACATGCAGCAGGTATTTCATTATTTTATTTTATTTTATTTTATTTTTTTAAAACAAGGACAGAGCACGGAAAACATAAATGTCAGACAGAAAAGATGCTCTGTGCCAGATTTAGCTCTGAGCTCTTTTCCATCTGCAGTCCTTGGGTATAAAACACCTTAAAGAAACTATTTACATTAAACCAACTCTAACAACAAAATTTCATCAGTAACAGTGTTGCCTTAAATAACCATGATCCAATTCATCATTAAACATTTAAAACAGTCAAAAATTCATTCATTCTAATTTCCATAAATACAATATTTCAAATTCATCATTATCTTCTAAAAATACTCAAATTCATTTTCATCAAAATCCTCCAAAAAGGTGTGAAAAAATGCTGTAAACAAAGAATACTTTCAAAAATATAAATAATGATTGTTTGTTTTTATCAATTTACAAAATGCAAAGTGAGCGAACAAAAGAAAAAGCCAAAGTCCTTCAGAACTCTCTTGAGCGTAAAGAAGAAGAAGAAGTTGTGTTGGTGATGGCCCCACAGAGCCCTGACCTCAACATCATGGAGTGTGTCTGATTCCATGCAGAGACAGAAGGATGTGAGGAAGCTCCATCCACACAAGATCTGGGCTTAGTTCTTCAACATGTTTGGAACAGTGTCCAGCCCAGTTCCTTCAAACTGTCTCAAGTAAACCTAGAAGAACTGATGCTCTTCTGAAGGCAAAGCTCACACCAAATATGGATGTGATTTACATTTCTCTTTTGTTCATTCACTGCATTTTGTTGATTGAAAATAAATAATGAACACTTCCATTTTTGAAGCATTCCTAGATTACAGAATTTTTTTCCGCACCTGCCTAAAACTTTTGTACAGTACTGTACGTTTACCAAATTCTTCAATGTCATTATCCTCTAAAATATAATTCTTCAACACCATGACCATCAAGACAAATGAGTTCTGAGTCAAACAACACATTTACGTCTCCATACATGTGGTACAGGGATGTGGGGAAATGGAAATATCAGACTTCAGTGGTATTTCCGGGTTTACACACATTTGATAAACATTTCATTTTTTGCACTAAACTGTCCTGGAGCTACTGTGGCTGTTGAATTTCTCCAATGTGAGACCAGTAAAGTCCTATCTTATCTTATCTTATTTCAAATGGGCCAGTAAGTGCTTTTTCACATCATTTTGGCTACATTTAGACTGAAGCCTGAAGTGACCCAAATCAGATTTTTTTTTCTCCCCTATGTGACCTGTATCTGATCTTTTAATGACAGTCTGAATGACACACATGCCACCTGAGCTACTTTCAGACTGCAGGGCTTAATGCTCAATTCAGATTCTTGGTGGGAAATCCAATTTATTTGCGAGGTCATTAACATTTCCAGTTAAATTCGACTTCTACGTGATCTCCAGTGTGAATTTTAACTGCCCCAAAAGTGTCCTGCATGAGTATTGGACGACACGATGACGTCACATACAGCGAGCGCGCTCAGTGTTTATGGAGTAAACATGGACGCAATGAGCTCCCAGAGATTTTAAAGTTGTTGTTGTACCGCAGCCAGAACATGTACAGCTTATATGTTTTAAGGAGGAGATTGAGAAGGACGAGGTTTTCGGCTGTGACGTTTTGTGGGGCAGTGGCAGCAACATCCATAGAAAGGAACGGTAGATCGGATGTAGTTTGGGGGAATGTGACCTGGCCATTCAGACTGAAGTCACGTGTCAAAAGATCTGATATGTTTCTGTTTTAGGAGCACATAGACAAGTGGTCAGGGTCACATTTGAAAAAATGGGATCTGTGTCGCTCAGATTAAAAGATCAGATACAGGTCGCAGAGGGGCGAAAATACTGTATTTAGGTCACTTCAGGATGCGGTCTGAACGTAGCCTTGGATATGTGCTCCTAAAACTGACACATATCCGATCTTTTGTCATGCGACTTCAGTCTGTACGGTCAGGTTACATTCATCCCACCTACATCCGACCTACACGTCATCAACAAGCGAGAGTTTGGTTGTTGTGCTATAACAAGCTCCTGTTATGAGCCAATACAGCCCAACACCGACGTGTTTGCTACTGAAATAGACTGAAGACGTGTTTCCTCTTGTGAGAGTGGTACGACAGCAACTTTAAAATCTGCAGGAGCTCAATCCAGCGTCCATGTTTAGGTGACTTCTGTAAACACTGAGCTGCTGCTGTGATGTCGTTGTGTCCGCCAATGTGCCTACGGGACACTTTTGGTGCATTTAAACACTGGAGATCACGTAGAAGTCGCATTTAATTGGAAATGTGAACAATTTTGCAAAAAAATTGGATTTCACAAAAAAAGTCCAAATTGAGCTTTAAGCCCTGCAGTCTGTATGTAGCCTTAGACGCTCCAACTGCCTTCACTCAGAGACGTGTCAGTTCTGATGCTCACAGCTATTGTTTTCCACCTTATTTACTCTGCTGCCTCACTTGTGTTGTGAGTAAACGCACGAGCATGTGTGCGTAGCTGTGTTTATCTGTGTGTGTGTGTGTGTGTGTGTGTGTGTGTGTGTGAGACTCCACAGTTCACTCAGAGTTCACCTTTCTCCTCTCTCTCCTCTCCACAGGGGCCCGGGGCCTCAGAGTAGGGGCCCCTCTGTTCAAGTGGATGACATCACCACTGTAGCACACATGTTTCCAGTAACACACGCATTCAGACACTGGGGTAAGAGTTTAGCTCTGAACGGGAGGGTTGCTGGTTTGATTCTCGGGTGAGCTCTGACAGTCTGTGAAGCATAAAGGGCATTTCCTCCTCCTGTCTCCTCCTGTGACTGCAAAAGCAACTATCTCAAAGTGTAAAATAGGCTCTTTTCCACCTGCACAGTTCTCCTGGGGATCTGTGGAGTGGCTCCCTCCTGACCACAGTGTGTCCAGGCTCTGGGCTCCAGCTCCAGGGACAGAGCTCCGCTGTGAGACACTGACGTCCCCAAACACAACTCATGTTTTATTCATAAATATAGTATAAATCATCAGGTGAAGAGAAGAGGGAGAGTGCTCCACAGGGTCACAAAACAGTCAAAAAGTAGCAGTGCGGGTGCTCTATGAGGGTTAACGTGAAATCTAAGCAAGAAATAGCCTTTACTGATAAGTGTAAAAATGGGCTAAGGTACAAACCCAAGGCACCGACTGAATATATTAAAAGTCCTTTATTACATTGAGGAACAGCAACGAGTTTCAGACTAGCAGGATGGTCTTCGTCAGGGCATAAGTGTGAGACAGGACTCACAATTGTGCTTAAGTACAATTATATCACATGAGAACACAGGAAAAGCACCTCATGGTTGGCCAACCTTTCTATCTTACTGGTCGAAAGATGTTGGCGTCCCTCGATTTAATAAAGGACTTTTAAAATATTCTGTAGGTGCCTCGAGTTTGTACCTTAACCCATTTTTACACTTATCAGTATAGGCTATGTTTTGTTTAGACGATCTAAATCATATCTGAATTATGCTCTTCATTATGAAGCCCAAGTCAGTGATTCACAAAAAGATGTTTAATAATTCACAGTTTGTGGAGCTGTGAGACGAAGCTAAAGTTCTTCTAGTTTATAGTGAGTTTTTATAGTGAGCTCCTCTACACTGTGTTTTCACCTCTTTATGTCACACACTGGGTTTGGCTCAGGTTAGAGGCATTCGCTCTGGAAATAGCAGATTTTCAATCTTGACACTAGTGCTGTGCATGGATAAACTTCTTTGTTTTGCAGTATTTCAACATGTAAGTTGCCATGGTGGTTTATCATACATCAGTGTTGCAGGTACAGGGCACGCCGTCATACTTCATACGGCCCAGTGCAGTTCTCTTAAGACACTGGATTTTGGATCAGTTCCAGTCTAAAGAGAGCCAAAGGCTTAAATAACTTTTCTGATTAAATCTGCACCTTCTGTGCAGTGCATTTATTTTATTTAATGTATTTAATTAACGTGAGGGGGGTTGCCTCTCCACAGTGAGGTAATTGGCCTGCTGTCTCTATGGAAATAGATATGTTTAATGCCAAATTGTGGAACATTTCAGGCTGGTTTTTTTGTTTTTTTGTTTTTTTCAAGTCTGATTCTACTCTTAGATTTCCTGTACTTAAAACCGCCTCAGTTCTGTTCATTGTAGTCGACCGAATCAGCACTTGACAAATGATGGTAAATAGTCAAAGAAGTTGCTTAAATTTTGTAAGGCTGGTCGCATAGCTGAGATGTCAACCGGAGTGCAGGGGCCAAGAGGTTATCAGGGCACGCATTTGTGTCTGTCCAAGCCTGAGACAAACCAGGGACCAAACACAAGCAGAACATGTGACCTTCTGGAGCTCAGCTGGTGTCATCCACAGTCCAGAGTGAGGAGATACATACTTCACACTGCGCACTAATCATCTTTGTGTACATGCGGGAGTAGGAGTCACTGTACATAAGTGGAGTGGAGCTGGTTACTGTAAAATATTTCTTCAATGAAAGTTCTTATTCATAGAGTTACCAAGGAAGAGATGAAACGGCTGATGTGGCCAACAAAAACATTTTTCAGAGAATGAACTTTAAAATAGGACAAAACTGCAAAACATGATCATAAAATAGTTAGAAACTCATGTTTAAAATTTAAATTATGCCATAAGTCAGCATGGACTAAGACATACTGGGGTCAAAAATACTTCCTGCCTACAATCAGGAAGTGTGAGGTTAGCATGCTAGTTGTTGTTAGTGTTAAACTTCCGTTTAGTCTCTGAAAGTTGTGAAAAACACTTATAAACTCATGGTGAAAAATGAGGACACTCTGAATGCATAAGGTAAGTGAGGAATAACTCTTTACAATGAACTAGTTCTGTATTTTCATGTTTTTCTACAGTAAAAATCCGGAACAGCACTTTGAATAAAGCATTGAATAAGACTTACTTTATAATGGACAAATTGCTGACTAAAAGGTTCAAAGTTAAATACAGCTTAGTACATTACGCAGTACTCCTAGACTTTGGTCATGTGTTAAACATTTGCCTGTGAACTTTTACTGTTGTTTTTGCCACTTTTCAACCATTGTGACAGGAAGGGCATCTGATATAAGTTTATCACATCACCAAAAGAGCACCTAATCTGTCAGGTGAATAAGAAAAGTTCCAGTGGTGTTAAACTGCAAGAAAAAAAAAAAAAACTGAAAAATATGTATCTAGAATTACACCAATCAAGATTGTATATTCACGTCATTTTTAGGTACGATATTTATTGCGATATCGTGGTAAAGCTCACGATATGGTGGGGAGGCTCATGATATTACGATATTCTACATAATAACAAGACTGACATTCTAAAATGCTATGACCAGTCATTTGGTACAACAATTACTGTTATTAGGGATGGAACAATATCCAAATCTCTCTGTATGATATTTTCACCATAAACATCTCACCGTACCAGATTTACTTCAATATTTTGTGGTGAATCTGCTCCTTTTTCCTCTAAAAATGCCTTCACAAGACTTAATCCAAAGAATGAAGATTTCAAAGTGCTTAGAACAGTTATTTCTTTGTGTAGTCTGCACTGAAACAGAGCAAAGGATCATGGTCTATGTAGTTCCCTCTGTTGTTAGCTATTTCTGCATCAGAACTATTCATTTAAGCAAAGAGACTTGGGATTTGATATATTGTAATGGTCCACGATATTATTGTGATGCCTTTGACTATACAATATCACCAGATTTTGGTTATTGTTACATTCTTATCAGATACTAATTGATACAAAAACTAGTATCAAAACTAGATACTCATTTGGCACCACATAGACTAGTATACGCCCATGGAGTACTATGGAACCTATCTAGACCACGGAGGGAGTACACAAATGTAAGGATACATGGGAACTACTACTACAAGAAAGTACTGCACTGAAGATAGTTTGTTTCATCAGATGTTCAATTTTTAATGTCATTGAATGACTCATATTGATTTTTTTAAAGGTGTTTGAATTATTTTTATTTTGAATTTGAGTTGCTGAATTCTTTTAAATTATTACAATTCAATATAAAAAAGATCACCTTTTAAATAAAAATTCAACTTCAACCATCAAAAGAGTTTAAAATAATTTCGAGTGAAAAAAAATGCAGTAAAGAACAAAGAGGCCAAGGCAGAAGCAAGTGATCCAAAGTGATCTGACCTAACTTAGTAACTAGCAGGAAACGGTGCAGTGAAGCGATCCGACTGATCAGAATTAGTTCAGAATTTTTGCTGTGAAAATTTTTACTGTGAATTTTACACTATGAATTTTGACTGTTGAATTTGAGGGCTTGAAAATATTTGTGCTGAATATTTTAAAGGTGATTTTTTTTTTCAACCTGTTGAAAAAGTACATTTAAAAATTCTGCAACTGAAATAAAAAAAATAAAAATCATTCAAACATCTTTTTTTTCAGAGTTAATAGATTTAAAGTGATATTTAAAATTCAAAATCTAATGGAACAAATTATCTTCCATAGTACTATCATTTAATGTTGAAAATCACATTCTATTGTCTAAATAAAGAGTGTTTTTAATGATCATTGTGGTATCAGAATCGGTATTGAGTATCGGTATTGAGTATCAAGTCTTAGTACATCCTCACCTCTCTATAACATTTGACCCCGTGTCCCTCGCCTGCTGTGTTAGCCCGAGATAAACAACCCGATGGTGGCATGTCCTGTCATCACTAACTCTGTGTACATATGTGTGTGTGATGGGGCGGGGTCACGTGTGCACAGGGGGCGGGACTTCGGACGCACAAGGCCAAACACAGGTCATATCCATCACAGCTCCTCCATCGCCGAGAGACTGAAGTGTATTTATGGAGCAAACATGGCGGCCGCAGGGTTACGGGTGTGCGGGCTGAGCGGAGCGCCGGAGGGGGTGGGCGAGGTCAGAGCGCTCGGAGGTGATGTATGGAAAGACTAAACGTGAGTGGAGAAATAATGATGGATTATAGAAAGGTAAATGTTAGTTTGGCTTATGTTCAACGGAAAAGTGATGGGGCTATGACCAGTGTGGTGAGGAGAGCGATTGTGATGAATTAGACTCTTGCTGATAAGGGCAAATGAGGTAAAGCTAGAGTGTGGAACTTTCTGAACGTAGAAAGTCAAATGACTGATTGAATGGAAAGTTAAAACCATAGTTTGGCCCTCCCGCCTCCAGGCTAAATATGAGTCAGGTTTGTGGAAATGCAACCCCACAAAAACATTTGTTTCTATTAAAAAAAAAAAAAAAAAGAAAATGCTCAAGTGTCTGTTCTGTAAGAGATTTTTGACATTTTTAACATTGTGAAATAGACCAGAGTGGCCCTTCATCTGCATTTTTCAGTGCAAAATGTAATCAAAATATAGTCTTAAAATCCCAGCTCCCTTTTGCTTAGACACTTTGGAGGGCCCAGTCTAGCCTCATTTGGGCCCCTGTGCTCTGAGTACAGCTGTGAGTGGGTTCATGATGAGCAGAAACCAGAGAACATAGTTAGAAGTTTTTTTTTTTTTTTTCAGTTTTCCACCATCTCTGCTTAAAGCTCCAGAATAGACTGGGGACGTCCAAACCCTCAGACCAACTTTTGTTGGCCCTCAGGCTCTTTTGCGTGGGCCCAAATGAACTTAAGCAGAGACAGTAAGTACTTCTGCCACTCTAACCTCATCACATCACACTGATACAGATGTAAGAATTGTGTTTCAGGCTTTTTTTTTTTTTTTTTTAAGTATGACGACTTTGTCAAAACTATGTAACAGACATCCATCAGAAACCCACACATCTGCAGCCCTACACGAGTGGGTTACTGACCTCAGTTTTGTTCAAACCTATAGTTTGCAAAAAGGAAGTGAAAAGTGTCAGTGAGTCTCTTCAATCATCATTCCTGTGTCCATGTAATTACACTCATCACAGCCTTCATATGCCTTGGTCTCCTCACACACACTTACTCCACTGACAGGTGGCTCTACACTTGTGTCTGTCAGGACGGTGACGGATCATCTGTCACATGTATCTCAGAGAGAATCACTCACATTTACACTCAAACACACAGACATGTTACTCCAATAGTACAGTGTGACATGCTGTAGTGTTAACTCCATCCACATTGTGTTCCAGCCGTCCTCTGGTTTCATCACAGCTGAAGTCAAAGATCACTGTTTGACCCAGAGCAGTGAGGGGATGGAGAGGCTGAGGAGGCTCATGTTCTGCTGCTGTGGTGAGATGAGGCTCAGGAGGGCCGAGACATGACAGACAGGAGAGACAGGAAGGGATGAATAAATGTAGAAAAGACATGAACTTCACATGAACTTCACACCTCCTCACCATTTACTCACTTGAAGTTGTCAGATTTCAGGCAGATTTGGTTCTTTTATTAAGTCGTTTTAGATCAGTATTGTGATTTCAAATGTCTAATTATAAGAGAATAATCATGTGTCACAGAATATACTGGAACTATAGAGCCATAAACTTAAAAAAAGTGAAGTCATATGAATAAAACCTATTGGTAATTTACTACACATGACATTGTCTATAAATGCAATCTGTATTCATTTTTTTGTGCAGTGTTTTTGTCAATTTTTTTCAACAAATGTTGGAAATGAACTCTTTGTTTGAGTCCAAAAGAGAAAGTCCCCCATAAAAAGTATTCTAACACCGAACCTTCTTGTAAAATCCTGAAAAATTGCTCTACAATGACAACATCTTTGCCCTTTAGCACATAAAAACAACTGTACCATAGCGAATCCATCGGTCAGAAGTATGGCCCTGACCACTGCCCCGTGCTCCTGACCGCTAACACTGACACATGTGGGGATAGCCTCAGCCGCAACATAAAAAAGACAGAAAGCTCGGCTCACACTGTTTACGAGGTGGTCACTCCAAAATGGCCGACCCGGAGGCACGAGACATGACGAAACGCGGCAGTCATGTGACACCCGCCTCGTAAAAGGAATAGATGACACCGTGGATGAGAAGAAGAGGGAGAGGAAGGGTTTCCATCATGGTGGCTGCTGGAGCTGTGTAAGTGATGGACGCTCGGGTCAGGAGATGTGAGGGTCAGGGTCAGTGTGCGCCAGTGACCACATGTACAGTCACACAACAAGACACATTATTATGGGCTGTTGTATTGTTCAGGATTGGACACATGTCCATTTTTTCATCTTTTGACCTGTGGTACAGAAAAACAAGAGGAAATCTGTAATCAAGTGGCATTGCTAAAAATGTGCTCCAGCTTTATTTATAAAGCACTTTCAAAACTGTACCAAAGTGCTGTACACAAACATATAATGGATAAGGATCATCACAGTACAAACAGTACACAACACAAGCACAATACAACTACTAAAGATATACACTGCCTGGCCAAAAAAAAGTCACCACCTGGATTTAACTAAGCAAATAGGTGCGAGGTTCCTGCAGTTGGTCAGGTCCGGGTTCAGCAACAGTGTGTGCTTAAAGAATGAGGTCACCTGACTATGCAACACTGGATGGAAATAAATCTTGTGACATGGCAGAAGTTTATCAAAACAACGCCACAGCGAATGAATTCATTTTTCACCAAGATCTCACATTGATGATGGTCGAGTCTGACCGCTGCACAAAGCTTCTCCAGCACATCCCAAAGATTCTCAGTGAGGTCTCCTGCTCCCTGAACAACTCTGTCACAATCTGAGCCCAATGAGTCCTGGGATTGTCCTCTTGGAATATGCCCGTGCCATCAGGGAAGAAAAAATCCACTGACGGAATAACCTGGTCATTCAGTATATTCAGGTTCAGCTGACCTCATTCTATGAGCACACACTGCTGCGGAACCTGGACCTGACCAACTGCAGCAACTTTTTCTTTGGCCAGGCAGTGTAGAAAACAATAAAATACTCAACAACAAGAAATGTACATCTCACTTGTTAAAGTCAGTGAAAAATGGTGCATTTTTAGGAGTATTCATTTACAAGTACAAGCAAGTACGAACAACTAGTAACTTTTAACACAATTTTTGGTCAAATGTGACTTTACTTTTTATTTCTTATGTAACTAGTTCCCATTACAGGGCCAAATGACAACTTCAAGTAGATCTTTAATGCTGCGTTCAGACGCAGAGTCAAAACTGCGACAAACACTCTGCACTCCTCTGTTTGGACACGTTGCATTTGACACTGTATACAATGATGTCTGGTGTATTTTGCCAAAAGAGCCGAATGTCTTTGGAGATACAATGTGGACACCTCTGCAAGGACAGTGTGGACACCTCTGCAAGGACAGTGTGGATACCTCTGCAAGGACAGTGTGGACACCTCAGCGGGGACAGTGTGGACACCTCTGCAAGGACAGTGTGGACACCTCTGCAAGGACAGTGTGGACACCTCTGCAAGGACAGTGTGGACACCTCTGCAAGGACAGTGTGGACACCTCTGCAGGGACAGTGTGGACACCTATGCTGTGACAGTGTGGACACCTCTGCGGGGACAGTGTGGACACCTCTGCAAGGACAGTGTGGATACCTCTGCAAGGACAGTGTGGACACCTCAGCGGGGACAGTGTGGACACCTCTGCAAGGACAGTGTGGACACCTCTGCAAGGACAGTGTGGACACCTCAGCGGGGACAGTGTGGACACCTCTGCGGGGACAGTGTGGACACCTCTGCGGGGACAGTGTGGACACCTCTGCAAGGACAGTGTGGACACCTCTGCAAGGACAGTGTGGACACCTCAGCAGGGACAGTGTGGACACCTCTGCGGGGACAGTGTGGACACCTCTGCGGGGACAGTGTGGACACCTCTGCAAGGACAGTGTGGACACCTCTGCAAGGACAGTGTGGACACCTCAGCAGGGACAGTGTGGACACCTCTGCGGGGAAAGTGTGGACACCTATGCTGTGACAATGTGGACACCTCTGCAAGGACAGTGTGGACACCTCAGCAGGGACAGTGTGGACACCTCTGCGGGGAAAGTGTGGACACCTATGCTGTGACAATGTGGACACCTCTGCAGGGACAGAGATAGCCGTATCCTGACCCTCGACCTCCGACATCACATTCCTGACACATCTTTGTGACACCTGACCAGCTCCCGGTGTGCTCAGGTGTGTGTGTGTGTGCGCATGCGTGCGTGGGTGCAGGTGTGCATGTGTGGGTGAGTGTGCGTGCGTGTGTGTAGGTGTGTGTGTGCGCGTGTGTGTAACAGGGGGAGTTACAGTGATGACAGGAGCAGGTCAGTAGATGTGTTACTTCATACTTCTAAACCTAAATGTGTTCAGTTACAACAGAGCTGTCTGAAAATATTTGAAGAAAGAAACACCACAGTAACAGCCCCATTATGTAAGTACTGTAAAACTGCAGAACAGGGACTGAGTGCACTGTCACCTCACAGCAAGAAGGTCCCAGGTTTGACTCCTTGGTTGTCTGGGCTGTTTTGTGTGGAGTTTGCATGTTCTCCCTGTTTCTGTGTGGGTTTCATTTGGTTTCCACCATCGACCTAAAGCATAGACCACAGGTCTAATCCTCCAGCTGAGGCAGCACTGACCAAGACTAAGGCATGGACCAAGACTAAGATACTGACCAAGACTAGGGTACTGACCAAGACTAAGATACTGACCAAGACTAGGGTACTGACCAAGACTAGGGCACTGACCAAGACTAAGATACTGACCAAGACTAGGGTACTGACCAAGACTAAGATACTGACCAAGACTAGGGTACTGACCAAGACTAGGGCACTGACCAAGACTAAGGTACTGACCAAGACTAGGGCACTGACCAAGACTAAGATACTGACCAAGACTAAGGTACTGACCAAAACTAGGGTACTGACCAAGACTAAGATACTGACCAAGACTAAGGTACTGACCAAAACTAAAGCAGAGACCAAGACCAAGATACTGACCAAGACTAGGGTACTGACCAAGACTAAGGTACTGACCAAGACGAGGGCACTGACCAAGATTAAGATACTAACCAAGACTAGGGTACTGACCAAGACAAAGATACTGACCAAGACTAAGATACTTACCAAGACTATGGCACTGACCAAGACTAAGATAATGACCAAGACTAAGGTAGTCCTGACCAAGACTAAAGCACAGACCAAGACTAAGGCATGGACCAAGACTAGGGTACTGACCAAGACTAAGATACTGACCAAGACTAGGGTACTGACCAAGACTAGGACACTGACCAAGACTAAGTTAGTGACCAAGACTAAGGTACTGACCAAGACTAGGGCACTGACCAAGACTAAGATACTGACCAAGACTAAGGTACTGACCAAAACTAGGGTACTGACCAAGACTAAGATACTGACCAAGACTAAGGTACTGACCAAAACTAGGGTACTGACCAAGACAAAGATACTGACCAAGACTAAGGTACTGGCCAAGACTAAGGTAGTCCTGACCAAGACTAAGGCACGGACCAAGAGTAAGGCATGGACCAAGACTAAGGCATGGACCAAGACTAGGACACTGACCAAGACTAAGATATTGACCAAGACTAAGATACATACCAAGACTAGGGTACTGACCAAGACTAAGATACTGACCAAGACTAAGATACTGACCAAGACTAAGGTACTGACCAAGACTAAGATATTGACCAAGACTAAGATACATACCAAGACTAGGGTACTGACCAAGACTAAGATACTGACCAAGACTAGGGTACTGACCAAGACTAAGATACATACCAAGACTAGGGTACTGACCAAGACTAAGATACTGACCAAGACTAGGGTACTGACCAAGACGAGGGCACTGACCAAAACTAAGATACTTACCAAGACTAGGGTACTGACCAAGACTAAGATATTGACCAAGACTAAGGTACTGACCAAGACTAGGGTCCTGACCAAGACTAGGGGACTGACCAAGACAAAGATACTGACCAAGACTAGGGCACTGACCAAGACTAAGATACTGACCGAGACTAAGATACTGACCAAGACAAAGATACTGACCAAGACTAGGGCACTGACGAAGACTAAGATACTGACCGAGACTAAGGTAGTCCTGACCAAGACTAAGGCATGGACCAAGACTAGGACACTGACCAAGACTAAGATATTGACCAAGACTAAGATACATACCAAGACTAGGGTACTGACCAAGACTAAGATACTGACCAAGACTAAGATACTGACCAAGACTAAGATATTGACCAAGACTAAGGTACTGACCAAGACTAGGGTCCTGACCAAGACTAAGATACTGACCAAGACTAGGGGACTGACCAAGACAAAGATACTGACCAAGACTAAGGTAGTCCTGACCAAGACTAAAGCACAGACCAAGACTAGGGTACTGACCAAGACGAGGGCACTGACCAAAACTAAGATACTTACCAAGACTAGGGTACTGACCAAGACTAAGATATTGACCAAGACTAAGGTACTGACCAAGACTAGGGTCCTGACCAAGACTAAGATACTGACCAAGACTAGGGGACTGACCAAGACAAAGATACTGACCAAGACTAAGATACTGACCAAGACTAAGGTACTGACCAAGACTAAGATATTGACCAAGACTAGGGTACTGACCAAGACTAAGATACTGACCAAGACTAAGATACTGACCAAGTCTAAGATTCTGACCAAGACTAATGTACTGACCAAGATTAAGGCACGGGCCAAGACTATGATACTGACCAAGACTAAGGTAGTCCTGATCAAGACTAAGGTATTGACCAAGACTAGGGCACTGACCAAGACTAAGATACTGACCAAGACTAAGGTAGTACTGACCAAGACTAGGGAACTGACTAAAGACTAAGATACTGACCAACACTAAGTTTGTCCTGACCCACACTAAGGCACGGACGTTACCTCCTTCGAGCAGCCTAGAAGCAACTGTTGCACTGACGATTCACTTGCGCAGACAGCCAACATAGAAAACCTGGAGCGGATCATCAGTGGTATGTGTATCTCTCAGCGATTAAGTGGAATGGATTGTTTTGGGAAACAATGCTGGATGAACTTTTTGATGAGTCCTAGGCAACACGTGCGCACACAGGCAACACGGAAAACCCGGAGCGGATCACCATTAAGTGGAATGGATTGTTTCAAAACAACGCTGAATGAACAAATAATTCTTTTATGATTAATGTGGGGGGGGGCAAAATGAACAATTCTGAAATGTGAGGGGGACGTGTCCCCCTCACATTGAATTGATGTGACGCCCATGGTCCATCGTCAGTCCTGATCACTACATTTGAGGCTCCACAGTTCAAAAGCACCGCAGCCCCTCAGTTGACCTCCCTGTGCTGACAGCTTGCTCTTCTGACCCCTCTCACATTTCCCATCATGCTGTGCTGCAGACAGGACACACCATCACACTGTCCTTCATGCTACCCCTGACCAATGACCCCCACGTGCACACTCTCAGTGACCAGGTACAGAAGTGTGTGGGGGTAAATATGGATCGAATTCCAAATATGTCAAAGATTCTCAGTTGGTCTCACCATGGACGTGGAAGGAAGTGAATATGGGTACGATTTGTCTCCATCGCTTTCTATTGAAAAGTGTGGAAAAGTGAAAAGCGGAAGAAAATGGATGGATGGATTTCTTCAATTTCAATCAAATTAGGAGTTCACTGATGGATGAATTGCCATGATGTTTTTGTAAGGTACGATCTGTCCCCATGTGTAGAAGTGTATATCTGTAGAACCAGCTGCTCTCTGACAGGGCTAACAGGCTGAAAGCCATACAAACAAATGAAGTGTTGAAAATTTTGGATAAAAAACTTTCACCTATCACCATTGTGCATTTCATCACATTTCTCTCTCTCTCTCTATCTATAGCACCATTCCTCAATGTTCATCCATCCTGCTTGTTAGACTGAGCAGGGCCGGGGGCAAGACTCCGCCATCTCTCTCCATCCACTTCCCCATGGTGCAGGTGAGCCCCACAGTGCAGGTGAGCTCCACGGTGGAGGTGAGCCCCATGGTGCAGGTGAGCCCCACTCGTCCAGGGGGTTCCATTCGTCACAGAGCTGACACATTCCTGCTGTCGGCCTGAGGGTCCCTACATGCAGCAGGCTGGTGTACACCCACACACACACACTCACACACATGCACACGCTCTCTCTCACACCCACACACACACTCTCTCACACACACGCTCTTACACACACACACTTACACTCTCACACACAACACACACTCACAATCTCACACACTCTCTCTCTCACACACACACACGCACACATTACTCCTGCTGCGTTCACACAGAGCAGACACATGGACATCCAGAGCAGACTATATCTAAATGAAATAAACAGCGTAGACACTGACTCATCACTGTCTGACTCATCACTGTCTAAAAACATACACACACCTGCTTGTTTCCATGGAGATGTTATTGCTTTGTCTCTCATGTTCCACAGTGCGGTATTAAACCTAAATCCAGTTTACAATTGAGTCAATTACATGTGTTTTATTGCTAAAAAACATCTGAAAAAATCAAACATTCTTCCAGTGGGGTAGACTCTCCACAGATCTGACCTGTAAGTGTCTTTCTGTTTACTCATACTACCACAAAGCGTAGAGTAGCATCCAAGTGTACTCAAGTAAGGGTGGCGTTACTTCAAAATAATATTATTCAAGTAGAAGTACAAAGTAGTGGCCCAAGAAATGACTCAATAGTAATAACGTCTTTGGGAAAAGTACTTCTCATGTAAGAGTAATGTAATGTCAGGACATAACTATATTGAAGTAAACATTTGAGGTGAATATATAATTGGAAGGACAAAACATTAAATAAGTCACAAAATCTGGTGTTTTCAAAGGACAGACAAAAATGAGACAAACTGAACCAGATCTGAAGGAGCTGCAAAAAAGACAAATGTTCTAATTATTTCATATTGTCCCATAAAGCTTTTGTCACTTTAGACTCACTCACAGTGGGACGAGGAAGCACAACTTTTACTCAAGTGCTACTGCAATACAAATACTGCTCAAGTAGGAGTCAAAGTATGATGCTAGAAAAGTACAAAATATGTCTTTAAAAATGTATTCAAGTAAATATAACTGTCCTCTATTGACTGGTCTATACTGTTGGTAAGAAAGAAAAGAAAAATGTTTTACTTTTTATATTTAATTTAATTTATTTTTTTATATTTAAAATTTTACTTAATTTGGTAAAATAAAACCTGTTGTAAGTATAAATGATAATTATACGCCAATCAAGAGGCAAATTGCAAACAAAAGTTGAAAAATATGTTGAAATTACACAATTTAAGAAAAAAAAATGTTTAAAAAAAGTTTTTTTCTGATACTTTTACATTTTACTTTAACAAAATAAAAGTTATTCCATTTTTGTTGGTCAAATATTAATTTCTGTGAACTTCAGAAGAGGTTTGGCCCAATATGGTAGTAGTATGGTTGCTAGGTAACAGTGATAGAATTCCCTAGCGTAATGTCAAGATTTAAAAGAGTAGTAAAAGAAGTAAAATTTTAAACCTAAAAATAGCCAAATTTGTAAAAGAAAGTTAAAATATTGAGTAAATACTAAATACAATCATCAATCTGTATTTTAGTGACATGTGTGTGAAAACAGGTCAGCGAGGTTCAAAATAGACACTGATTTTCCTGTGAACTAACTTGGCGTCCGCTTCCACCTCCTTGTTCATTTACACCTATGTTTAACTCCAGCAGTGTGACATGTGACTCCCACGGGTCTGCTGCTGGCTACAGGCCCCCTGCGCTGCACCCGTTTACCACTCAGCCTCGCTCCCCCGTCCCAACGCATTACCATAACAACCAGAACACTTCGCCTACCCACACTGCTGCATACTTTTGCCTCGTTATTTACTCGAGTTATTTACTTGAGTAACTTTTGAAACAAATTGTGCTTTTCAGAGTACTTTTCTAGCAGCGTACTTTTTTCCAACTTGAGTAACATGTTTATTGAACTATTTCTAGAGTAGCATATTTCCCAAATGATTTTTTACTCTTATTTGAGTGACTTCTTGCACCACTGCTTTGTACTTCTACTTGAGTAATATTACAGGGTGTCCCAAAAAAATTGACATAATTTCACAGGCCACTAATTTTGGAAATTCTTATTGAAATAACCTCAAATTTTCACAGAATGTATAGATCGAGAATTTATATTTACAGTGGTAAAAAACACAATATCTAGGTAAGTTAAAATGACTTAAATTACGAATATTTTACTTTATTTGAGTAGATTCCCAAGTCGAATTATCTGCCTTGGGAAAAAGAGAGTGTTTTTTTTCTTAATTTAAGCAACATTTGATTTTGTTTCTTATTTTAAGTGCAAAAAATTGCTGTTTTTCTTATTTTAAGTGTAGCTAAGATGTTTTTTTCTTATTTTACATACAAAACGTTTTATTCCGCTGGCAGATCATTTTACTTGTCAAGTGAAATTTATTCAAATTTTGGTAAAACTTTCTTAATTCAAGTCATCTTAACTTGACTACATTTTGTTTTTTGCTATGTAATGAGTAATTTTTGTTCTGTTTTCAGGTTGAGCCGTTCACTCCCAAAGAGAAGTCATTTTGCGTCTTGGAATCTGCTCACACAGTCACCCAAGACTGTGCAGCCTTCAGTGCAAAATTTGGAAAAAACATCACCAACTGGCAAGTAAATTTGGACTTGGTGCCAACAATGTAAAGAGGAAAGCTGCTTATAAAGTTCTAAAGGATTTGGTAGACCAACATCAACATCATCATTGAGCTAGAGTAGTAGTAGACTAAGTAGTTTTCAAGATAATTGCTTTTAAAATGTAAAATGTTTTTGGGACACCCTGTATTTTGAAGTAATGTTAATATACTTCAGAACAGTTTTTGGCCAAAATTTAAGATTTAAACACTTAAATCTATCAGAAAATGACTTAAAAGTAGTGAAATTATCTGTTATTATCATTTTACTTGACAAGTTGTCTTAAAATAAACTCCCTCTAGACCATAATGAAGCAGCTTCAGAACTAGTAAATTGAAATAGAAATCTGAAAACAACATGAATAACCCGATAGAAGTTTCAAATCTTGGCCAGATCAGAGAAATGTACAGTGTACTGTTGTGGCGTTGATGAATGGATTACGCTCGGCTGACCAATGAGCACAGAGTAAATGGCGGCAGTACTTCCTGGTGTCGTGCGATTGGCCGTTGTCCTCGGTGCAGCTCGGAGGCCGGGCCAGATGCCGTGTGTGTCGGAGTGGAAACGCGCGGAAGACGGATGGGACAGAGGATCGGGCTGACTTCCTGTACGGAGGAGGGGCCACGGGAACCCGGGAGTCGTCTGAGTGAGTCGCATCACAGCAAACTGATTCTGATTCTAAACTGTAACAAGAATCATACTCAAAGAAATGGCTGCATGGTTTTATAATTCATACCATGCAACTGTACAACAACTCCCCTTTATATGACAGATAATACTCCCTACAACTGTACAACAACTCCCCTTATTTAATAGATAATACTCCCTATCCCTACTCCCTAGTCATGAATGGGCCGAGTGCAGAACAGTTTTCCTTAATTACGCACTTGATTCATAATTTTATGACTGCCAACCACCACAAACTGAAAGTATCCCAGTTAGTGATTTTGAAACTCTGTTGCCCCAGACCTGACAGCCAGGTAATTAAATGAATAAAAATGTGTTTGGATGTGTCCATATTTAGATGATCACACAAGTGATTCTTATCACATACATTTTCAATCTGGGGCCCCCCTAAAATCATTTCACCAACCCCCATGGGCCCAGACCCCCAGGAGCTATAGACTTGGTTAACATGTGGAGCTATAGACTTGGTTAACATGTGGACTTATAGACTTGGTTAACATGTGGAGCTATAGACTTGGTTAACATGTGGACTTATAGACTTGGTTAACATGTGGAGCTATAGACTTGGTTAACATGTGGAGCTATAGACTTGGTTAACATGTGGAGCTATAGACTTGGTTAACATGTGGAGCTATAGACTTGGTTAACATGTGGAGCTATAGACTTGGTTAACATGTGGAGCTATAGACTTGGTTAACATGTGGAGCTATAGACTTGGTTAACATGTGGACTTATAGACTTGGTTAACATGTGGAGCTATAGACTTGGTTAACATGTGGACTTATAGACTTGGTTAACATGTGGAGCTATAGACTTGGTTAACATGTGGACTTATAGACTTGGTTAACATGTGGAGCTATAGACTTGGTTAACATGTGGAGCTATAGACTTGGTTAACATGTGGAGCTATAGACTTGGTTAACATGTGGAGCTATAGACTTGGTTAACATGTGGACTTATAGACTTGGTTAACATGTGGAGCTATAGACTTGGTTAACATGTGGAGCTATAGACTTGGTTAACATGTGGAGCTATAGACTTGGTTAACATGTGGACTTATAGACTTGGTTAACATGTGGAGCTATAGACTTGGTTAACATGTGGAGCTATAGACTTGGTTAACATGTGGAGCTATAGACTTGGTTAACATGTGGACTTATAGACTTGGTTAACATGTGGAGCTATAGACTTGGTTAACATGTGGACTTATAGACTTGGTTAACATGTGGACTTATAGACTTGGTTAACATGTGGACTTATAGACTTGGTTAACATGTGGACCTATAGACTTGGTTAACATGTGGAGCTATAGACTTGGTTAACATGTGGACTTATAGACTTGGTTAACATGTGGACTTATAGACTTGGTTAACATGTGGAGCTATAGACTTGGTTAACATGTGGACTTATAGACTTGGTTAACATGTGGAGCAATAGACTTGGTTAACATGTGGAGCTATAGACTTGGTTAACATGTGGACTTATAGACTTGGTTAACATGTGGACTTATAGACTTGGTTAACATGTGGACTTATAGACTTGGTTAACATGTGGACTTATAGACTTGGTTAACATGTGGAGCTATAGACTTGGTTAACATGTGGACTTATAGACTTGGTTAACATGTGGAGCTATAGACTTGGTTAACATGTGGAGCTATAGACTTGGTTAACATGTGGAGCTATAGACTTGTTTGGCTGAATCAATGCGACCTGTAGAGCAGCTGATGTGAGGGACAGAGCTCGTCCTGTCCTGAATGAAGCCTGTGTCCCTGAGCTGTCCCATCAATATCTCCCTCTGACAGGTGAGGGACAGGGACCACAGGGGGAGGGGACGGGGGCCACAGGGGGAGGGGATAGGACAGTGTGGTGAGAGGGGGGCCTGAGGACCCACTACTGTATAGAGACAGTACAAACACAAGAGTCAGACATCTGTTAAAATGGGGTTTTAAAGGTGCACTACTAGGGTGCCCAGATGTGCCTATTCACCCCGGACAGTCCCAGTGTGGAGCCCTGTGTCCCCTGTGCCAGGAGAGTTAAACAAAACTACTGATTTGTCCCAGATTACGTTTACACTGAAATGAATCACTGTATAGGACATTATTTGTGTCCAGACATGTTGTTTCTGTGTCCGCAAAACCGCCTAAAACGCTAGTCACATGACTAGGTTGGTGTCACAATGTCATGTGGGCAGTAAAACAAGGAAGTGGAACACTTTGCCTGAAGTTGCAGCAGCCAATTTTTTGAGCTGAGGAAGATGGCAAGCGTGAAGTCTTTTTGGGGGCCAATGAGGAGGTTCAATTTTTAGCTACGCTGTTCTGCGTTTGTCTATGGTTTGTTTAAACTGGAAGGAAGGCGCAAGTCACAGTGACGTGGTCCAATAAGGACGGCAACTAGAGCTCCTACATGAGTGTATCGCCGTTTTCAGGCGTCCACACAGTGCCAGATCAGATCCGTATTCAGGTGAATCCATTGGAGCTGGTGGCACCAGATCGTTCTGTCTCTGGAGCTGTTTTCCTTCAGATTAGTGTCGACGAACACTGCATCTGCAATGAAAACGACTCGAATACATACTAGTGTGATTGGGGCCCCAGTTTTATTAAAGAAATGTCCTCGGTGTCCCTATTTTTGACCAATTTGATATATATCAGGACTAAACTACAAACTACTAACCCTAACAGATAATACTCCCTACAACTGTACAACAACTCACCCTTATGTAACAGATAAGTCTGTGTTTCTGTCAATCATCATATTATGTTTGCACTGTTTCATTATGACGTCTTGTATGTAGAAAATTATCAAAAAACCTGTGCACGCATTTTGGCAACAGAAGTGTCATTGTTCCCTGTTCATTCTGATTTATTCACACTGAACACGGACAGAAGAAGACGGAGATAAAAACATTTCCAGGACCAAAATGTCTGGTTGTTCTGTGTGTGGTTGTCAGAATCTATATTCTTTTACAGTTTTACTCAATGTAAAACGTACAAGGCTCTGGCAGTCAGACACCATTTGTCAAAGTCAGTTTGCTGAGGAAATATTTGCGATCTTTGACGATAATCCTTTCACAGACCTCGACAAGCCACTGAGTTCTGCCAAACTTCTGTTGCCAAAATGCGCAACTAAGTCTACATCATAACTGTTTATTCACACTAAAAAGGGTCTATATGTGATTTACTGTATTTATATTACTATTTTTGTGTTTTACTTACTTTTTTCTGCATAATGTACTTATTTAGAAGTTTATTACCATTTTTTATACATATTTTTACTCTGTGTTCTTGTAATATAATGTGATGTGTGGGCTGCTGTGTCCAAGTCATTTCCCTTGTGGATCAATAAAGTCTGTCTAGGTCTAATGAAGTGCTTCTTGAAGATCAAATTGAGTTGGTTTGAAAAAAAAAATTGTTCATTATTTCTCAGACTCAAATGCACACAATTCTAACTGCGGTCATGGTGCCCTGTCTGTGACATGGTGTCCTGTCTGTGACCTGCCATGACCCAGACTCACTGAGCGCTGCCCCCTGTGGTCACTCTGGGGTATGGAGACTGGGCATATTTTGTAGGAGACTTCATTTTTAAACAGTTTGCAGAGGTCCAAAGTCATTCCTCACTTCCCTTCTGCATTAAGAGCATCTTGATTATTCACCACGATAAGTTTAGAAGCGCTTTTCACAACTCTCAGAGACCAGAGCAGAGTTTCAACATGGTAAAGCTAACAGCAACTAGCATACTAACCTTGCATTTCCTGATTATTGGACGTTAAAATGCTCATAGATGCAGACAGTACAAAGAGGACTTATTTTGGCCTCAAGAGCTGCTAATACAGTTCAGGGTGTCCCAAAAAATCTGACAAAAAATTTGGCAATTCTTTTCACAGAATGTATAGAAACTAGTGCTGTCAAATGATTAATTATTTTTCAATCAGATTAATCACACTTTAGAATTTTGATTAATCACCATTAATCACAGTTAATTGTTCTTCAAAAAAAAGCCCAAAATATTTTGACAACAATGCAATTTATCATCAAAAAGTTCTATTATTGACATTTTTCTATCGCTGGTAGCTTTGTTGACATCATTGCCGTGGGTTCTCTCCGCCATCGTCATGCTCAGCTTGTTGTTGGTACAAGTAGCGTCGATGCTGGCCCTGAATCAAACACGTGTTTTGCTTTAAGATGGTATTTTAAACTTGTGCTTCTGTGGAAAGAAAGTTCATTGCTGCAATATTTGCAAACTACTTTAGTTTATCTAAAGCCGCGTATGGACAGATCTGATCACTGACCTAATAACCTGCGCCGCTCTTCAGGTCACCATCCGCACTTTTCGTAGAGGAGCAGGTGTGTTCAGAATAAACTGTGTGATTAATCTGCATTAAAAAAAACATTAGTGCCATATTTTTGGGGATTAATCGCATGTGTTAACGCGTTAACGTTGACAGCCCTAATAGAAATGGATCAAGACTTTATGTTTAATGTTTTATTTTTGTTCTGTTTTCAGGTTGAGCCGTTCACTCCTGTTCACTTCTCTTCTGATGCTGATGTCGGTTCTTTTCTCTTTATATTTTTAGTCCCAAGTCCAAATTTGTTTCCCAGTTGGTGAAGTTTTTCCAAATTTTGCACTGAAGGCTGCACAGTCTTGGGTGACTGTGTGCAAGCAGTCACCCAAGACTGTGTAGCCTTCAGTGAAAAAAGGATCTGGGAGACCAACATCAACATCAGAAGAGAAGTGAAATGGAGCGAACAGCTCAACCTGAAAACAGAACAAAAGTAAAACATTCAATATCAAATCTTGATGTGTTTCTGTACATTCTGTGAAAACAAGAATGGCCAAAATTATTGACCTGCGAAATGATGTTAGATTTTTTGGGACCCCCTGTATTTCTGAGCTGGGAAAAGACATATTTCACTCCAATACTTGGGGAAAAACAGAGACAGGCCCTTTCAGACAGTACACATGAGCATTGCTGATGGTGATGCTAATGCTGATGCCGGGGCCGTCAGCTCATCTGTTTCCATGGACTGGAGACCGGAGTAAGTTGGACCCAGATCATCGCGGACATGAAGACAGATCACATCCTCAATATCCAACAGCTCTCACAACAAGACAAAATGGCCGTCAGCCTCTCGCCACCCAGCCACCGTGATGAAGATGTGAATGAAGAAGAGTGAGAGACCCCCCCACCCTCCTCCTCTTCCTCCTCCTCATTTACAGTCTGAGAGTCACATCCCAACCCCAGCTGACGGTCTCCACGGCAACCAGTCTGCAACAGCAAACACGAGGTAAGACAGAAATCTGAATTTTAAAAGTAAACCTGTGGAGGAGTGATTACATGGGAGTTTTCAGACACAATACTTTTACTGAATTTGTCACTGTGAGTAAGTTTAAGTGACAAAAGCTTTATGTGACAATATGACATTATTTGAACATTTGTGTTTCTTTCTTTAGATATGATTTAGTGTTTGAGCGTTTCTCAGATCTTCATTCATACACTTCCATAATCTGACCCCACAAACTGACACACAAATATGTGAAGTCCTTTTGAGTTATGAATACTTGAAATTTTACTTAAATATTTCTGAATAAGGCCCTGTTTTTTAACTTGTTTTAATAAACAAAGCCAACATTCAGAAAATGTGTATTTGTGATACTGTTACTGTTACGAAAGCACACACACACACACACACACACTAGCGATGTAACAATAACTGAAATATGGTGATATCGTATTTATTGTCAAAGGTCTCACAATAATATCGTGAACCATCACAATATATCGAATCCGAAGTCTCTTTGCTTAAATGAATAGTTATGATGCAGAAATAGCTAAAATAAAACAGAGGGAACTACATAGACCATGATCCTTTGCTCCGTTTTAGAACATGAAGAAATAACTGTTCTAAGCACTTTGAAATCATTCTTTGGATTAAGTTTTGTGAAGCATTTTTAGAGGAAAAAGGAGCAGATTCACAGTTTTGTGCCTCCACAAAATATTCCAATAAATCTGGTACAGTGAGATGTTTATGGTGAAAATATCGTACCGAGAGATTTGGATATCGTTCCATCCCTAATGACAATAAATGTTTTACCAAATGGTCAAAGCATTTTAGAATGTCAGTCTTGTTATTATGTAGAATACCATAATACTCCCCACCATATCATGAGCTTTACCACGATATCGCAATAAATATAGTATCGTGAGGTTCATACTGTGACCATGTATCATGTGACTTGGATATCGTTACATCCCTAACACACACACTGTCTGTATATATGTGTATATATATATATATATATATATATATATATATATATATATATATATATATATAGTCACAACTATATGAGTAATAATGTGATTGCTTACATACAACTTTGAAAAACACAAACATAGAGCCCATTAAACAACTTAGGAAAATCAAAGGTTGTTCACATAATCACACATTGTGTTATAGAACATACAGACACACACAAACCATTGTGTGTGCCTGTGTGTGTACCAGTGTGTGTGTCAGTGTGTGTCAGTGTGTGTACCAGTGTGTGTGCCAGTGTGTGTACCAGTGTCTGTGCCAGTGTGTGTCAGTGTGTGTACCAGTGTGTGTGCCAGTGTGTGTGTCAGTGTGTTTCAGTGTGTGTACCGGTGTGTGTGTCAGTGTGTGTCAGTGTGTGTCAGTGTGTGTACCAGTGTGTGTGCCAGTGTGTGTGTCAGTGTGTTTCAGTGTGTGTACCGGTGTGTGTACCAGTGTGTGTGCCAGAGTGTGTCAGTGTGTGTACCAGTGTGTGTGCCAGTGTGTGTGCCAGTGTGTTTCAGTGTGTGTACCAGTGTGTGTGCCAGTGTGTGTGCCAGTGTGTGTGCCAGTGTGTGTACCAGTGTGTGTGCCAGTGTGTGTGCCAGTGTGTGTACCAGTGTGTGTGCCAGTGTGTGTACCAGTGTGTACAGTGTGTACCAGTGTGTGTGCCAGTGTGTGTACCAGTGTGTGTACCAGTGTGTGTGTCAGTGTGTGTACCAGTGGGTGTGCCAGTGTGTGTACCACTGTGTGTGTCAGTGTGTGTACCAGTGTGTGTGTGCCAGTGTGTTTCAGTGTGTGTACAGGTGTGTGTACCAGTGTGTGTGCCAATTTGTGTACCAGTGTTTCAGTGTGTGTTCCAGTGTGTGTGCCAGTGTGTGTTCCAGTGTGTGTGCCAGTGTGTGTGCCAGTGTGTTTCAGTGTGTGTTCCAGTGTGTGTCCCAGTGTGTGTGCCAGTGTGTGTCAGTGTGTGTACCAGTGTGTGTGCCAGTGTGTGAGCCAGTGTGTGTGCCAGTGTGTGTGCCAATGTGTGTGTCAGTGTGTGTCAGTGTGTGTACCAGTGTGTGTACCAGTGTTTCAGTGTGCATACATGAAGAAATAACTGTTCTAAGCACTTTGAAATCATTCTTTGGATTAAGTTTTGTGAAGGCATTTTTAGAGGAAAAAGGAGCAGATTCACGTTGTTTCTCCACAAAATATTCCAATAAATCTGGCACAGTGAGATGTTTATGGTGAAAATATCGAACCGAGAGATTTGGATATCGTTCCATCCCTAATGACAATAAATGTTTTACCAAATGGTCAAAGCATTTTAGAATGTCAGTCTTGTTATTATGTAGAATACCATAATACTCCCCACCATATCATGAGCTTTACCACGATATCGCAATAAATATAGTATCGTGAGGTTCATACTGTGACGATGTATCATGTGACTTGGATATCGTTACATCCCTAACACACACACGTGTGTGTGTATATATATATATATATATATATATATATATATATATATATATATATATATATATATATATATATACACAGTAACAACTATATGAGTAATAATGTGATTGCTTACATACAACTTTGAAAAACACAAACATAGAGCCCATTAAACAACTTAGGAAAATCAAAGGTTGTTCACATAATCACACATTGTGTTATAGAACATACAGACACACACAAACCATTGTGTGTGCCAGTGTGTGTACCAGTGTGTGTGTCAGTGTGTGTACCAGTGTGTATGCCGGTGTGTGTGCCGGTGTGTGTGCCAGAGTGTGTGCCAGAGTATGTACCAGTGTGTGTGCCAGTGTGTGTACCAGTGTGTGTGCCAGTGTGTGTGCCACAGTGTGTGCCAGAGTGTGTACCAGTGTCTGTACCAGTGTGTGTGCCAGTGTGTGTACCAGTGTTTCAGTGTGTGTGCCAGTGTGTGTACCAGTGTGTGTGCCAGTGTGTGTACCACTGTGTGTGTACCAGTGTGTGTGCCAGTGTGTGTACCAGTGTGTGTGCCAGTGTGTGTGCCAGTGTGTGTGCCAGTGTGTTTCAGTGTGTGTACCAGTGTGTGTACCAGTGTGTGTGCCAGTGTGTGTACCAGTGTGTGTGTCAGTGTGTGTACCAGTGTGTGTGCCAGTGTGTGTACCAGTGTGTGTGCCAGTGTGTGTACCAGTGTGTGTGTCAGTGTGTGTACCAGTGTGTGTGCCAGTGTGTGTACCAGTGTGTGTGCCAGTGTGTGTACCACTGTGTGTGTCAGTGTGTGTACCAGTGTGTGTGCCAGTGTGTGTACCAGTGTGTGTGCCAGTGTGTTTCAGTGTGTGTACCAGTGTGTGTGCCAGTGTGTGAGCCAGTGTGTGTGCCAGTGTGTGTGCCAATGTGTGTGTCAGTGTGTGTCAGTGTGTGTACCAGTGTGTGTGCCAGTGTGTGTACCAGTGTTTCAGTGTGTGTGCCAGTGTGTGTACCAGTGTGTGTGCCAGTGTGTGTACCAGTGTGTGTGCCAGTGTGTGTACCAGTGTGTGTGCCAGTGTGTGTACCAGTGTGTTTCAGTGTGTGTGCCAGTGTGTTTCAGTGTGTGTACCAGTGTGTGTGCCAGTGTGTGTACCAGTGTGTGTACCACTGTTTGTGTACCAGTGTCTGTGCCAGTGTGTGTGCCAGTGTGTGTACCAGTGTGTGTGCCAGTGTGTGTACCAGTGTGTGTGCCAGTGTGTGTACCAGTGTGTGTGACAGAGTGTTTCAGAGTGTGTAACAGAGTGTGTGCCAGTGTGTGAGCCAGTGTGTGTACCAGTGTGTGTGCCTGTGTGTGTACCAGTGTGTGTGCCAATGTGTGTACCAGTGTGTGTGCCAGTGTGTGTACCACTGTGTGTGTACCAGTGTGTGTGCCAGTGTGTGTACCACTGTGTGTGCCATTGTGTGTACCAGTGTGTGTGCCAGTGTGTGTACCAGTGTGTTTCAGTGTGTGTACCAGTGTGTTTCAGTGTGTGTGCCAGTGTGTTTCAGTGTGTGTACCAGTGTGTGTGCCAGTGTGTGTACCAGTGTGTGTACCACTGTTTGTGTACCAGTGTCTGTGCCAGTGTGTGTGCCAGTGTGTGTACCAGTGTGTGTGCCAGTGTGTGTACCAGTGTGTGTGCCAGTGTGTGTACCAGTGTGTGTGTCAGTGTGTGTACCAGTGGGTGTGCCAGTGTGTGTACCACTGTGTGTGTCAGTGTGTGTACCAGTGTGTGTGCCAGTGTGTGTGTCAGTGTGTTTCAGTGTGTGTACCACTGTGTGTGTCAGTGTGTGTACCAGTGTGTGTGCCAGTGTGTGTACCACTGTGTGTGTCAGTGTGAGTCAGTGTGTGTACCTGTGTGTGTGCCAGTGTGTGTACAAGTGTGTGTCAGTGTGTGTCAGTGTGTGTGCCAGTGTGTGTGCCAGTGTCTGTGCCAGTGTGTGTCAGTGTGTGTACCTCTGTGTGTGCCAGTGTGTGTGCCAGAATGTGTACCTATGTGTGTGCCAGTGTGTGTGCCAGTGTATTTCAGTGTCTGTACCTGTGTGTGCCAGTGTGTGTCAGTGTGTGTACCTGTGTCTGTGCCAGTGTGTTTCAGTGTGTGTGCCAGTGTGTGTACCAGTGTGTGTGCCACTGTGTGTACCAGTGTGTGTGCCAGTGTGTGTACCAGTGTGTGTACCAGTGTGTGTGCCAGTGTGTGTACCAGTGTGTGTGCCACTGTGTGTACCAGTGTGTTTCAGTGTGTGTACCAGTGTGTGTACCAGTGTGTGTACCAGTGTGTGTGCCAATGTGTGTACCAGTGTGTGTGCCAGTGTGTGTACCATTGTGTGTGTACCAGTGTGTGTGCCAGTGTGTGTACCAGTGTGTTTCAGTGTGTGTACCAGTGTGTGTGCCAGTGTGTGTACCAGTGTGTGTGCCAGTGTGTGTACCAGTGTGTGTGCCAGTGTGTTTCAGTGTGTGTACCAGTGTGTGTGCCAGTGTGTGTACCAGTGTGTGTGCCAGTGTGTGTACCAGTGTGTGTACCAGTGTGTGTGTCAGTGTGTGTACCAGTGGGTGTGCCAGTGTGTGTACCACTGTGTGTGTCAGTGTGTGTACCAGTGTGTGTGCCAGTGTGTGTGTCAGTGTGTTTCAGTGTGTGTACCGGTGTGTGTACCAGTGTGTGTGCCAGTGTGTGTGCCAGTGTGTGTGCCAGTGTGTGTGCCAGTGTTTTTCAGTGTGTGTACCTGTGTGTGTGCCAGTGTGTGTACCAGTGTGTGTGCCAGTGTGTGTACCTGTGTGTGTGCCAGTGTGTGTGCCAGTGTGTGTACCAGTGTGTGTGCCAGTGTGTGTGCCAGTGTGTGTGCCAGTGTGTTTCAGTGTGTGTACCAGTGTGTGTACCAGTGTGTGTGCCAGTGTGTGTACCAGTGTGTGTGCCAGTTTGTGTACCAGTGTGTGTACCAGTGTGTGTGTCAGTGTGTGTACCAGTGGGTGTGCCAGTGTGTGTACCAGTGTGTGTCAGTGTGTGTCCCCGTGTGTGTACCAGTGTGTGTGCCAGTGTGTGTACCAGTGTGTGTGCCAGTGTGTGTACCAGTGTGTGTGCCAGTTTGTGTACCAGTGTGTGTGCCAGTGTGTGTACCAGTGTGTTTCAGTGTGTGTACCAGTGTGTGTGCCAGTGCGTGTACCAGTGTGTGTGCCAGTGTGTTTCAGTGTGTGTACCGGTGTGTGTACCAGTGTGTGTGCCAGTGTGTGTGCCAGTGTGTGTACCAGTGTGTGTGCCAGTGTGTGTACCAGTGTGTGTGCCAGTTTGTGTACCAGTGTGTGTGCCAGTGTGTGTACCAGTGTGTTTCAGTGTGTGTACCAGTGTGTGTACCAGTGTGTGTACCACTGTTTGTGTACCAGTGTCTGTGCCAGTGTGTGGGCCAGTGTGTCTACCAGTGTGTGTACCAGTGTGTGTGCCAGTGTGTGTGCCAGTGTGTGTACCAGTGTGTGTGCCAGTGTGTGTGCCAGTGTGTGGTCCAGTGTGTGTACCAGTGTGTGTGCCAGTGTGTGTACCAGTGTGTGTGCCAGTGTGTGTACCAGTGTTTGTGCCAGTGCGTGTACCAGTGTGTGTGCCAGTGTGTGTACCACTGTGTGTGTCAGTATGTGTCAGTGTGTGTACCAGTGTGTGTGCCAGTGTGTGTACCAGTGTGTTTCAGTGTGTGTACCAGTGTGTGTGCCAGTGTGTGTACCAGTGTGTGTGCCAGTGTGTGTACCATTGTGTGTGCCAGTGTGTGTACCAGTGTGTGTGTCAGTGTGTGTACCAGTGTGTGTGCCAGTGTGTGTACCACTGTGTGTGTCAGTGTGTGTCAGTGTGTGTACCAGTGTGTGTGCCAGTGTGTGTGCCAGTGTGTGTCAGTGTGTGTGCCAGTGTCTGTGCCAGTGTGTGTCAGTGTGTGTACCTCTGTGTGTGCCAGTGTGTGTGCCAGAATGTGTACCTATGTGTGTGCCAGTGTGTGTGCCAGTGTGTTTTAGTGTCTGTACCTGTGTGTGCCAGTGTGTGTCAGTGTGTGTACCTGTGTCTGTGCCAGTGTGTTTCAGTGTGTGTGCCAGTGTGTGTACCAGTGTGTGTGCCAGTGTGTGTACCAGTGTGTGTGCCAGTGTGTGTGCCAGTGTGTGTACCAGTGTGTGTGCCAGTGTGTGTACCAGTGTGTGTGCCAGTGTGTGTACCAGTGTGTTTCAGTGTGTGTACCAGTGTGTGTGCCTGTGTGTGTACCAGTGTGTGTGCCAATGTGTGTACCAGTGTGTGTGCCAGTGTGTGTACCACTGTGTGTGTACTAGTGTGTGTGCCAGTGTGTGTACCACTGTGTGTGCCAGTGTGTGTACCAGTGGGTGTGCCAGTGTGTGTACCACTGTGTGTGTCAGTGTGTGTACCAGTGTGTGTGCCAGTGTGTGTGTCAGTGTGTTTCAGTGTGTGTACCGGTGTGTGTACCAGTGTGTGTGCCAGTGTGTGTGCCAGTGTGTTTCAGTGTGTGTACCAGTGTGTGTGCCAGTGTGTGTGCCAGTGTGTGTGCCAGTGTGTTTCAGTGTGTGTGTGTGTGCCAGTGTGTTTCAGTGTGTGTACAGTGTGTACCAGTGTGTGTGCCAGTGTGTGTACCAGTGTGTGTGCCAGTGTGTGTACCACTGTGTTTCAGTGTGTGTACCAGTGTGTGTGCCAGTGTGTGTACCAGTGTGTGTGCCAGTGTGTGTACCACTGTTTGTGTACCAGTGTGTGTGCCAGTGTGTGTACCACTGTGTGTGCCATTGTGTGTGCCAGTGTATGTGCCAGTGTGTTTCAGTGTGTGTACCAGTGTGTGTGCCAGTGTGTTTCAGTGTGTGTACCAGTGTGTGTGCTTGTGTTTTTCAGTGTGTGTGCCAGTGTGTGTACCACTGTGTGTGTCAGTGTGTGTACCTGTGTGTGTGCCAGTGTGTACTAGTGTGTGTGCCAGTGTGTGTGCCAGTGTGTGTGACAGTGTGTATCAGTGTATTCCAGTGTGTGTTCCAGTGTGTGTGCCAGTGTGTGTACCAGTGTGTGTGCCAGTGTGTGTGCCAGTGTGTTTCAGTGTGTGTACCGGTGTGTGTACCAGTGTGTGTGCCAGTGTGTGTGCCAGTGTGTTTCAGTGTGTGTACCAGTGTGTGTGCCAGTGTGTGTTTCAGTGTGTGTACCAGTGTGTGTACCAGTGTGTGTGCCAGTGTGTGTACCAGTGTGTGTGCCAGTTTGTGTACCAGTGTGTGTGCCAGTGTGTGTACCAGTGTGTTTCAGTGTGTGTACCAGTGTGTGTGCCAGTGCGTGTACCAGTGTGTGTGCCAGTGTGTGTACCACTGTTTGTGTACCAGTGTGTGTGCCAGTGTGTGTACCAGTGTGTGTGCCAGTGTGTGTGCCAGTGTGTGTTTCAGTGTGTGTGCCAGTGTGTTTCAGTGTGTGTACAGTGTGTACCAGTGTGTGTTCCAGTGTGTGTACCAGTGTGTGTGCCAGTGTGTGTACCAGTGTGTGTGCCAGTTTGTGTACCACTGTGTGTGTCAGTGTGTGTCAGTGTGTGTACCAGTGTGTGTGCCAGTGTGTGTACCAGTGTGTTTCAGTGTGTGTACCAGTGTGTGTGCCAGTGTGTGTGACAGTGTTTTTGAGAGTGTGTGTCAGTGTGTGTTCCACTGATTGTGTTCCAGTGTCTGTGCCAGTGTGTGGGCCAGTGTGTCTACCAGTGTGTGTGCCAGTGTGTGTACCAGTGTGTGTGCCAGTGTGTGTACCACTGTGTGTGTCAGTGTGTGTACCTGTGTGTGTGCCAGTGTGTACTAGTGTGTGTGCCAGTGTGTGTGCCAGTGTGTGTCAGTGTGTATACCAATGTGTGTGCCAGTGTGTGTGCCAGTGTCTGTGCCAGTGTGTGTCAGTGTGTGTACCTGTGTCTGTGCCAGTGTGTTTCAGTGTGTGTGCCAGAGTGTGTACCTGTGTGTGTGCCAGTGTGTGTGCCAGTGTGTGTCAATGTGTGTACCTGTGTCTGTGCCAGTGTGTGTGCCAGTGTGTGTTCCAGTGTGTGTGCCAGTGTGTGTGCCAGTGTGTGTGCCAGAGTGTGTGCCAGAGTGTGTACCAGTGTCTGTACCTGTGTGTGTGCCAATGTGTGTACCAGTGTGTGTCAGTGTGTGTACCTGTGTG